>JAVGWX010000018.1:18025463-18622963 GCA_036924085.1 Ariolimax columbianus
TCACTACACTGTACATGTAGAGATCTGCCTATTTGTTCTCTATTTAAATTGGATAATATTTTGCATAAGTACCAATCAACATTTATCATTTTGTAAAGATTTTTGTTGTTTACAACGTTCACTTCATTTCTTATACTGGATACCCTCAGACGACATGCACAGATCGATGGCCTCAGTAACAACAAATGCAAATAAAAACTACTTCCTCATTGCCTGTCAAATGTTACACAAGCTAATAATAGTTTACGGTGAAGAAATTCAGTGTTATCTAATGTCTCAGTTCCCCTTTCCTGAACCTGATTGGACAACCTTCATTAGAGGCTGTTAAGGAAGTTTGTTGCAAAGAGCTAGATACTCCATCCTTAACATGCAAAAGACACTGGTTGTATACAGACTGCAGAGTCTTCTAAACCAGTAAAAAAAAGACGTTAAGAGAAAAGACACAGAGTGAAGTGGAACTTGGCTTGGCTTCGTTCGTTCTCAATCTCCCGCTACCAAACCTAGAAAGGACTTAACTAGCAGAATGTAGTCCAGAGAACGGAATGCGTTGTGTCGCAGTTAACAGCTTGACTGCGATATTTGCACCTTTCGGTCCAACACATCCGACTTCAGCAAGCATTTTTAAAATACCGGGTTAGCATTCCCTCTTCGATACCTTCTACTTAGCCAGTCTGCTCTGTTGCAGCCTGTTCTCCGGGATCACCGAGTGGAGGTGTAGAAGGGTCTTGGTAACTTTGGTTTGCTGGCCCTGATGCTAGCAGTCAGCTATGGGTCACTGCAGCTCATGCGCCGCTCAGCTCTGGTTCGCTGGCCCTGACGCTAGCAGTCAGCTATGGATCGCTGACTACTGCAGCTCATGCACTGCTCACCATCTTGATCCCGAAATAGAACTAACGACACATAGAACAAAAGGATTAGGTGTGTAGTTGTTGAGGACTTGTTCTCCACATGGATCTGAAAGGCTTGGATGATGAATTAATTAACAGCTGTTTTGGCTGGCCAATCAACATAAGCCAGTATCACAACAAGAACGATGTGTTGCTTTTATCAATCAGTTATTTCATAATGAATACTTGTACAACATTTGTGTGGACTATTATTGTATGCATTTTGTATGCAGTTGGTAAATTGGGTAGAGCATTTACCTCTCGCAGGAACAGTGTTCATATTTTATTTTAACCTGGTTGTGGCATATTTCAGTTTACTTAGTTTTAAAAGCATGTACCTGGTCTTGAATTAGAGTGGTCAGAGTGCTTGTTTGTCATGGCTGATGGACTGAATTCGATCCTCGGTTGAGACATGCTAGCTAGCTGTAAATGAGTACCTAACAGAGAAAAGTCAACGAGAAAGTGAACTGGTCACCTCCACCTAACAAAAAGCAGATACCTTGTTGTTTCTAACACTTCATCTCTGGCAGCAGTGTATGCTGTGGTACTACCTTTAGTCTAACCTGGGCCTTGCAAGTAGGAAGTGAATTGTTGAAACCCCCATATCCATAAACTGAAGCTATAGCTGTCTCAAGTTTGTCATTTAATCCTTCACTACAGTAGCTCAAGACAGTTGATAGCATTACAAAACAGCTCTTGTTCTGGCATCCCCAAGGCAGCAGAATTAGAGGCAAACCAAAACACACACGGAGACGAGAGCTTGAGACAAATATATAGGAAACAGCGCCAGTGTGACTGCGCAGAGGCGACTTTAGTGGGCATGAACAATCCAGTCGTCTACTGGTCACTTTGTGACAAGACTGTTTCTGCTTCTAAGATCTATGTCACTGCTCTCCGGGCATACCCATGGGTACTCAGTCTCTCTCAGCATATGGCGCAGTATATGAATGCTGATGTTCCCTGAAGCTCTCTGGTTGTACACTCTCTTGCTTTGTCCTCCCATGTGCCCCTCTCTGCTCAAACCTTGTTTAATGTTGAAACTTTGCAGCCTGTGGATTGCTGCTTCATCTATTACAGTGTCCTCATCTAACAGGCAGTCATTGATTGTGTGACAAGACTACATGACTGGAGACAGAGTTAGTAATCGCACAAGAATAACTACGTTGTCAATGAACAGGCCGCTTATAACTATGATAGGGAAGACTTAGGCATAGCTGTAATGGATGGCCCAGGACAGGATAGCTAGATGTGTATTTGTTGAAGACCTGTGCTCCACAGGGAGCTGAAAGGTTTTGGTGAGGATAACAGTAGCTATATTATTAATTCTGGAGTCATACATTTTTTTAGTGTTTGGCGTTCAGAATTTGCTGTTATTTTCACCAAGATTACCAAAAAATTGTCCAGCACAATTTAATTATCTTAACGAAACAAATTCTCATATATCCACTCATGTGATTAGATGTTATTGAAACATACAATATCTGTTCATATGACATCTGCGTGGTGTCATTATTTTCAATCCATGTTACTGTAGAGTTCCTTTAGCACGATTGGTACATCTTATTCTTGGAATTGCTCTTGGCTCTGAAACCATGCTGCCTGATATGAGTGTCAGGTAGCTTTGGAAGCATTTTTCTTTGATGTCTAAACCAATAATTTTTCTATTTGTCTATATATACTAATTGCTGCATTGTGTAATAAATTGTTTATGATCAGAAATGAACATGACAGTCCAGGAAAATGTTGTAATAGTAACATATATTATGTTTTAATGGACATAAACAAATATTTTGAAAATAAAAGCGAGGCTGTGGTGGTACTGAGAATAAAAATAACAGACAAGTATGGTACAGATACCACATTGTGACAAGTATAACAGCGAAACCTACATTATGCCCAAAAGACCTTCAGTAGGAACAAGGGAAGATAGATAGAAAAACAAATAACAATTCATGAAAGAAATTAATAAATAGAAAAGATTATTAGCTTTAGGTTGATATGGGCAAGTGTCAGCCATGTTGGGTGGAAATAAAGAAGGCTGGCCTGGTATAGGTCAGAAACGGAGAATGTAAAAAAAGAAATGGGAGAGCTAGGCTTATCCGTGCTTGTCTACGTTTTTATACACTTTAAACACAGATTTAAGCACTACTTTATTTACTAGCAAATGTTTATTTGAGCTGAGCATAAAAGGTAAAGTGTTTTTAATTTTTTTTAAATGCTCAATAAATCAAATATTTGCTTTGAATTTAAGAAAATGTGCATGCTTATGCATTAGTATTTTAGAAATTGCATTTTAAAATGAATAATTACAATGCAAAGGAACAGTGAATGAGGTTGTTTTTGTACTTGCTAATATCATTGGCTTCTTTGTTTGCTCTATAAAAATAACACATCTATTTCTTTCATAAAACTTGTGATCCATCTCAGATTTTTCTCTACGCCATTCAGTTTATGCTCTCAAAAAGTCACACCTATATCCCTCAAAGTTAGTCATCCATCTTCTCTCATTGCCCCACAATTTATCATGTTAGTGTACATTTTCTTTATAAGGAGCCATCTAAAGTGACCATCCGTTGCCCGTGGGAAGTGAAAGATAGACAGGAAGAAGAATGAATGATATCTTGTTCTTAAGAATATTCCTGCAAAACTGTTTTTGTTGCTGGACTTTCAACATTTCTAGATAATGTCTATAATTTAAAACAACTTTTTTGTTGCTGGACTTTTAACATTTCTAGATAATGTCTATAATTTAAAACAACTTTTTTGCTGCTGGACTTTCAACATTTGTGGATTATGTCTATAATTTAAAACAACTTTTTTGCTGCTGGACTTTCAACATTTCTGGTTTATGTCTATAATTTAAAACAACTTTTTTGCTGCTGGACTTTCAACATTTCTGGTTTATGTCTATAATTTAAAACAACTTTTTTGCTGCTGGACTTTCAACATTTGTGGATCAATAATTGGGCGACAAAATAAAGGTCACTTGTCTTGGCAATTGCAGTGCAATGTGTAGGATGAGTTTTTTAATTATCAACCCCAATAGAAAAAAAGCATGTCTTACCAGGATTTTTTTATTGTTGCTAACATACTGATATTATTTCTGCGCTTTGTCAGACTGGCCAGTTAGTTATCATACCAAGAGCAAACTGATGCATGTTGGATACAATCTGTAGACTTGTTGCACTTTGCAAGCATTTTTGAATAAGTCACTTACAAACAATTTCTAGTAGACATCCTTAATGTAATAAAAGCAAATTAAGAAATGGGTTGCGTTTATATCTTACTTAATCCTTTTTTGTTTATACCCATGCTAAAATGCAGCAGCACAGATTAATATTATTGTTTTTGTTATTGCTCACCTGTATTGCATTTTATGAACAATTTATACTTTATGAGCAGGGATATAGATAAGTAAACTCAATAAGTAAATGGGGTTACATACCAATCTGTCTCCATTACTAATAATCCAAACATTTCATACGTGATTACAAAGACAAATTATCTATATAATACTCATACTAAACCAGTATCACATATCCATCCTGATTAAAACACGAGAACGAAAGATCACAACATGTGAAATAGATGAGCTGCTTGTGAAAAGCCATCAGTGTCACATCACTATAGAGACAGTGAGAAATGAAAATATAGGTATAATCATAAATACCAAAATGAATAAATAGCCTCCACAAATATCAAGCCTCCAAGCACAATGTACTAAATATGTACATGCTCAAAGTACATATCCTTAGTTGCATTTAACAACATGCATGTTGGAATTGTAAACTGTTTTCTAACTGCTTGTGCTGTAAACTTTAATAAATTCTGTTATTTAAAACACAATTTTAAAGTTAGAATTATATTTACTTGATAACGCACGCCTATCAAATTCTGCTTTTGTCTAAGCAGTAGAATGAAAAATAGACAAATATTGATAGACAGATACAGAGGTTTAGTCCCATGAAAGTCTTAATCAAGGATTGGACAAACAACAAGGCCATGCATTGAAAAAGTGGACTACATAAATATCGGAATAAAATAATCAATATAAATATAATGAAAAAAACAGTTTAAAAAATATGAATGTATTTCCCCTATCTGGCAGGCGAATTAATTTGACTGAAACAAAGGATGTTTGCCCTGACTGCAGTGTGCAGACTAAGATGTTATTTTGATCCCAGCAAAATAAAACAACTGAGTTCTTTGAACTTGTGTGTCCAGGTTAGGAGATGTGCCCTAACCATTTGACCACCTGCTCCACTGAAAATATCACTATAATATAATTATGAATGAATATCAGCTTAAACATCAACTTATTGTCAGTTAATCATTTACAAGCATTGATAAGTATCTTTGATTTTTGCTAGATCGATGTGCAAGTTTTAAAAAATCCTAGTGTAGTTTTCATTGTTTGAGTATATGAGGGGTATATTTTGTGGTCAAAATATGTGGATTTCTTGGGTCTAGTTTATAGTTTTTTTCTTGTCTGGTTTATAATTTATCTCTTGTCTGGGTTATGGGTTTTCATTTGAATGAAGATGACATGTATGATTGCTGTCTCTCATACTAAAGTATATACAGAATCAGAGCAAGTTTTAACATCATGTCTATATTTTCTCTGCACCATTTGTACGTGGAATTCAGAACTATCAAGAACAAACTTTGGATACAACCTTTTGACCTTCATCATCCTCTTCAACAACCTCATTCCCATAAGTCTGCAAGTGACCCTTGAGATGGTCAAGTTCATACAAGCCATCTTTATCAACTGGGTATGTATTGTCATAGACATGTGCTTTTACAGATGAATATTAATTAGATCGTAGTCACAGAAGAGGGCAAATTTAGTATGGACTGATAATAATAACAGATGGTCAACTACAGAATTGATAAGCAGCACCTGGGATAGGAAATTGTAGATACCAATATAATTGACCATTGCAAACAATTATGGTGACAGCGTCAGCGTAAATAGATTTAGTTTCTTCCTAGTTGACTTGTCCATATTTGTTGAAGTTTTTATGGCTTAAAGCTGGCCCCATGCCCAACACTCTTTATCACCTCTTGCAACATGCTTAACAGTTAACTAGCTCCCTTTTCAGACTTCGCCATCACTTGGGTAGTTTGGACACATTAAAAAAAGCAAAGGCAAAAGCCACCGTCCACGATGATGGCATAATTTATTTGCTAGCGCTATTTTTAGTAAGGATTAACTGCGCTACTTTTTACTTTTTACTTTTTATCATCACTCTTTCGCCTTGAGTCGTCCGACCCCAGTGGCAAGTCAAGGACAAGACAACACATTAGATGTCTTATTCTCTTCCTTAATTCTATGTAACACCTGGTCATCCTATCCAAGTATATGTTGTTGTTTAATGCCTACAATGAATAAGTTTACTCTTTTGTGCACCCTGAAAAGGACATTATGTGGCAGGTTGTAGTAGCTTTCCTCACACCTCAAGCATGTTGATGAAGGTGGTCTGGGGTCCTTCAGGCGGTTGTGGTATGTTTGGCTTCATCTGCGTGTTGTTTACTACTACGGGGATCACATCGACCCACATGTTGTCAGCCAGGCTGCCTCGAAAACAGCCTGTTTCCAGGGAATGCTACATGGAAGAGAGATAGTAGTCTTGGTCAGTGTATTGTGACCCTGATGCATTGTCCTGGTCAGTATGTTTTGCCTGACTGGACTAGCGTCTCAGTTTCCCTATTCAAGTATATAATAAAGTCTGGATGGGATATACTTAGTTTACATCAATTGTTAACTCATTGCACCCTAACAAGCCCGGTAGATATTGTGAGGAAACTGACCAGAGAAATCAATATTTACTATCTATTTATCTATCTATCTATCTATCTATCTATCTATCTATCTATCTATCTATCTATCTATCTATCTATCTATCTATCTATCTATCTATCTATCTATCTATCTATCTATCTATCTATCTATCTATCTATCTATCTATCTATCCAGTCCAGTCCAGTCCAGTCCAGTCCAGTCCAGTCCAGTCCAGTCCAGTCCAGTCCAGTCCAGTCCAGTCCAGTCCTGTCCTGTCCTGTCCTGTCCTGTCCTGTCTGTCTATCTATCTTCAGTCCACTTGTGTCATTAGACATCGTGGGGAGGTGTGACCTCCTTTGTTTCAAATTGTTTTGGCAGGTGAATATGCTCTGGTGACTTGCCAGGTCAATTTCCAGTATCTGTTACTAATCGTTAGGTTGGTAGCCCCTGGAATATTCGATGGCCTATTTTTGGGACTGGTGGTGGTGGAAGCGTAAATTAGAGCAAGGTAGACCTGCAGCCTGTCAGGTGCCATCTATGCTGCTCTGCTGACCACATAATCAATATCGGATGTTATACCCACACAGCCCCCTTTTTGCAACATATTTTCTGTGGGGCGACAATCCCTAGAATAATTTTAGTAGATTTTTAACTTGAATTTTCCTCGAACATCGGCCATTAGGCCTACTCATTTCGATTTCCAACTGCCAAAAGATTTCTACCACTAAAGTTTTTTCTGTAGGGAAGTCCTTCAGTTCATCTATCATATTTCCTTTGTTTTTTTATCTTTTAACCAACAGTGACGGCTACTGATGGTGTGCCCCTTGTGAAGTAGGCAGTGTACATTCAGGATTGAACTGCACAGGCACATATAAATTGCCACATTTCCCCATACAAATTTGATGTTGTCGCCATTTTTGTTTGTGATAAGTAGTTACTTAAGATTTACACCAAAGAATATTCAGCGCCGGTGTTAAATCGGTGGTGCTGTTTGTAGCGGAGACATGGACAATGACCAAGGTCACACAACAAAGACTCCAGTCCTTCGTTAACAGATGCCTATGAAGGATAATGAGAATAAAGTGACCGGACATGATGAGGAATGGAGAACTATGGGAACGGAGCCATTCACAGCCACTGGAACAGAGTCTATTAAGATGGACTCGCACATCAGTTAACCACCCTGCGTAAGTGCTTGTTCCAACGCAGTGGAGTATTAAGCTGCTCAAGCCTATCCCGCTAAACAGGAAACCCTTCACCTGACTACATGCAGCTCATACTAGAGCTGGGACCTACACAGGGGCATCTGTTCCTGAAGAAGTACAGGTCTACTAAGAACTAAGGTGTACTGTAGAATGTGGGCGAGGGTACTCATAGCTGTAGAGCAATGCAAGGCTCTTCAGTAAACTCACCACTATGGGGATTGCAGCGTCAATCCCCACCTCATTGGTCAGACTACTTTGACGCAGACTGTTTTTGAAGAGATCGAGGACATAAGGTGGCGTCTTGATCTGTATCTTTTACCTGATCTTGATTACTCTTCGCTCCCTGTCAAACAATCAAATGTTATTTTCGATATTGGTGAAAAAAATCTGATTTTGTTAATCCTGACATTAACACCTTGATTTGTTGCAGTGGTATCCCCTGAAACAAAATAGGATGATAGTGAGGATGAAGAATATAGAAGTGCATTTTGATTCTGCATTGATATCGTTAATCATCATCATCAGTCCCATAACCTAGAAGTTCGTTGAGACTGTTATTGCAGTTTGTCGAACCAGTCCACGCCATACGTCTCGATTTTTTGCCAGGGTGTTAGTTTCATCTATAGACCTTCCTGTCCACTCTTTTATATTGTCCTTCCATCTCTTTTTTGGTTTCTCTCTCCCATGCTTTCCAGGCAAAGTGCTTTGCAGGACGGTCTTGGTCAGCCCCACCGATCATGATATATGTCCATGCCATGTCAATTCGTTAATACCAATTATTATTTCAGGATTACGACATGTACCACAGTAAGACAAAAACTCCTGCCAATGCCAGAACTTCAAACTTGAATGAGGAACTAGGGCAGGTAGGAAATGATGTCTTACCTTGATCATGTAGAAAATTATGTCTTACCTTGGACAAGTAGGAAATTATGTCTTACCTTGATCATGTAGAAAATTATGTCTTACCTTGGACAAGTAGGAAATTATGTCTTACCTTGGACAAGTAGGAAATTATGTCTTACCTTGGACAGGTAGGAAATTATGTTTTACCTTGGACAGGTAGGAAATTATGTCTTACCTTGGACAGGTAGGAAATTATTGACAGTTAGGAAATTATGTCTTACCTTGGACGGGTAGAAAATTATGTCTTACATTGGACAGGTAGGAAATTATGTCTTTCCTTGGATGGTTAGAAAATGATGTCTTACCTTGGACAGGTGTAAAGACATGATTTTCTTAAGTGTTAACATAAGCATTAAAATTGTTTTTTCTTCACCATTCTAGAATCCTAGTATTTAATCGGGCAGAACAGTGCCTGATCTCAGGAAGTCAAAAGTTATCCTTTTGTTCTACACATCCATCTGGTCAGCCTTTAGAAAATGCTGTGCTATGTCTTCCCAGGATTGCTTGTTGGACTCACATTTGACTATTAGTAAGTTTATGGGTGGTTTCCTTCTTGTGGCTTACTAGGCCTGAAGAAGATGCAGGTCTGGGGTGTCCAGCACCCAGCCTTTTATCTGTTGACCTTTAGCCTACCCAGCAGTACTGTGCCATTGATGGAGCTGGTAACCACTAAGCTATTGTTGTGTGTGGTTTTACTGCAGGACGTTTTCCAACATCACCTCTAGGAGGTATGTCATTTGCTTTCAAATTGCCACTTTTAACTTTTCTTTCGTTTCATAAGTCAATCTGGAGACTGGTGTTGAATTTGCCTAATCATGTCATGCAACTGTCCTCTGTTAGTAAGTCTGGTTACTGGTGTTGAATTTGTCTGATCATGTCACGCCACTGTCCTCTGTTAATCAGTCCAGAGACTGATGTTGAAGTAGTCTGATCATGTCACGCCACTGTCCTCTGTTAATCAGTCCAGAGACTGATGTTGAAGTAGTCTGATCATGTCACGCCACTGTCCTCTGTTAATCAGTCCAGAGACTGATGTTGAAGTTGTCTGATCATGTCACGCCACTGTCCTCTGTTAATCAGTCCAGAGACTGATGTTGAAGTTGTCTGATCATGTCACGCCACTGTCCTCTGTTAATCAGTCCAGAGACTGATGTTGAAGTAGTCTGATCATGTCACGCCACTGTCCTCTGTTAATCAGTCCAGACACTGATGTTGAAGTAGTCTGATCATGTCACGCCACTGTCCTCTGTTAATCAGTCCAGAGACTGATGTTGAAGTTGTCTGATCATGTCACGCCACTGTCTTCTGTTAATCAGTCCAGAGACTGATGTTGAAGTAGTCTGATCAGGTCACGCCACTGTCTTCTGTTAATCAGTCCAGAGTCTGATGTTGAAGTAGTCTGATCATGTCACGCCACTGTCCTCTGTTAATCAGTCCAGAGACTGATGTTGAAGTAGTCTGATCATGTCACGCAACTGTCCTCTGTTAATCAGTCCAGAGACTGATGTTGAAGTAGTCTGATCATGTCACGCAACTGTCCTCTGTTAATCAGTCCAGAGACTGATGTTGAATTAGTCTGATCATGTCACGCCACTGTCCTCTGTTAATCAGTCCAGAGACTGATGTTGAAGTAGTCTGATCATGTCACGCAACTGTCCTCTGTTAATCAGTCCAGAGACTGATGTTGAAGTAGTCTGATCATGTCACGCCACTGTCCTATGTTCTCAGCAGATCTGTTTAACTCAGCATAAGTCTGCATCCCAATGTTCTTGCGTGCTTGTATGATGCACTTGTTTCTTGGACTTCCTCTTCTTGATATATTTTTTCGTTTTCTTTGTAAAAATTATTCTTTTAAATATAATCTTGAAATGAATTTAGTTTTTCAGACCTCGTAAAACAACGAAGTCTGAACTGCAGGAACTGCTATAGGACTATTTTAACCTTTTTTTAATATTTCATCTTCAGATCAAGTTCATTTTTTCAGATAAGACAGGAACACTAACTCAGAACATTATGAGATTTAGCAGATGCTCAATTGCTGGCATTATATACGGGTAAGATGCTCTGGTTTTGCTGTCTCATGATAGGACTAGAGCAGTGCTCTTCAACCTGGGCACTACCACCCACTAGTGGACGATTTTAGCTTTCAGGGGGGGAACAGTAGCAGAATAATTACAAGCTGTATTAAAAACACAACCTGTGAAAACTATTGCAGGATGCTAGCAAACCAACAAAAGTGCTAATTTTGAGATCCTGTGTTTTTTCCATGGCAACATATGGCTGTGAAATATGGACAGTTACCCAAACCTCGAGTCCTTCAAGTCAAAATGTAATAGGGAGGTCCTCAGAATACCGCGGACTGAACGAAAGAAGAGTGCAGAAATTTGACAAGAGTTGATCATAGAGGAGTACTGTTTCATAAATTTCATCGCACACTTTTGAAATACCTTGGCAACATCAAAAGACACAATGGTCATGAGAGAACGGTAATAGAAGGTATGGTGCCAGGCAAGAGAGACAGAGGTAAACCAAGAAGTCGATGGCACCAAGATGTCAAGAAATGCTTGGGCATGACTCTGGAGCAGGCTGGAGACTTAACAAGAGATGGAGTTTCTTTCAGGCAATCTGTGATCGGAGCAACGTTTTGCAAAAGACATGCTACATGATGATTAAAAACATCAAAAAGTGGAAGATCAATGAATTTTCTTCAATTTAGATTTTAGTGGGTGGTAAGGAAAATTTACCCTAAAGAAAGTTACAAAAAGTGGTCGCCAGGTATAAAAAGGTTAAAAAGCACTGGGCTAGAGAATACATTTGACCTTGCAGATAGCAATATTCAGGATGTTGATGTAGTCACGTCTTACTTACCTATTTTCTTTCTTTTCCCCGTTTGCCTTTTTTTCTAAGGTGAAGTGTGTTGTATTGATTTTTGCTCCTAAAGAATCAGTGTGTCTGATTTCATCACATTTTTTTAAAGAATTTACTTACCATAGGGGTACAACCTTGCTGTTTTACGAATCCAAAGACAAGTTTGGGTTTGTGAGTCGTTCCACTAACAGCTTCGCATGTGCCTCACCCCTCTTGCTTTCCTTAATCCATCTGGTCTGCTACACCAATTCCTGTTTTGGGCAACTTTCTTGAGTTCTGCCCATGAGACTCCAACTGCCGTGACCTCATCTTCCACAGCACTTCACTTCACCAGATATTCTGTAGCCTCTCCTCTCATCTTATCCTCTGATGGTTTTAATCCAGCGCATATCTGGTTATATTGCCAGTCTTCTTTCTGAATGTGTGTGCTGTCCATGCCTGCTTTCTCTCTCCAATTTTCAGCTGTACTGGTTCCTGTCATGATCTTTCCTACAAAACCCAAGCTTATTTACTATAAACTTAGCCAGCTAATATGAAGCATACAGTTAACCTTTACCACCCTATACTAAAAATTGAAGCAATTTCACCTGCAGTTGCATTATTTTTCAAGGCGTCACGTCGTTTAACTATGGTTACTTTCAGAACCTGTAACATTTTTATTTGGAAGTCTTAATTGATATGATTTTTTTGTGAGTAGAGAAATAGATAAATATAGAATTTGTTGGTGTTATTGTTTTTGTTGTGTGTGTGTTAGTTTCTGAAATACAAGATGGTGTTAGTGTTGAAAAACAGCACACACATTTAGACTCTCCCGCTTTCAGCCATCCATTGGTTGGGAAAAAAAACATACCCCAACAACGGATTATCGATGTTTATTGTAATGGCAGTATCTGTCACTTTAGATTATAAACGTAATTATTGTATCTACATAAATAATTTAAACAGATCTAATTCAGAAAAATCAGTTGCAGAAACTTGACTCTCCCATTCTCAACAATGGGTGAATCTTCAAATCCGAGCGAAAAACATAAGAAATCATTTGCAAATGCCTAAAACTAATTTCAAAATCCCCATCGTTGATATCTAACCGTACATTAAAAAGTTATTGCCTATCATAAGCGATGATGGCCACAACATCAGAAAGTTTAATAATGTGATGTGTGTTATATTTAGATTATAGTGAGGAAGGGAATGCGCTGGTCATCAACCTCAATCTTGTCCCAAGTTACCTTGGATCAGTGGCAAGACTATTGGTAGAGACGACTGGTGGTAACTCAGGATACAGGCACTCTGGTCTTACCTCCCGTGAGACCAGGGTTTGCTTGAAACTTGCGGGATTTGATCGCCTACCGTTTCCGTTCATCACTGGGAGAGGCGAATGTCTTAACCTCTTCACTACAGTGACCCTGTACATTACGGAAGTCAGAACTCTCTACAAGTTAAAAAGCAGTATTGTTCAGGTTATTTATACGTAGCCGTTAGTTTTTAAATTTGATTAGAATGGCCATCACTATTAAGTTGCATACGGCGACCTGCGCTCAATGATTTTCTTTGTGTCCGCTGCTTTGGAGCAACGCTTGAGCCGTAAAGGTTAAGTAAGTAGCATGTCCTTTGCAGAACGTTGCTCAAACAACTTGTGACCTATTTGGCTGTTATAAGTTTCTTGGTAGGTATGCAGTACACTAAATTATCATTACTTTCCTTGCATGGAGAAGCAATCGTACCAAGAAAAAATCCTGTCTGCCAAGCTGGACATGGCGGGATTCGTACCTGGTGGGTTGGGATTATGAAACCAAGTGAGATTCACCCATATGCCACACTCCCTCATATAATATAAAGCATATACTGTCACATATACTGATGGATCTGTGATGTTAGGGCTTTTATTTTAGAGGGAAAGGAAAAGTTGTTACTGAGAAGATGGGGTGGAATACGGGACCCCAACCTCAAGAATGAGAATGAAGATTCAGACAGTGGCTTCAGCTCCAAGGTGGCTATCCAAGACCGTTTCAATAACTTGTTTGCAATGATTTTGGGCTATGTAAAAGGCAGCAGACCCAAGGTTACCACTATGGTCTTTAAATGGCAATATCAATGGTTAGGTCGCTTACTTCTCAATGCAAAATTGCAGTGTTCGCTCGCCCTGCAGCAACACACTCCAGACTATACTACTGAAAATGGGTACCTAACTTACTTCTAGGGAAGGAAATCGAAGACGGGACAGATCCTACAATGAACACTTCCACTCTGATGGCAGTGCCTGCTATATGTCAAAGGTATTTTTCAAATGACATGATAAAATTAGCTGCTTGACCCTTTTCATGTTAAAACCTTATGCGTGACATACCAGCATGTTTGTAGCCTCTGAGACTAAATCCATTTTTGGTGTAAATGTGTGAATTCAGATGTGCTAGGCTGTAAAGTGAAAAGTACAGTACAATGTATTGCACCTTAGTAAGCAAGATGAACAACATACAAAATATTTGTGATATGTTTTTCTATTTGTAGAGAAAATGACAAAAAGAATAACAGCTTCCATGATGTCAATGTGGTGAACAACCTCAGAACAGGACATGTGAGTACAATTTGCATACAGTAAATCTTTATCCTTCCCATACAGAAGACCACACAGACACCATGGCCTGTTGTTGAGGATGAAAGAATTTAACTGATACCTTATCATACATGTTAATCCTTTGAACCCTGGCTACCCAGGTCGTGGTCTTCAGACTCCGCACAGGCCACAACAGACTGAGGTACCATCTATTCAATAAATTGAAGATAGGTGGCACTGACGAATGCACCTGTGGTACAGGGAAAATGACCGCTGAACATCTGCTGCAAAATTGTCCGACATACGAGGACCAGAGAAAGCATATGTGGCCATCACCAATGGCAACACTAGACGAGCTCTATGGCAGTGTCGACAACCTCAGTATGACAGCTGCTTTCTTCGAACAAATTCAAGTTGACGTCTGACAGCGTACGAAGAAGAAGAAAAAGAAGAACCCTGGCTGCCCAGTACATAAAATCCCATTCCCCTGTGCTCCTGAGAAAATACGTACAATGTAGACATTTGAGTTAAAATAGGTGACAGGCTTATTACAAACTTCAGCTTTGCTGATGATATTGATGTATTGGCAGGCACAGAAAGGGAACTCCAGGAGTTGATTGGTAGATTGGATAGAACGGCCCTGAGTTTTGGTATGGAAATAAATGCTGCTAAAACGAAGCTCATGACCATAACGTAGCAGGGTTTCAATCTGTCATAGAGGGAAATGGGCAGGTACTTGTGGTGAAACGTTTCAAATATCTTGGATCATTGATCAGCGAACAGGGTTCGAAGCCAGAGGTAATTGCAAGAATAGCACAAACAACAGCGGCGCTGACTAGACTGCAACCTCTATAGCGAGACAAGCGCCTTGCCCTCAGCATAAAAGTCAGACTACTGCACTCTTTGGTGCTGTCAATATTTCTTAATGCCTGCGAGACCTGGACCATTACAGCAGATATCCAGGGCAGGATACGTGCAATGGAAATGCGGTGCTATAGAAAACTCCTAAATGTAACATATAAAGATCGTGTCACGAACATAGACATCCGTCAGAGTGTTTAAGTCGCTATTGGTCCTTTTGAAGATCTGTTCACAGCTATCAAAAGACGAAAGATGGCCTGGTGCGGGCACGTCGTGAGGTCCAACGGAATTCCCAACTCGATACTCTTTGGATCCATACCGGGACAGAGAGGGCGTGGACGTCCAAGGAAGAGATGGGTGGACAACATCACTGAGTGGTCAGGCCTTCGTCCCGGTGAGATACGTCAGGCGGCGACAGACAAAGAGGGTTGGCGTGGGATTTTTATGTCTTCATGTGTGCCCCAACGACCTGATGGGTTACGGGATGAACTGAACTGAACTGATTTACTATGACAACAAAATAATGTGCCATAATTTAGTTATTCTATATAAAATTTACTGACCCGCTAAATTCCAATGTATCTATTTCAGTGTGTGGAAAATATTCATCAAATTTACTTGATACATTATGTGTGAGATATATACAAGCACGCACGAGTGCGCGTCTCTAGCTTGATCCTAATCAATGAGCAAATGATAATCCAAATGACAACTGATCCTTTTCAGAATAACCACCATCTAAATCCAATTTATCTGCCTCACAATACTTTAAATTACTTTCAACGACTTGTTCTGTGGTTAGCCTTTTAGAATTACCATTTTCTGAATTCTCAAAACCATTTCTCATTACGAAAATGATCCTGAAGGAATGCTTCGATATTTAAGTTGCCATATTTGTTATTTCCGGAAATGTGTGTACTGTGTAGATGTCACTATATTATGGCTAAAATTCAAGTGGTACAGCCAAAAAAATGTCTTAAAATAATGGTCCTCCCGTCACACCGGTAAATTGGTGGCTCAGGGAATGAGATATTTACAAACACACTGATATATAGGTGTTTCAGGTTTAAAGGGTTTAAGGCCACTAAGGAGAATTCTTCATGGGGCTAGCAAACTAACGATGTTCTTGTTGTTATTGTCAATTCAACAGCACTTGGGCTGTGGCCATTCGGCCCAATGTCATGTAATGGTATCGTTATGTATTTGTTAGTGGTTCAGTGTCATACAAAGTGTTCCATTTATCTGATCTTGGAGGATGAAGCATTTTTCTAACACCATTGAGCACCAGGCACTCAAAGAGATGTGATCATCGGTTTCATATTGGTGGGTGTAGACACAGCCGGCACTCTGTTCAGCAGATTGTTTAGAGGGATATGCTGTGTTCGTAGCCCAAAAATGGTGCTCTGTTCCTAAGAAATTACTTCAATGCTCTCCGGATTCACCCAAAGGTGCTCAGTCTCTTTCAGCAAATGGCGAGTGGTGTAAATAATCGTGGTTCATGTAGTTCATTGGTTGTACACACTCCTGCTCTACCCTCTTATGCGCCCCACTCCACTCGGACCTCATTTGAAGTCTGTGAATTGTTGATGTGTCTATTGTGTTGTCATCCAATAGGTGATCATTGATTGACTTGAGACTGTCCCTTCTATCCATATCTAGTGCCCACAATTGGTGCTTGTGAAGTCAGGATCTGAGCTCTTTTGTGGACCTGAATCCCAGAATGACCAGGGCTATAGATCCACACCAGACCCTAAAGGTTTAAGATTTCTACAGATACCATTCACTCATGCCTTGGCTAGTGCTTCTGTACTATCTGAAGCAAGGATTGGGTATCTGACATGATGACTGCTCTTGTTAAAGAGGTCTCGGATAGCCTTCCCAGTGCTGTGGTCACTGCCTTCATCTCCATTCTCATACTGAATGTTGTTGTTCTGAATGCCCCGCTCTACTCAACAACCTGACCTCTCACTCTAGCAGAGAAGCATTACTTACTAAGAATGAACCTGTGTCCTTCTGACTAGCCATTACTAAGGAGGAACCAGGTGTTCTCATAACTAGTCATTACTAAGGAGGAACCAGTGCTCTCCTGACTTAGTCAGTAGAGTTAAACATGTGTCCTTTTGACTAGTCATTAATAGAGTTAAACCTGTATCCTTCTAACTAGTCATTACTAACTTTGAACTGGTGTTCTCATGACTAGTCATTAATTGGGTTTAACCTGTATTCTCTTCACTAGTCATTACTTGGGTTGAATTTATGTGTTCTCCTGATACAGATGTAAAAACTAGAATTGGAAAGCCATGATTGGCATTAACAAACATATGGAGGTTCAGAGAAATCAAGATTCACACCAAAGTTATAATATTTAATGCCAATGTCAATTCAGTACTGATGTATTAAGCGGAAACATGGAGAACGGCCAAAGCCATACAACAAAGACTTACAATCCTTCGTTAACAGATGTTTTCAAAGGATAATGGGCATAAAATGGCAGGACATGGTGTTGAATGAAGACCTGTGGGCAAGGAGCCAACAGCAGCCACTGGAACAACAGATTAAGAGAAGAAAATAGGGCTGGATAGAACATATGCTGAGGAAGGCTCCATCCAACATAGCTAGACAGGCTCTCACATTGAATCCTCAAGGAAAGAGAAAGATAGGTAGACCTAATAATGCACGGAGAAGAGAATGTAAGAGCGAAGATTTACATTCAGTATGGGTGTAAAAATGGTTTCATTAAGATATACACAGTGTGTCCAATGAGTTAACATTTATTAATTTACTTTGATTACAGCTAAAAAAAAAATAGATAATTAAATAAATTTACATACCTTCTCAGCACTCTTTCCATGGAAACTTCTATTGACTTTGAAGTCAGCAACATAATCTCCAATCCAATGTCAGTGATGCCTTTGGGAGGCTGCACATCAGCGTTTGGGATTGGAGGGGTCATAGCCTTGGTACGAAACTCAGTCTACCGAGCCGCAGTGCTCACCACCCTTCTGTATGCCAGGTAGATGTGGACTGTGTACATCAGGCATGCTAGAAAAATAAAACACTTCCATACCATCTGCCTTGGTAGATTGTTCAGAATACAGTGGCAGGATAGGGTACCACAAGACATTGAGGTTCTTACATGTAGAGCATCCACACATTGTTGTAGAAGACCCAGATTAGGTGGGCTGGCCAGATCGTGCGCATCCCAGACAACTAATGTATGGTGAGCTGAAAGAGGGCCTACGTCTGGTTGGTGGGCAAAAGAAGCATTTCAAAGACTCCCTCAAAATATCTCTGACGTGGTTCAACATTGACAGGACCACCATCAGGTGCGCCTCCATTGCTGAGGAACACCAAGCTTCCGAGGAGCAGAGAAAACGTACTTTGCAAAAAGACAAAACAACTGACACTCACATTTCCAATTCTGACCTTAAATTCTTATGTCGAAGGGGTTTCCGTCACCAGAATTGGACATATAAAAAGCCACAAATAATCCATGTGTGAATATAGCCACACAAAGAATTATTAGCCTTCTGGAAATTAAGTTATAAAAGTATTAGCCTTCTGGTAATTAAGCTATAGAAGTATTAGCCTTCTGGTAAACAAGCTATAAAATTATTAGCCTTTGGGAAAGTAAGCTATACAAGTATTAGCCTTTTGGTAAGCAAGCTATAGAAGTAAACTGTCAGGAAAGTAAGCTATACAAGTATTAACTGTCAGGAAAGTAAGCTATACAAGTATTAGCCTTCTGGAAAGTAAGCTATACAAGTATTAACTGTCAGGAAAGTAAGCTATACAAGTATTAACTGTCAGGAAAGTAAGCTATACAAGTATTAACTGTCAGGAAAGTAAGCTATACAAGTATTAGCCTTCTGGAAAGTAAGCTTTACAAGTATTAACTGTCAAGAAAGTAAGCTATACAAGTATTAGCTTTCTGGAAAGTAAGCTATACAAGTATTAGCCTTCTGGAAAGTAAGCTATACAAGTATTAGCCTTCTGGAAAGTAAGCTATACAAGTATTACCACAAATGTGATGCAGGTAATAGATGTGTTTGTAACTCATGTATCCTAGGATAAAAAGACGATTGAGAAAATTAAGAGAATTCACTTGATCAAGTTGATGATGGAGGAAAGAGGTGTTTACCCAGAGCAACCAAGATGATGTTCAGACTTTGATAACTGGTTGATGATAGAGTTGGATCAGGGCACATATTTATAAATAAGACCATGATACAATCACTAGAATTATCATTCCTTGGACTCCAGAAGGAAGGTAAAACAGAAGCTGAACTAAAATAACTTTGTTATGAACGTGTAGCGAAGCTGTTAGTGCCACTGCTCAAAACACAAACTTGCATCAGTTCAGATTCATGAACCAGCAAGGTCATATTCCCTTGGGATGTGAACCTATTCAAGAAATGTGTGCCGAAGTCAGATGCACTGTGCCGTAAAGCTGAAAACTGTATGAAGATTACCGCAGACAGAATGAAGTATAGAGATTATTATGATCTCCTTAAAGAAGTTATAAGATAAACAGATAAAATATTGTCACTGACTACATTGCCAGAAATGTGTGCTGAAGTTAGATGCACTGCACTGTGCTGTAACTCAGAAAACACAGCACAATGTATTTCACCTTAGGATACAAGGTGGGGGTGAGGACCACTGCTTTGTGGAGAACTAAAGAAGCCACAAAAAATATGGTCAATGACCAAAGACTCATGAAGATGGTGATTGCTGAGGGAGGTCAGTTTACGAAAGGTGTTTCAAAATTATGGAATGCTAGTACATATATTATGTATCTCCAGATTACGATGATTAGACTGCCATGGGAGAATAACAATAAAAATATTAAATTCCTAGAATGCAGGCAGGAGACAAGATTGTAGTCATGTCACCACTAACATTTCTTGTTTCTGCGGATTAGATGGCTCTTGTAACGGACACGAACAGAAGAATATCGACTGCTTCAAACAGTCATCACCCGAAACTAAGTATTAGTAGTCAGCCTCCAAAGGTATAAATAGCTGTACATCATTATCCGCTGTTAATTTGTTCCTCAAAGTTTCGTGGGAAATTAAAAATAGATTTTCATGTTATAATGACAATTCATTCCTGATGAGGCATGTACATAAAGAGTAAATTCGGTTTATTGGTAGGCAAATGATAAAATTTACTTTTTAGCATTTATAGTCCAACCTAACTGAAGAGATCTGTCTTAACCTTTTACAGTCTGGATAAATTGATTTTTTCGGGTCTTAACCATTTACTGTCGGGTCTAATTGATTAGATTTGTCTCTTAATTAACGCTTTGCATTTCAGCCATATTGATGATTAGGTTAGTGTCTTAAGACATGAATCCCAAAAATTAGGCCAAACTGTACAGGGTTGAAGTATGAATGAATAACGCTCCTAAAGCAATAACATTTTAATTTTCATCAAAGCATTACTAATTTGTTGCAGAAGTATTACTAATATTTCAAAATGCGCATATTTTTGTTTATCTGTTGCAATTGTTCTGTTGTCAATGATTTTCTTCTAGTTCTTGTTGGATTATTGATCATTTTCCAGCTTCATGATCAGAAATTAGTTTAATTTTTGTTAATAACGTCAGGAATACTCTTCCTTTTTTTTTGTTGCCTCATTTGACTCTTTAAACAAAAAATACGGTCTGCAGAACACAGTTGTTGGAATACTGTCACACAGGACGTTGCTTGTAGACAGATGACTCTGATCTATAGGAAGAAATGTTTAGGTTGAAAATTAAATGTGAAATCAGGAGACGGCGTGGCCTAGTGGTTAAGTGACACGGCTCACAACCAGAAGGTGCTGGGTTCGATCCCCATCACAGCACCGGCCGTTACCCCGGGGAAGCAAACCCTTAGAAAATGCAGGAGGAAGCAGATCCTTACATAAAATGCATGCTGAAGTCGGATGCACTGGGCCGACAGGCGCAAAATAAAAACGCAGTGCAACGCACACCGCCTTGGGAATTAGAGAAATAAGGCGAACGCAAAAAAAAAAAAAAAAATGTTAAATCAAGCTTTCCTGTCCGTCTGCTTTTCTGTAAGATCAAGTTTTCCTGTCAGCTATTCTGGAAACTGTAAGTTTTGTTGTTTAGATGCGGAGATACCTAAAAGTAACGGAATGCATCTTTGTTTTTTGACCCACTGAACCTCAACCTATCACTGCATACAGGAAACTTGAGAAATAAAGCGACCTAGAGTTTGGTGGGAAAAGGCAAATAAGACTGATTTCATGCAGCAAACATGTATTTATTTAGAGGTGTTCAACTGGTCACATTCTTTAACCTATCTCAACTTGAAGAGTGCATTTTCGTCACCATCTAGGTCCGGGTTTCGATTCTAGAGCACTTATTGCTTCACATTATGTTTGTTGTTCAGTGTACATGTTTGCGGAACTAGGGCAACAATATGTGTTGTTGCGATTATTGCAGTTACTAACCTACTTTATGTCTATGCGCACGCATCACACATATATTCTTCTTATTTTGTTCGCTTGGAGTATGTCTGCATCTGCATGTATGTCTTCTGCATTGGTTCATATAGTTTCCCTTTCAGTGTTGTTTCTCTTGGCCAGTATGTCCGCTTTATTATCTCATACTCTGGACTGTCCTGAAGTATATGCTCCGCAGTCTAGGGTGCCTGTCCACAGGTATACATAATTGAGCTGCCAATCCTAAATTTTGTATACATGTGGTTTCGGAGTCGGTTGTGACACTGAGGCACAGTATGACAATCTGCTCTTGCCTACTTATATTATGATAGTCATCTTGTATTTGTGTTGGAAGCTCTCTCTGGTTTTATCATCTTTTTCTTTTGATGGTATGTAACTGGTACATCTGGTTGCTCGTCTGCGGCACCTTCCCTTGCCAGTGTGTCCGCTCTCTCATTTCCTGGTATTCCGCAGTGAGACGTTATCCACTGCACCATGATTTTGCACTGGTTCCTCAATGTTGACAATAAAAGTTGTAGATCTGACAGCTTCCCGGATGATAGTGCTTAGAGAACTGATTTTGCATCTGTCAAAAATACCACAGGATACGGGCCAAGGTTGGTGTTCAGACATTTTTCCGTCTCCAATTGAATCGCTTGTATCTCTGCATCATAATTGTGGCAGAATTTCCCTGTTGGTGCTGCAACTGCTTCCATATTGTAATTTGGGTATTCTATATACACTACTGCTCCTCCATTCTTTACTGCATTTTGTGCTGGTCCATCGGTGTGTACTCGGACCCATAGATCCTGTGGATATTCTTCATCTAAGAAACTAAGAGCAATTGTCTTTGTTGCATACTTTTCTGTTCCTCCTTGTCTAGTATTCCCTGAATGGTTGTTTTAACTTGACTTAATGTCTTTATACTGGTTTAGAAGACTCTACAGAGTCTGTATACAACCAGTTTCATTTACATTACCTTACTCTAAACGCTATGCAAATCCAATTTATTATTGTTAACGAGTTTTGACGCATGCTGATATTTTATGCTGCCTCCTCCAGGACAGTTGTTAAAGGAATATCAATTTCAGGCAGTTCTGTGGTGTGTCAACGAAGTCGTTTGGCTTGGTGAATAATGCTACTTCTTTTCAATCTTCCTATTCTGGAATCTATCCTTCATTGGGTGACTCTGCATACAGTTGAACTTTTCTGCCTGTGTTAGCACCTTTGTGGGATCAAGACGTTGAGCAGCACATGAGCTGCAGCGGTCCGCGACCCATTGCTGACTGCTAGCGTCAGGGCCAGCGAACCAGAGCTGCCAAGACCCTTCTACACTTCCACGTGGTGATCCTGGATAACAGGCTAAAGCAGGGCAGACTGGCTAAGGAGAAGGGATCGAAGAGGGAATGCTAACCCGGCACTCAAAAAATACTTGCTGAAGTCGGATGTGTTGGACCGAAAGGTGCAAATATCGCAGTCAAGCTGTAAACTACGACACAACGCATTCAGTTCTCTGGACTACATTCTGCTAATTAAGCCCTTTTAGGGCTTGGTGGCTTGAGATTGAGAACAAACAAAGCCAAGCAGCCAGCCAGCCAAGCAGCCAGCACCTTTGTATCCCTACGTTCCCCAAGTGCTTACATCCTCCCTAGTTTCTCCAGCTCCACTATAGGCGTTGATTTCATTGTCCCTGTAATTACCCTTATCGCCTGATTTTTTACCTTTTCTAACTTTTTTAATGTAATGTTTGATGCTGGACACCACGCAGCTGATCTATATTCCAGATGTGGTCGAATGCCCTGTTGGAAAACACTGCTAAGTATTTTCTCTCCAGTTCCCCACGCGGTTCCACTTAGTTTTCTCAGGATGGCTAACTTCCTTCTGGCTTTTCCTGCTGCCTTGTTGACATGTTGTCTCCAAGTCAGCCTATCATTAAATGTAACTTAAGGGTAGGTGGGTCAGTATGTTTTGCCTGACCCTGACTAACATGTCTGATCAGTGTATTTTGCCAGACGTTATTTCCTCTCCTAGTGATGGTAGTTCATGTTCGACTGAGATTAATTTTTAATTGTTATTTCTATTTCTTCTTTAACATCAGACAACAGCTTCTGTCATATCTGATTTCGTGAGCCTAATGGCTGTCTGTCATACTGTGGTGCCTCAGGTGAATCACACAACTGAAGAGATACAGTACTTAGCATCATCGCCAGGTAGGTTACATCTGAAGTTTTGCTACTGCTTGTTGTGTTCTTCTTACCTCTCCCAAAAAAGAACACCAGTGATTCACCAAGACCTATGCTGGCAAAGAAGAAGCCCTACCGCCTACGGGTCTACATTGCTCTGGTGTTTGGTTCATTGTGGATACCGTAAGACCACGAATTTGCCTGGAATTTGCACTAGTCAACGACTTAGAATTGTGTACACTGAAATGTGTCATTGTTTTCCATTTTGACTGGTTAAATCGTTGGTTTTTTTGTGTTTTCTTCCATCTGATTATCCTGGCCTGGACATCAGCTGTATAAATTAGCACTTCACTTAAACCTGTGTCGTATTTTCATGGTCTAGTTCACAAGGCTGAACTTCATGAGATTGGCGCCCTTCGCTCTAGCTTCAGACAGCATCGGTTTTGGTGTGACTGAAATTTAGACCCAACCATAATGGACTAGGACACGGCCCGCGAGAGATGACCAACACATCACTCACACACTGTGTGATGTCCCTACGACCTCTTACGGCTATGGGAAAGGCACGACACACAACGATAGATGTCATTCCCCTCCGCTGCCTTGCTGGATACCTGTTTACGGGAAAGGCTTCAGGAGTAAACCCTTAGAAAAAATGTGCATCTTGTATTATCTCCATTCATCATGCCACTGGCCAAACGTAGCTCAGGACCAGACAGTGAGGTTGACGGGGAAAGTTTCTTCCTCACTTGAATCCAAATTCAAACTCTAGGACCACAATAAAATAACCCTCCAGTGGATTCCAGCTCACTGCGGCATTCCTGGGAATGAATGGGCGGACAGGCTAGCCAGGGAGGGAAGACAAAGAGAACAATTCACCCACCCAATGTCACTGCCAGAAGTCAAGGCAAACATTTAAAAAAAATATAAACAACAGTGGATAGAGAGAACAAACAGTAAATATCCACAGGACCCAATCAATAGACTGAATAGGAAATAGTTTACCACAATTTTTCGCCTCAGAACAAGTCATTGCAGACTAAATGCACACATGCATAAAATGAAAGCAGCACAGACTGCACAATGCACATGTCAGAGAGGAACCCAGACTCCAGAATACATCCTGCAAACATGTCCACTGCACCAAGACTCCCGTGAGAAGACCTGGCCCGAGGAGAGAAACATACAAGACAAACTGTGGGGAACCATTGGGGATCTGCGACTGACGTGTCACTTCATGGAGACAGCCCATCTGGTGGCATAAAACGAGCATACGAAACTGAACGCAAAGAAGAAGAAGAAGAATCCAAATTGCCACACGTCACCCATTTTAGCTGACACAGCAAGAGAAAAGACTGTCCACATGGCTGAACAAAAAGAGTTGTCCTCGTCGCATAGGATGGACGAACATTATGCTGGCTGGTGGTAATATAACTTCCAATAGGGTCTCCCAAGCCAAATAGATCGAATTGCAGTGATCAGACTAAGTGATACTTAGCATACTGCCGTATAAGTAGACTGGGGCAAGTGAATAACTTAGGAAAGCAAAACTGCTTCGTCTTTGGCATTCAATCTGAAGAGACCATTTGTGACGTTGTGTGATAGTTTACAGAAAGTCTGCGATATCTCCGCCTTTCGACCTAACACATCTGATTTGAGAACAGTATTTTTGAGACCAGGTTTGCCTTCAATCTTTGATCCCTAGTCTCTAAGCTAGATTGCATGGTGTTCAATGCCGTCACTTGGAGGCAGTATAGAATCTTGGTCAGTTTTGGGCTACTTACCCTGATGCAATCAGTCAGCTTTGATACCCTGACTGCTGTCAGCTCATTCACTGTTGCATCTTCGACCCCAAAACCCCTTTTGAGATCAGATGCATATGGCCACAGCCGTAACAAAACAATCCAATTTAATTTTTCTTGCAATGTTCTATGGTATTCACAAAACCATTGGAGGACAAATTGAGAGTGACCCAAACCTCTTGTAAGAGACAGTTGGTCAGAATCACTCTCCGCAACCATCGCATGCAAAATCTCCACAATTCTGACATATGGCGATTGTGCTTAGTGGATATTGTGATAATCTATGCAGATAAGACAAAACATAGATGAGCAAGGTCACCTGATATGACGAAACCATGGACACGTGCGACAGCAATCTGGTACCCCTGAGGCAAAAAGATACCGCCTGGAAGACCTCCAATGCGTTGGTCAGACCCTCTTGCAGTCTGCAACAATTTCAGAGATGCCTTTGGCAGAATACTTACCACCCATTGGACTTCCGTGGCCCAAGACAGAGTCCACTGGAGACAAAGTTAGGACCCACAACGGCACTGGGGAACAGATCAAGAGTACATCGGGCATTAGAATTTTTAAAAAAACAACATGAAAACAATAGAAACTGTTTAACATTTATATAATTCAAAGAAGGCGAGGCTGCGGTGGCACTGTGCTTATAAAGTGTAAAAAAAACAGCGAATTATATAGATGTTCCCCATTTATGTATTCTTGTATTCTTCTCTTCTGTGATCTGCTAGTTCATTATTGTTGTTGCTCGTTATCCCTGATAAGGGCCTATTTGTCGTGATGTAGGTTTCATTTTTTTTTGGTCTCATGTGGTATCTGACCATAGCTATACATAATTTTGTTTCACTTTATGTTTTTTTTACACATTAACAATTGTCTTGTTCTGCAGATGAAGCAGCTCTAGTGCAAGCTGCAAAACAGATGGAACATGTTTTCACAACTCGAACTCCTGAGTATGTCATTATTGATGTGGTGAGTATGTGTAATGTTCCCTTGTCATATTTTAGTTCCCCCAATGGAATATATGCTGAAATCGAGATAGGTTATAAGTCATAGTCAGACACCTTACAAAAGATGGCCATACATCAAGCAAAGTGTTAGGTGTTTGTAGCTGCCCTGAAAAATACCACCAGGTCATTGAATGCTTTGTCGGTCACTGGCCAAGTGGAACATATTCAAATATACAGTCTAGATCAGAAGTCTGCAATCTTCTTTCAGACATAAGCCAGCAATCTTCTGCCGGACAGGAGGCAGCAATCTTCTGCCAGACATGATGACCTAGCAATCTTCTCCCAGACATAACACAGCAATCTTCTGCCTGAGCTAGCAATCTTCTCCCAGACAGGAGCCAGCAATCTTCTCCTAGACTTGACCAAGCAATATTCTGCTAGACAGGAGCTAGCAAAATTCTCTAAGACATGACCCAGCAATTTTCTCCCAGTCATGACCTAGCAATCGTCTGCCAGACATGATCCAGCAATCTTCTGCCAGACATGGCCCAGCAATCTTCTCCCAGATGTGACCTAGCAATCATCTCCCAGACATGATCTAGCAATCATCTCCCAGTCATGACCTAGCAATCATCTCCCAGTCATGACCTAGCAATCTTCTGCCAGACATGATCTAGCAATCATCTCCCAGTCATGACCTAGCAATCTTCTGCCATACATGACCTAGCAATCATCTCCCAGTCATGACCTAGCAATCTTCTGCCAGACATGATCCAGCAATCTTCTGCCAGACATGACCCAGCAATCTTCTGCTATACATGACCTAGCAATCATCTCCCAGTCATGACCTAGCAATCTTCTGCCAGACATGACCCAGCAATCTTCTGCTATACATGACCTAGCAATCATCTCCCAGTCATGACCTAGCAATCTTCTGCTAGACATGTCCTAGCAATTTTCTCCCAGTCATGACCTAGCAATCATCTCCCAGTCATGACGTAGCAATCTTCTGCCATACATGACCTAGCAATCATCTCCCAGTCATGGCCCAGCAATCTTCTCCCAGATGTGACACAGCAATCTTCTGCTAGACATGACCCAGCAATCTTCTGCCAGACATGACCCAGCAATCTTCTGCTATACATGACCTAGCAATCATCTCCCAGTCATGACCTAGCAATCTTCTGCCAGACGTGACCTAACAATCTTCTGCCAGGTAGGAGTCATGACAATATTGGACTTCGGTCCCACATTCATCTATAGCTGATCAATGAAGGCATTAATCCAATCTCATAATTCTCACTATTTGTCTGCCATTTGTCAGTCACTGTATGTCACCGCCGAAAGGTCACAATAGCACAAGATCCATGGAAAATTAAGAAATCCTTAGGTTGCTGGTTTGAATTTTTTCATTCTATCAAAGTTGTATAATAACAGAACTTTTTAATTGTTAAATGTCATTTTGAAAACCGTAATTGAAGAAGACAATATGTAGAAGTGATTTTCCCAATATCATAATTTAATTTTTGCACACTGAATATTTCACACAGCAATATTTGTTTTGTATTTTTTTAATTATATGAACTATGCAACACAAAGAGAGTGATAGTATGAATGTAACAATTCAGTGTCAATATTATACACTCTAGAAGAATCAAACATTCTAACTCATCTCATGATGTTGTAATTAAATGCTGGTTTTACACTGCTCTTACCCGAAAGAACAAATCATGAAAATCTGAACATTTTTTAAAGCAAACTTAACACTCTAAACATATAAAGGTAAAGATAAAGGTTAGTCCCATGGCATCAATTGCTGTCAGGAATGAAGATAACTCCTCATGTACTAAGTCACAGCCTATTTGAGGTGGGGTAGCCAGTTCCCTTCCTTGCTGTTTATATCTTCCCCAAATCATACGCCAGGTACCCATTTACAACTGGTTCAACTGGCGGAGCGGTCGTACCAGGAACAAACCACGCCCTCATTTTTTTCTGTGCATCCGTGATTTTGAACCCTGGCGCGCTGTAATCCCAGTCTTAGCAAGCCAGCTCACTGTTGACTAGGATACACGCTTCCTCAAACATATCAGAACAGCAAATCCCAAAACATTTGTAAGACCTGCAAAAGTTCATTTGGTAGTGGACAATTTTGAAATCTTCAGGTAGCCGATTAGAATCCGAAACAATTTTGTTCCTTTCCATTTGATTTTGATTGACATCTAAAAATGGCCGTCATTATTGACGGGTTATTACAAGTAGTAATGGATGTTTATTTTCATAATAATTACTGAAAATTGAATCATGTATGTAGACAAAGGAATACTTCTTTCTTTCATTTCACTTTTTTTTGGTCCTGTTTGTGCCTTTCAGCGTCAAGCAAAGGGATACAGTTTAACAAAATGTACTGTTATACATTACCAGAATTATTTGCTAGTGCTGCGTACATTTAATACTTGACTACATTTTTTTGGTAGCAGGTTGCGGTAGCATTCTTACTTCCCAAGGTGATAAGGTGGACCAAGGTCCTCCTAGCTGTATTGCAAAATTAGACTCCTCGGTGAGCTTTGCGTTATGGGAGTTGCAATGTTGATTCCCACAATATTGGCCAAATTGATGCGACACAGTTTCCCGGAGCATATGCAAGGACATGAGATGGTGGACTTGATCAATATGTTTCACTTGACTGATTACTCTTTGCTCCTTATGGTTTCAATAAGGACACCTGGTCTATAATGATATCTATATAAATGATATCTATTTGGGAGTTGCTGTAGTCAACGAAGGATACAGGCCTTGGACTTGGAGATGAGATGTTTCCAAAAACTTTTAAACGTCACGTACAAAGATCGAGTTACAAATGTGGAAATACGAGATAGAATTATAACAGCAATAGGGCCTTTCGAAGACCTCTTGGCAACTGTCAAAAGAAGGAAACTCACTTGGTACGGTCACATATCAAGAACAAATGGTCTTGCAAATACAATCCTCCACGGAAAGGTGCATGGCAGACGACGAAGAGGCCGGCCCAAAAAGAGATGGGAGGACAACATAAAAGAATGGACCAGTCTCCGACCAGAAGAGTCACAGGCAGAGGCATCTGACAGAGAGGGGTGGCGTGGAGTTGTGAGGATGTCTTCATGTGTGCCCCAACGACCTCACCTGTTACGGGATGACCTGACCTGTAGTCAAGAGGTTAAGGCACTTGCCTCTCATAGTGATGAACGGAAATGGTGGGTGATCGAATCCTGCAAGTTTCAAGCGTCCCCTGGTTTCACGGGAGGTAAGACCAGAGTGCCTGCATCCTAAATTACCTCCAGTCGTCTCGATCAATAGTCTTGCCACTGATCCAATGTAACTCAGGACAAGCTTGAGATTGATGACCGGCACATTCCCTTCCTCACTGTCATCTAAATACAGTGCACATCACATTATTAAGACAAAACCGTCTGATGTTATGGCCATCATCGCTTGCGATGGGCAAATTATTATAAATTATATCTATATACAGACTCTCTTACTGCGTTGTCCAGTACCTGCTTGTTGCCGTTTGATAATGAGTATTTAAACATGTCTTTCAGATGGGAAAACCAAAGAAGTTCCACATTTTGAGTGTTCTGGAATTTACGAGGTAAATGTGTATGATGGTATTGGTAGCAGCATTGTCATTTGTGCCAGCACACTACCAATTTTGTTATGTATCCAGATCTTGGATATGTGATGAGAAATCAAGACCGGATTTGTCTGCTAGAGTAAGGGTTAATTTTGTTGTCAAATGGAATGGGGCATATGTGATTGGAGTCTCTAGTATGAGGAAAAAAATATGATGTTTAACTTTCTAATTTACAAAATTACGTCTATTTCCTGAATCTGCATAATTTTTTAGCACGTCATGCCCCGACGAGGTTGTTGATTTTTAGAACCTATAATTTTATATATTTTTTTAATGTCTTGAGACATATATTAATAAAGAACTTGTTAGTATTATTGTTGTTATTGTGTGTATATTAGATTCTGAGATACAAAAAGATGAATGTGATAGTGGTGAAAAATATCACAAACATATAGACTCATCCTTGATTAGAAAGAAAAACAAATTTGTCCAAAACATACTAATACTACTATCAATGTTTATCGTAATGCCTATGTCAGTCACTTCGACTATAAATTATTGTATCTACATAAACGTACTCAATAGACCTACCTCAGAAAAATCCATTGCAGAAAATTCTCAATAATGGGTGAATCTTCAAATCCAAGCGAAAAACTGAAGAAATCCTTTCCAAATCTAAAACAAATTTTAAAAATCGTCATTTTTTTTCATCTAACCGTATGAACATGGCGGAAGTTATAACTCTCTACAATCAAAAGAGCAGTATGTTTAGTCATTTCTATGACATTAACTCTGTAGTTTATATATGATAAAGCAATGACCCTAGAGCTGGTGCCGTGCAATGCCAGTGGAATGGAGCCCATTCGCTGTAATCTTGCGCTGTAGGAACGGAAAAGGTTAAAACTAATGATGATGAGTTCTTAAAGATGTTTTTGGCGAGTTACAGTGGCTGTTCTTACATGCTGGGGCATACTTTAGACCATGGACCTGGGTCCTTCTATCTGTAGAACAATGTGAGACTCCCTAGTAAGCTAACTAATATTGGAATCACAGTATTGATCCCATAACTTGTTGGCCAGGCTAGAGATTGAGGCAGTTACTTCGGCTCTGAGATGGCTGTGTGAGACTTCACTAACCATGACAGTCATTGTGTGGGACTCCAAATATTTACTTTGTAAGGTCGTAAGGTCTGGGCGGCTTTCTCATCATTAAAGACAGCACTAGACCATATCCCGTGACCAGAGTCTGCGTGCCGCCCTATTCAACTCCACAGTTCTACCTGCAATGTGTTATGTCGCAGAAACATGGGCTCTTGCCAAAGAAATGGAGTCCAAACTCAGAGTGACCCAAGCCTTCCTCGAGAGATGTATCATCAGCCTCACGCTCCACAACCAACGTTTCTTCTTCTTCTTCATTTGTTCTCAATCTCCCACTACCAAACCCTGAAAGAGCTTAAGTAGCAGAATGTAGTCCAGAGAACGGAATGCGTTGGGTCATAGTTTACAGCTTGGCTGCGATATTGGCACCTTTTGGTCCAACACATCCAACTTCAGCAAGCATTTTTTTAGTACCGGGTTATCATTCCCTCTTTAATCCCTTCTCCATAGCCAGTCTATCCTGCTGCAGCCTGTTATCCAAGATCACCGCGTGGAGGTGTAGAAGGGTCTTGGCAGCTATGGTTTGCTGGCCATGACGCTAGCAGTTAGCTATGGGTCGCTGACCACTGCAGCTCATGCTAAAGCATCGCAGGGCTGGTCACCTGCTTCAGAGAACTGATGACCGTTGGAGCACAGCAACAGCAATCTGGTACCCACGAGACAGAAGACGACCACGGGGAACACCACTGTCGCGTTGGTCTTACTCCCTCTCCCTCTCCATCTACAATGCTGCAGACGGTAAATTTATCACCCACTGGTCCACCGTGGCCCAAGTCAGAAGACAATGGAAATTAAGTTGGTACCCGCAGCGGCGTAACCACCTCTGAGGAACGGGTCGTCCAGTAATCCAGTAAAAGATAATGATTATTGTTCATTGCAAGCGAAGATGGTTACAGCATCACATCGGAGAGAGGGGAAAAGAATGAATGTGTGGCTTCTGTGTGTTTGAGAGAAAGAGAGTGGCTGTGTGTGAGAGAGATTAGGGTTGAAAAGTGTTTAGTGTATTTATCGCTTGCTCCAAAGGGACCGGCTTCTATCAAGGGTCTCAACGTAATCCATTTTGCTCAGCTATAAATGAGTACCTGAACTACAGTCAAGGAAAACAAAGTGGGAGAAAGCAATATGGCCACCCATACTTCAGAAAAAGCTGATGTGCTGAGGATGAAGCACAGGGAATGAGCTGACAGCAGCCAGTGACTTAAAGCTTGCATCAGGATCAGCAAACCAGAGCTGACCACGACCCTATTTTGCCTCTGAGGAACCCAAAGTCCGCTGAGCTGGCAACATAACATAAGACATTATATGAGACAGTTGACTAAACTGGATCTAGTCCAAGAGGAAGACAGCTGATAGAATACGGTTTAGAATTATTTCTGGCAAACCTTTATACCCCAGGGTAGGAGAGAGGTGACTAAGTAAGCACATGATGTAGAAGACTCAACACCCCAATGTAGAAGAGGAGTGTCAAAGTAAGCAAGTAAAGTAAAAGACTCTACACCCCAAGGTAGAAGAGGAGTGACAAAGTAAGCACGTAATGTAGAAAACTCTGCACCACAAGGTAGAAGAGGAACAACTGAGTAAGTAGGTAAGGTAGAAGAGGAACAACTGAGTAATTAACTAAGATAGAAGACCACAACCCAGGTTAGAAGAGGAGCAACTAAGTAAGTAAGGTAGAAGACTCTACACCCCATGGTATAATAGTAAGCAAGCAAGTAACCAATGTTTATGTTTGCTGTCTTTTAAACCTTTACATGCACTGTTCACTCTGTTCTTATGCATTGTTTATTTCAGTAAAAGAAAAAGAATGTCAGTGATAGTACGGACACCAGAAAACAAGATTGTATTATACTGTAAAGGCGCTGTAAGTCTCACCCCTCTTATGAAGGCCAGATCTGTTAATCTCTTTAGATGAAAACATGTGCACTGATCAAACAAAACCAGACACACCAGAAAAAAACATCAATACACATGTCAGTAAACATAATCAATATACACATAAGAAAACATCAATACGCGCATCAGAAAACAACATCAATACACGCATCAGAATACAACATAATACACGCATCATAATACAACATCAATACAAACATCAGAAAACAACATCAGTACACGCATCAGAATACAACATCAATACATGCATCATAATACATCAATACAAACATCAGAAAACAACATCAATACACACATAAGAATACAACATTAATACAAGCATTAGAATACAACATCAATACATGCATCATAATACATCAATACAAACATCAGAAAACAACATCAATACACACATAAGAATACAACATTAATACAAGCATTAGAATACAACATCAATACACACATAAGAATACAACATTAATACAAGCATTAGAATACAACATCAATACACACATAAGAATACAACATTAATACAAGCATTAGAATACAACATCAATACACACATAAGAATACAACATTAATACAAGCATTAGAATACAACATCAATACACACATAAGAATACAACATTAATACAAGCATTAGAATACAACATCAATACACACATAAGAATACAACATCAATACAAGCATTAGAATACAACATCAATACACACATAAGAATACAACATTAATACAAGCATTAGAATACAACATCAATACACACATAAGAATACAACATCAATACAAGCATTAGAATACAACATCAATACACACATAAGAATACAACATTAATACAAGCATTAGAATACAACATCAATACACACATAAGAATACAACATTAATACAAGCATTAGAATACAACATCAATACACACATAAGAATACAACATTAATACAAGCATTAGAATACAACATCAATACACACATAAGAATACAACATTAATACAAGCATTAGAATACAACATCAATACACACATAAGAATACAACATTAATACAAGCATTAGAATACAACATCAATACACACATAAGAATACAACATTAATACAAGCATTAGAATACAACATCAATACACACATAAGAATACAACATTAATACAAGCATTAGAATACAACATCAATACACACATAAGAATACAACATCAATACAAGCATTAGAATACAACATCAATACACACATAAGAATACAACATTAATACAAGCATTAGAATACAACATCAATACACACATAAGAATACAACATTAATACAAGCATTAGAATACAACATCAATACACACATAAGAATACAACATCAATACAAGCATTAGAATACAACATCAATACACACATAAGAATACAACATTAATACAAGCATTAGAATACAACATCAATACATGCATCATAATACATCAATACAAACATCAGAAAACAACATCAATACACACATAAGAATACAACATTAATACAAGCATTAGAATACAACATCAATACACACATAAGAATACAACATTAATACAAGCATTAGAATACAACATCAATACACACATAAGAATACAACATTAATACAAGCATTAGAATACAACATCAATACACACATAAGAATACAACATTAATACAAGCATTAGAATACAACATCAATACACACATAAGAATACAACATTAATACAAGCATTAGAATACAACATCAATACACACATAAGAATACAACATTAATACAAGCATTAGAATACAACATCAATACACACATAAGAATACAACATTAATACAAGCATTAGAATACAACATCAATACACACATCAGAAAACAGCAACAATACAAACATCAGAATACAACATCAATACACACATAAGAATACAACATTAATACAAGCATTAGAATACAACATCAATACACACATAAGAATACAACATTAATACAAGCATTAGAATACAACATCAATACACACATAAGAATACAACATTAATACAAGCATTAGAATACAACATCAATACACACATAAGAATACAACATTAATACAAGCATTAGAATACAACATCAATACACACATCAGAAAACAGCAACAATACAAACATCAGAAAACAGCAACAATACAAACATCAGAAAACAGCAAAAATACAAACATCAGAAAACAGCAAAAATACAAACATCAGAAAACAGCAACAATACAAACATCAGAAAACAGCAAAAATACAAACATCAGAAAACAGCTAGCATATTTCTATAAACTGTCAATGAGAAGAAAACATTGGTACATATCTGTGACTTTTATAAGGAAAACTCCATTGTACCCTTTTCTTTTGTTTTACTTTGAGCTAGCTTTACTAACCGACTTTGCACATGATTTAGATTCTGATTCATTTCTTGTATATACAATTTCATATTCCTTGGAAAAACCTAAAGCAAAAAATAGTCGAATGAAAAGCGCAGAAACAATTTAATTTGGTAGCCACCTGTTGTACAACAGATTGCCTATTCTGACATCACAGTAAGCATAATGGTCATTAGCTTCATATGATGTAGCGAGCAGAAAATAGTGCCTTGACCTAGAAATTCCAGTGTTAAAATTTCACATCACTAGAACTCTCCGTTCAAGTGTTTTTGCGAGACTGACAAACAGATAAATGTATTTTCAGAGTGTTATTTAACCTGGGAGAGAGGAATTAAACAGTGCGATGAAAATAGTTGCACTGACCTAGAAATTTCAGACAGATTGAGCAGTGCAAATTTCACATCGCTAGAGCTCACTCTTATAGAGCTTTTCCAAGATGGACAGACACATGTCCATTTTCTGTTGTATAGTTAACCTTAAGCACGCCCTTGTCCGTTCTCTTTGAACCAGCTCGGCCTGCAAAAACGGTGTGCGGAAAAAAAAATTTTTTTTTGGAACGGAGTCACTCCTGACAGCCATTTTTTACTGCTGACTACGCCCTCCATATATACACGATATTTTGCCGGTTAAAGTATCGTGTGTTCGATTACAAATGGCTTTTGAACAGTTTTAATTTTGTATACGCCGTTTGGAGCAAGCCGACTTTTTGCGAAAGGGGAAGTAGGTTGTTGAGAAAGATTTTTATCGCGTAGATCTGTTTATTTTGTTTGTTTAAATGAAAGAACTACGTTTCAATTGGAAACTAACAGTTGTGTAGATATTGTAAACACAGTATCGATACGTTGTTGTGGTTTCCATGGTTTTCTATCGGAGCGACTAGGCCTAGTGGTCGAGTCCAAATCTTTCCCGAGATTTTCATAAATTTTCAACTTCATCTTTTTAAATCTCAAAAACTAACAAACATACAACAAAAACAATAACACCCACATGTTCGTTATGCTATTGTGTATCTACACGCCAGAAAATCATATTTATTGACAAACAAACATAAAAGTTACAAATTTTGAAAGACGACTACCACAGCGACTAATTAAGAAAATTAATTCGGTCAAATTTTTTCACCAATTATGTAACGTGCCTAAGGTTAAGGTCATTAGTATACAGTTTTACTGCATTCCTTCCTATATTGTGTATGTGCAAAAGTACTTTTACATGGAACAATCTATCTTGCTGTTTGAATTTTTATTCGTGCACTGCTAAGCTTCTGCTTATTCTTCTGGAAAACAATAGGATAATGTAATATATGAGAGGCTGGGAGAAGACAAGAGCTTCACAGAAGACACCATTAAACACCTGGAGCAATTCGCATCCAGAGGTAAGATATTTCTTGCACTTTCTTTCAGCATTTTAAGTATTTGTGTTTGTACTTCAATGACCATTTCATGCTTAGGTAATTGTAGTTTTAAAATTTATCAGTCCATAAGCGTGCATTTCACTCTTTTATGGAAATTTATGTGCTTTTGTATTGAGTAGAAACCTGTATCCTGACAAAGAAAATGGAGAAGATTGAAGCCTTAGAAATGTGGGTCTTCATAATACTTGGGCTAGTTTCTTCGAAAGATAGAAAAAAATAGTGAGGTCCTGGAACAACTCAAGGGGGAGAAGGTGGATAAGATAGTGAGGTCCTGGAACAACTCAAGGGGGAGAAGGTGGATAAGATAGGGAGGTCCTGGAACAACTCAAGGGGGAGAAGGTGGATAAGATAGTGAGGTCCTGGAACAACTCAAGGGGGAGAAGGTGGATAAGATAGTGAGGTCCTGGAACAACTCAAGGGGGAGAAGGTGGATAAGATAGTGAGGTCCTGGAACAACTCAAGGGGGAGAAGATGGATAAGATAGTGAGGTCCTGGAACAACTCAAGGGGGAGAAGATGCTTCTGAAGGAAATTAAAAGCAGAAAAAAATGTAATATTTTAGCCAACTTCTCTTCGATAACGCTCCTCTGGTCTGTTACAATTCCAAGGTGTTTGAACTACTGGACACATTCCAGAGGCTGATTTCCCAGCTTAACCTTTAGCACACTAGCGTGAACCGACAGTGGATAGACTCGACCTACAAATTAGAAATTGGAAAGAAAAAAAAATTGGGGGATTGAGACCCTACCCATAGCCATTTTTTTAATGCTGAAAATGTCACGTCCATCTACACAGGGTTTTTTTTGCCGGTAAAAGTATTGTATGTTAGATTACAAATGGATTTTGAAAGATTTTTCTTTTTATTACGCCAATTGGAGCAGGCCGACTTTTTGCGAAAGGTGAAGTAGATTGTTGGGAAAGATCTTTATTGAGTAGATCTGTTTATTTTGTTTGTTTAGATGTAATAACTACATTTGAATTGGAAACTAACTGTTGTGTCGATATTATAAACACAGTATTGATACGTTGTTGTGGTTTCAATGGATTTCTATCGGAGCAAATAGGCCTAGCGGTCGAGTCCAAATTATTTTTGGTTTTCAATAAATTTTCACTTTCATCTTTTTTGAATCTCAGAAACTAACACATACACAACAAAAACAATAACACCAACAAGCTCTTTATTCAATTGTGTCTCAACACACAAGAAAATCAGATTTATTGATCAAGGCAAAGGCAGCCGTCCATCGTAGACGATGATGGCATAATTTATTTTGCTAGCGCTATTTTTAGTAAGGATTAACTGCGCTACTTTTTATCCTCACTCTCTCGTCTTGTGCCGCCCGATCTCAGTGGCAAGTCAAGAACAAGACGACTAGGGGGCGACTACGAGATGCAGGGAACTCCGCATCAAGCACCCGTGAAAAAGACGGCGGAGTCCAGAGTCGAACCCACACCACCTGTTCACTCGGCCGACTGCTTAACCACTTCGCCACGAAATCTCCATTTATTGACCAACAAATAGAAAAGTTACAAGCTTTAAAAGTCAACTACCATCGCGAAATATAACGTTTCAAAAATTTTTGAAAAATTAAATGTAGTGTTCTAAAGGTAAATGTGATGTCCTTCTCTTCTCTCAAGACCACCATGGCTTTTGTTTTTTAACTGCTAATGGTCATTTTTCTCTTCTTCAGTTCCTCTTGTCAGATTTGAAGGTTGGTCTGGAAGTGTGCCTCTGATTTGGTGATTAGGACTCCACTATTGGCAGATGGTAGCTTCCAGTACCCCACTGCCCACTGAATAATTTTTGGTCTTCTCCTTAAGGCTTTGATGACTTTATCCATGAACAATGTTAAAGGAAAGGGGGATATAAGGTTGAGCTGTCTTATACCACTGCTTGTCCTGAGCACTTCTGACTTTTGTTTTCATATACTAATGTATATCACTGCTGCTTTTAATAGAGTCATAAATGTTTGAGTTTGGCTGAGATCAAAGGGATCGAGTTTAACTAAGATCAAAGGGATCGAGTTTGGCTGTGATCAAAGGGATCGAGTTGATGAGCTGCAGCAGTTAGCAATCCATTGTCAGGGCCAGTGAACCCTTTTACACCTCCACGTGGTGATCCTGGATAACAGGCTGCAACAGAGCAGACTAATAATGTTCACATAGGCATCTAAGGCCTGTTGCATCGATCAACCACTACTATATCCAACTTCTGAGGCTTGTTAATGCGTAATGTGTCGATCAAAATCCCTACAGACTTCCCAGGTAGAGCCGAGTACTCCACTGCTTTGGGATGAGGGCAGCGAGGAGTGTGTGTTGGACCAATGTTTGTGTCAGGCTTTCGCTGTCCTTGTTTGACTCCTGTTTTTTCGTCTTCCGCCCCTGAGGCCTCTGGATTGTGTCCACCGTCAGGTCAGCGTGACTCTTGTTGTGCAAGAATAGCTTAGGAGAAGGGATTGACGGGGGAAAGCTAATCTGGTACTCAAAAATGCCTGCTGAAGGCGGGTGTGTCAGACTGAAAGGTGCAAATATCGCAGTCAAGCTGTAAACTACAACACACCGCATTCCGTTCTCCTGATAATATCCTGTTACTTGCAGTCCTTTTCAGAACTTGGTAGCAGGAGATTGAGAATGAATGAAGAAGACTGTGATTGAGCAAAAGGAAACTTCTCTGCCAATTTAATACTCAGTTAAAGATATGCCACATGATTGTCCGTCTTCATTATTCAGGTTTGCGGACTCTGTGTCTGGCTATGGCAGACATCCCAGAAAAAACATATAAAGAATGGTCTGATACATTCCACAACGCCAGCACAGCTATAATCAACAGGGAACAGAAGCTGGAAGAAGCTGCTGAGCTCATTGAACAGGTCAGGACATCAAATCATTTATACAAAGAAAGATTTTCTGAGGTTTTCTAGTGCTTGCTATCAAATCAATAAAATTGTATTCTTCTTCTTGTTACCTTTTGTTCCAAGCAGATTTATTTTATTTTTTGAGTTATTAATGTCACACATTTTCTAAATTTCAACAGATTTTATATTGAGGTGACATGTGGGGTGAAAAAGTCTGTAGCGACATGTGTAGTGGGATGAAAAAGTCTGAAGTGACGTGTGTAGTGGGATGAAAAAGTCTGAAGTGACATGTGTAGTGGGATGAAAAAGTCTGAAGTGACGTGTGTAGTGGGATGAAAAAGTCTGAAGTGACATGTGTAGTGGGATGAAAAAGTCTGAAGTGACGTGTGTAGTGGGATGAAAAAGTCTGAAGTGACATGTGTAGTGGGATGAAAAAGTCTGAAGTGACATGTGTAGTGGGATGAAAAAGTCTGAAGTGACGTGTGTAGGGGGATGAAAAAGTCTGAAGTGACATGTGTAGTGGGATGAAAAAGTCTGAAGTGACATGTGTAGTGGGATGAAAAAGTCTGCAGTGACGTGTAGTGGGATGAAAAAGTCTGAAGTGACATGTGTAGTGGGATGAAAAAGTCTGCAGTGACGTGTAGTGGGATGAAAAAGTCTGAAGTGACATGTGTAGTGTGATGAAAAGTCTGAAGTGACATGTGTAGGGGGATGAAAAAGTCTGAAGTGACATGTGTAGGGGGATGAAAAAGTCTGTAGCGACATGTGTAGTGGGATGAAAAAGTCTGAAGTGACATGTGTAGGGGGATGAAAAAGTCTGAAGTGACATGTGTAGTGGGATGAAAAAGTCTGCAGTGACGTGTAGTGGGATGAAAAAGTCTGAAGTGACATGTGTAGTGGGATGAAAAAGTCTGCAGTGACGTGTAGTGGGATGAAAAAGTCTGAAGTGACATGTGTAGTGTGATGAAAAGTCTGAAGTGACATGTGTAGGGGGATGAAAAAGTCTGAAGTGACATGTGTAGGGGGATGAAAAAGTCTGTAGCGACATGTGTAGTGGGATGAAAAAGTCTGAAGTGACATGTGTAGGGGGATGAAAAAGTCTGAAGTGACATGTGTAGTGGGATGAAAAAGTCTGAAGTGACATGTGTAGTGTGATGAAAAGTCTGAAGTGACATGTGTAGGGGGATGAAAAAGTCTGAAGTGACATGTGTAGGGGGATGAAAAAGTCTGTAGCGACATGTGTAGTGGGATGAAAAAGTCTGAAGTGACATGTGTAGGGGGATGAAAAAGTCTGAAGTGACATGTGTAGTGGGATGAAAAAGTCTGAAGTGACATGTGTAGGGGGATGAAAAAGTCTGAAGTGACATGTGTAGGGGGATGAAAAAGTCTGAAGTGACATGTGTAGGGGGATGAAAAAGTCTGTAGCGACATGTGTAGTGGGATGAAAAAGTCTGAAGTGACATGTGTAGGGGGATGAAAAAGTCTGTGGCGACATGTGTAGTGGGATGAAAAAGTCTGAAGTGACATGTGTAGTGGGATGAAAAAGTCTGAAGTGACATGTGTAGTGGGATGAAAAAGTCTGAAGTGACATGTGTAGTGGGATGAAAAAGTCTGAAGTGACATGTGTAGGGGGATGAAAAAGTCTGAAGTGACATGTGTAGGGGGATGAAAAAGTCGGAAGTGACATGTGTAGTGGGATGAAAAAGTCTGAAGCGACATGTGTAGTTGAAGTGAAAGGTGGAGCGGGGTTAAAAAGTCTATAAAGTGACATATGGGGTGAAAAACTCAGTGAAGTGACATGTGGAGTTAGATGAAAAAGTCTATAACGTGACATATGGGGTGAAAAACTCAGTGAAGTGACATGTGGAGGATGGAAAAACCAGTGAAGTGACATGTGGAGTGGGATAAAAAAAACAATGAAGTGACATGTGGAGTGATATGAAAAAAACCAGTGAAGTGACGTGGAGTGGGATGAAAAAGTCTATAAAGTGACATGTGGGGTGAAAAAAACCAGTGAAGTGAAAAGCATTTGAGCATCTTGTCGCTCTTCATTTCACAGGAGAAGACCCAGTCATCTTTTCTTTGAGCATATTGTCACACTTTCTCTCACAAGCAAAAACCCAGTCATCTTTCCTTTGAGCATCTTGTCGCTCTTCCTTTCATATGAAAAAACCCGGTTCCCTTTCTTTTGAGGAACTTGTTGCTCTTCCTTTCACAGGAGGAAACCTGGTTCCCTTTCTTTTGAGCATCTTGTCGCTATTCCTTTCACAGGAGAAAACCTGGTTCCCTTTTTTTTGAGCATCTAATCGTTCTTCCTTTCACATGAGAAAACCCAGTCTCCTTTCCTTTGAGCATCTTGTTGCTCTTCCTCTTGTTGCTCTTCCTATGGGAAAAAACCCAGTACTCTTTCCTTTGAGCATCTTTTTGCACTTTGTTTCATAGGAAAAATCCCAGTCCCCTTTCCTCTGAGTATCTTGTCGCTCTTCCTTTCATAGGAAAAACCCCAGTCCTCCTTTCCTTTGAGCAACTTGTCGCTCTTCCTCTTATGGGAAAAAACCCAGTCATATTTCCTTTGAGCATCTTGTCGAACTTCCTTTTATATGAGAAAACCCAGTCTCATTCCCTTTTGCAGAAGAAAACCTGGTCCCCTTTCCTTTGAGCATCTTGTCACTCATCCTTTCGCAGAAGAAAACCAGGTCCCCTTTCCTTTGAGCATCTTGTTGGACTTCCTTTTGCAGGAGAAAACTCTGTCAGTCCCTTTAATTTGATGTTCTTGTAGCACTTCATTTCATAAGAGAAAACTTGGTGCAATTTACTTTTAGCATGTTGTCTCTTATCCTTTCACAGGATAAATTAGACTATAACAAGTTTTTTCAAAATACAGCCACCCACAAGAACAAGAGGGCATAGCTACAAATTAACTAAAGAGAGGTTCAGATTTGATATTAGGAAATAATTTTTTTAGTCAGAGAGTGGTGAATGCTTGGAATGCATTGCTACGGGAGATAGTGGAGACAGGGACAGATAATGCATTTAAGAATAAATTGGATGCACATAGCTTTTAGAGCAAGGTATTGTAAATGAAACTGGTTGTATACAGACTCTGCAGAGTCTTCTAAACCAGTAAAAGACGTTAAGTTAAGGAGGAAACTCAGTCTCCTTTCTTTTGAGCATCTTGTCGCACATCCTTTCACAGGCAACAGAGGACTAGCCAGCACACATAAACCCTTACATTTCCTATGCACACAAAAATATCCATGTGAATGATAGGACAACCATTATTGCTGAACCTGGGTACTACACGAGTGTACATAGTTCATTCAGTATTTTAAATTTACATACATTTCAGAATTTTAGACTTCTTGGTGCTACAGCTATTGAAGATAGACTTCAAGATGTAAGTTGTCGTCGTCGTCATTGTTGTTGTTGCTAATGCCACTCATACTTGAATTAGGTACTTCTGACAACTTTTTTTGGTATCGAGTTACAGTGGTTCTCCTAACATCCCAAAGCATACTTGAGAAGGTGGAACAGGAATTTCATGGCAGTAGTGCAATGTGAGACTACTCAGTAAGCTCACCACTATAGTCATCACAATGTCGTACAATCTCCATCTTGTTTGCCTGACTGCCATGAAAGAACTTGGTTTCAGGGCCAACTGTTTGGAAGTGAAGTGGGGTTTTTTTAAAAAAGGTTTCACCTGAACCTGACTAACATAGTCTTATCAATATGTTTAACATTACCACGACTAACATAGTCTTATTAATATGTTTAACATTACCCTGACTAACATAGTTTGATCAGTATGTATTGCCTGAGCCTGACTAACATAGTCTTATCAATATGTTTTGCCTGAGCCTAACATAGTCTGATCAGTTTATTTTACATGACCCTGACTAACATAGTCTGATCAGTATGTTTCACATAACCCTGGCTAACATAGTCTGATCAGTATGTTTTACCTGACCCTAACATAGTCTGATCAGTATGTTTTACCTGGCCCTGACTAACATAGTTTAATTAATATGTTTTGCATGACCCAGACTATCATAGTCTGATCAGTATGTTTTACCTGGCCCTGACTAACATAGTCTGATCAGTATATTTCACATGACCCTGACTAACATAGTCTGATCAGTATATTTTGCTTGACCCTGACTAACATAGTTTAATTAATATGTTTTGCATGACCCAGACTATCATAGTCTGATCAGTATGTTTTACCTGACCCTGACTAACATAGTCTGATCAGTATATTTCACATGACCCTGACTAACATAGTCTGATCAGTATGTTTTGCCTGACCCAGACTATCATAGTCTGATCAGTATGTTTTGCCTTGATCAGACTTTAGTTTCCTCGACCCTCAAGATGAAATAAAACTACTAATAAAGATTACATGAGAGGCACAGATTAGTTTGAATGGAATGTAAGGTAAGACGAGCGACAGTTTAAGATATACATTTATATGCCACACCCATGATCTCCTACTGATAGATCACAGGCGGCCTGTAGAGCTCTGGTTTCTCACCCACGAGAAGTATTTTAAAATCGAACAAATTTGGTAGGTTTTTATATCAAGGTGGTTTTTTTTAATATGTGGAGTAGGTCAGTAAGTAGGTCACAAATTTATATGAGATAGTTGGAAATTGTAATTGGTGGTTTCTAAAGGTGTTGTTAGTTGACAATAAAATCTAGATTGATTATTATTTTAGATAGTAGACACTAGGTGTCTCATGCATGTGCGCAGCTGAGATACAAAATGGCGTCTATGCGCATACAGTGTACGAGGCGTGTTCAAATGAAATCAGACCTAACTTCACCAAGTGAAGATTCGTACGATGCACACAGTGGCGTCACTTCTGATGTAAACAGCACTTACCAACCGTCAAGTTTGCAAAATTTCATTATCCTCCGACTCAATAGATTCCTCAGCAGACCGTTGACAACATGGCGGATATAATACAGGATCCGTCTAGAGTTGATCAGCGAGCAGTGATTCAGTTTCTAGCAGCTGAAGGATGTTGACCAGTTGACATTCATCGCAGAATGCAGGCAGTGTATGGTGACAAAAGTGTGGCCAACGTAAGCTCCGGCGACGGTCCACCCGAATTGCTGCATCAATTTTGGTGATGGTATCTTCTGACGCAATAATATATCTGACCTGGTCTCGGAAGATCTTTTGTTAACTCACGTCCTTCTTTAAACATCATTGTCTAGTTCTTCACTGTTGTCTTCTACACACTTTTGTCACCATCCACTGCCTGAATTCTACGATCAATGTGAACTGGTCGACATCCTTCAGCTGTTAGGAACCAAATCACCACTCGCTGATCAACTCTGGACGGATTCCGTATCATTTCTGCCATGTTTTCAACGGTCTGGTGAGGTAACTATTAGTAGGAGGATATTTAATTTTTGCAAACTTGATGGTTGGTATGTGCTGTTTACATCAGAAGTGATGTCATTATGCGCATCGTACATATGTTCATTTGGTGCAGTTAGGTCTTGTTTCATTTGAACACGTCTCGTACAATCAAAGAACAGTTTGCTGTTGTGCATTTTATTTTTGGGGCGCCAAACGAATTTAAGGCAAAGATAGTCTTAAGGTAATGTTTCCTATTTACAGTCTTAAGTGTTTGTCTCATAATGCGGTGTAACTGGGTCAAAACATTTTCTAAAAAATTGTTGATGAAGCCCGATCCGGTCAAATTGCAACAGAAGCATTTGTGCGGTAGATTGAGGAGATAATTCAAGCTGTCACACGAACAGCGATAAACAATGTAGCTACTGCCCTAGGGTGTTCACATGGTCTAGCCTTCAGCGTAATGACGAAGTGGTTGAACGTGAAGTGCCAGTGTGACTGAGACAGCAGACCAAAGACTTCTATGCTGCAGGTTTTGGTGCACTGATAAAGCGATGGGATAAGTGTATCAATGTTGGTGGGAATTATGTTGAGAAATCTGGCACAGTGTAAGTTTAGCAGTAAATGTTTTTCAAGTTTGTATCTAATTTATTTTTTATTTTTTTTAAAATATCTTTTTGTGACATAGTTACTGACTTGTCGCCGTATAAATCAGGAGCAGAGTTTGATCTTTTTTACAATACAAATTTTGTTTATTTTTTTTTCCATTCTCTCATTTTTATGTTTTCCACGAGTCATGTGTCTGTTTTAATAGGTTGGCACTTCAGAGTTTGATCATTATAAAATACAAATTTTTTAAATTATTATTGCTTCTCTCATTTTTATGTTTTTTCATCAGTAAAATTTAAACTGTTTTATGGGTTGGCACTGCACCCAATTAATAAACACATATATTGTACGCTCTGTGGATCTAAGTTGTTTTTTTTCTGTCTGGAATCAAATACAAATCTAGCCTGCACACTGTGTGATGACCAATTAAATAAACTCTAATTTTTCCTCAACCACATAAAGTTTCCAGGTGACACCAGCAATTGCAAAAATGGCATATTGATATCTTTTAAAGATAGTTAATAAAAATCAAACTTAATTTTCAGAGAAAAATTATGCCGGCACCCATCTTTCTTGTCTTGTGATGTGATATTAATTACTAACTGTACTTCAAGAAAATATTGTCTATCCCAGGGAGTACCCGAGACGATAGACACACTGGCCAAAGCTGACATTAAAATTTGGGTCCTGACAGGTGACAAACAAGAAACAGCAATCAACATTGGTAAATGGTGTTATTGTTTCTGTGTCTGTTAGGGGAGTTGAGGAGAGAATGGTCAGTAATATGGCTTGGCTTGGCTTCGTTGGTTCTCAATCTCCCGCTACCAAACCCTATAAGGGCTTAAGTAGCAGAATGTAGTCCAGAGAATGGAATGCGTTGTGTTGTAGTTTACAGCTTGACCAATATTTGCACCTTTCGGTCCAACACATCCGACTTCAGCAAGTATTTTTTTAGTACCGGGTTAGCATTCCCTCTTTGATCCCTTCTCCTTAGCCAGTCTGCTCTGTTGCAGCCTGTTATCCAGGATCACCGTATGGAGGTGTAGAAGGGTCTTGGCAGCTCTAGTTCGCTGGCCCTGATGCTAGCAGTCAGCTATGGGTCGCTGACCGCTGCAGCTCATGTCCTGCTTAGCGTCTTGATCCCGGTCAGTAATATGAAGGGAGAGGGTGTTCAAAATGTCAATGGTGACGTGGACAAGTTTGTTATTTCATATTAGATAAGTTAACCACTTTTTCCTTATATGTTAACATCCCCCATACATGTATTTATCCCTTCTTCTATGATTTGCTAGTTCAGCATTTTTGTTGTTTGTTGTCCCTGATGAAGGCCTATTGGTCGTAACGTAGGTTTTATTCGTGTTCTCGCTTCGGTGCAGTATCTGATCATACCCAATTTTTAAATTTTGATTAAACTTAACTTTAATCAACTTTTAACATTTTTTTTCATTTATTTTTTACCATTATTTCATGGAAGAGGGATTAGGACATTATGAAAAGTGGTTGATTAGAGTTGCAACACAACATGTCTGACAGCTGTTGTCAGCTGCTTGCAATGGATGGCTATTATTTTAGATAGTTGTTTTTAGAGCTGCCTTTAAATCCATTTTTACCTGATAAGCATATAACCCTGACACAGTGTGTACGAAGATACAGTAAGTGGAGTGGTGCATGAAGCAGCACCGACTCACAGCTTCGAGGTGCAAACAGCGTGAGTCAAGGGTGCCTACTCTCATCTTTTCTGTTCTTGTTGGCTATAGATTTGATAAAGAAGACATCAAATAATGGAAATAGAACTGGTATTCAGTACTATTGTCACAATTGGTGGGCTTAGATTACGCAGATCATCTGGTACATTTGTCACACAGTCATAGCCAAATGCAAGAGAAATTGGACAGAGGGAAAGAACAATCAGTCAAATTGGACTGAATATCAACATGAAGAAAACCAAGCTCCTTAAAATTAACTAGATTGATAAAGAAACATTCATGCTTGACAGAGAGCCGTTGTAAGAGATGGATGCCTTTACCTCTTTGGACAGCACAGTTGGCGCATCAGGAGGTACATATGTAGAGTAAAAACTAGAATTGGAAAGACAAGAGGGGCATGTCTGACACTAAACAACATATGAAGATCCAAAGAAATCAAGATTCAAATTCACACTAGAGTTAGAATTTCAGCTCAAGTGTCAAGTCAGTGTTGCTGTGTTCAGCCGAGATATGGAGTACGACCAAAAACTTAACGATAACAACCAGTTTCATTTACGTTTCCTTGCTCTAAAAGCAATGCACATCAAATCTATTCTTAAATGCATTAATTGTCTCTGCCTCTGCTACTTCATGTGGCTATGCATTCCAAGCATTCACCACTCTCTGATTAAAATTATTTCCTAATATCTAATTTGGACCTTTCTGTAGTTAATTTGTAGCTATGCCCTCTTGTTCTTGTAGATGGTTGTATTTTGGAAAAATTGTTATGGTCTAATTTATTCGTTCCGTTGATAGACTATACAAAACTCCAGTATTTCGTTAACAGATGCCTATGAATAATAATGGGCATAAAATGGCAGGACATGGGGAGGAATGAAGACTTGTAGGAAAGGCACCAACATCAGCCACTGTAACAACAAATTAAGAGATGAAAATGGGGCTGGATAGGACATGAGATGAGAAACGCATTGTCCATCATAGCTAGGCAGGCTCTCACATCGAATCAGCAGGAGTAGAGATAAATGGGTAAACCTAAAAATACATGGAGAAGAGAATGTGAGAGAGAACTGCGATTAAATTGTTACACCTGGAGAGAGACATAAAGAGTTGATTGAGACCATGAATGATGGTGAGATGTGGTCAGTTACCTATGCACCAAGAAAAGCGATGGGCTTTGAATGATTGGTTTAAAAATCCCGCCCAAAAGCAGCCCAGCACGAATGCAAAGAGAGGCTTTGATATGGTGGGGACCTGGGGGCCACGCTCCAGCCCCGCCTGGTCAAGCCGCAGAATGAGGTCTCTGCCATCCGCTGATAAAAGCGGGCGGGAAGCTGCTCGATATTCACCCCATACAGCGATGAGGAATGAAATCATTTGTAGAAGACTTAGTTCTCGGTCGGGTGCCCTAAGCAGTAGATCAGCTACCTCACTGCGAACTGCTGAGACTCAACCCTTGACCATGAGATATGTCCGCTCCCTAGGCGGACAACATCTCCGTGCAAGACTAGGCTTGTCACCTGGTCAAATGCACTATTTCGAGAGGAATCACAGGTCGCTGACATTTGGTCCACGTGCTTGGCTGACAAGCTACCATCTGAGGGATTACGGCCGAATGCCTCTAAGCCAGAATCCCGCCCAAAATCTCAGCGCCGCTGAGATGGGAGGCTACGACATGGCTGGGGCTTGTGTCCCGGCCCGATCGAGCCGCAGGAATGCACCTGGTAAAATGCACTCCTTCCTCGCTCTTTGCATCTGTCTGCTATCAGTCATTCCAATGGACGCAGAAGAGATGCAGTCCAGTGGACATTGCACCTCCTGTCCTATTGTGACAAGCTCCCGGGTGGCGGGGAATGCTAGGCGTACCATCACTGCAGATGAGCCGAGAAAATAAAGCGAGCAAAAAGATACCTCACTCATATGCATATGCTACGTTTCTGGCAGGACGTGACGATCCTGGGAAAAAGTCACACTGGACTGCCTCTCTTCTGGGATAGTACAAACTAGTACATAGTCCATCATATCATTGCCAAACGCTATAGACACGAGTAGGGAAGACTCGATAGTCCTGCAAGACAACTTCCCAAGAGAGACAACTCTGACCAAAAACAACTGCTGCCTTGCAGTTAGGCTGGGGACAGCCAAAGGCTAAGGAGGGCAACCCTACAGAAACGCCTGTTGAAATCGGATGCACTGAGCCACTGGCTAACAAATTAAATCAGTGCAACGTAAATATCGCTGTAAACAGCGTACGATGAAGAAGAAGAAGAAGAATGATTGGTTTAAAACAATTTGGTTACTTTAGTCTCATCAAAGTGTCTAATGCCATGAGTTAGAAAGCCTTCTACCTTAGAGGAATGTTTTCATTTCTCTCAACACATAAGTGGAGAGTAGACTAACGATCAGGCAAAATATACTGATGGGACATGTTAGTCAGAGTCAGGCAAAACGTGTCAGGGTCAGGCAAAACATACTGATGGGACATGTTAGTCAGGGTCAGGTAAAACATACTGATGGGACATGTTAGTCAGGGTCAGACAAAACATACTGATGGGACATGTTAGTCAGGATCAGGCAAAACGTGTCAGGGTCAGACAAAACATACTGATGGGACATGTTAGTCAGGGTCAGACAAAAAATACTGATGGGACATGTTACTCAGGGTGAGACTAAACATACTGATGGGACATGTTAGTCAGGATTAGGTAAAACATACTGATGGGACATGTTAGTCAGAGTGAGACTAAACATACTGATGGGACATGTTAGTCAGGATTAGGTAAACATATTGATGGGACATGTTAGTCAGGGGGAGACTAAACATACTGATGGGACATGTTAGTCAGGATCAGGTAAAACATACTGATGTGACATGTTAGTCAGGATTAGGTAAAACATACTGATGGGACATGTTAGTCAGGGTCAGACAAAACATACTGATGGGACATGTTAGTCAGGGTCAGACAAAACATACTGATGGGACATGTTAGTCAGGGTCAGACAAAACATACTGATGGGACATGTTGGTCAGAGTGAGGCAAAACATACTGATGGGACATGTTAGTCAGGATCAGGCACAATGTGTCAGGGTCAGGCAAAACATACTGATGGGACATGTTTGTCAGGGTCAGACAAAACATACTGATGGGACATGTTAGTCAGGATCAGGCGAAACGTGTCAGGGTCAGGCAAAACATACTGATGGGACATGTTTGTCAGGGTCAGACAAAACATACTGATGGGACATGTTAGTCAGTGTCAGCCAAAATATACTGACCAAAACCCCCACCTCATTTCCACATAGGTCTCCATGGAAACGGACTGTTTTTATGGCAGCCTTGCTAATGAGGTTGGAGATCGACTTGATCCCTATTGTAGTGACCAGCATGCAGATGAAGCCAAGCATATTGCAACCTAGAGGATTCTTGTGCACTTTCATCAGCACGCTAAGGATGTGAAGAAAGCTGCTGCAACCTACCACATAACACCATTTTCAGGTAGCACCAAAGAGTAATCTTCTTCAATGTGGGCATTCAACATCATTATCATTAGATGGATTGAAAGTACAGTGGTTATTTTCATTTTTGTCAAATAAAGAGCACCCAAATGGACATAGTAGGATAGATCCCACATTATTGTCTGTCATCACTTAAGAATTGAATGTAATGCATCTGATGTTTCAGGTTATTCGTGCAAACTCTTGAATCAAGGAATGGATTTGATAATAGTTAATGAGGACAGCTTGGATGTAAGTCTCATCTGTGATGTCCATTTACATTCTATCATTTTAATGTATTCTGTACTTGGAATTCTAGTATTCGTACAGGCCTGTCTATGCCTGCTGCCAGGTAGTCGAAGGCTGTCCGTAGTATGTTTTGTTCTTGCGATTTCCTCAATGCCCGTTACTGCTTTCAGGGCATAAGCCATTGACAGCCCTCCACAGGGAAGTTCTGTCTTGAGTTTCAATTTATGCCTCTCTCCAGTTAAGGTTCAGGGACCAAATTTCATTTTCACAATCTCTTCTCCATGTATTTGTGGATTCCATGTCAGGGTCAGTCTGACCACGTTTGATGGTGATTTCTGTAGCATGTGTCCTATCCAACCCCACTTCCTACGTTTGATCTGTTGCTCCACTTGTTGTTGACTCCTTTCCCATAGGTCTTCATTGCTCACCATCTTGCCAGCATATACTCATTATAGTACATAGACATTTATTGACGAATGACTAGTTCCTTCTGTATTGTCTTTGTTATTCTCCAAGTCTCTTCTCTATTCAGGAGTACTGACTTGGTATTAGTATTTATTTCCCTGGATTTCCATATATTATTCAGTAACAGGAATACTATCCGTGCTTTTCCATTTCTAGTCCTTACATCTGCCTCTGTGCCTCCTGAAGTATCAATGGTGCTACCCAAATATGTGAAGGTGTCCACCTCTTTCAGTTTGTCTCAACTCCAACTATGGCTGGCTCTTTACTTAAGGTGTTGATTTTATACAGCTTGGTTTTCATCGTGTTAATATTTAGAGGTATGTGACATATTGAGTTGTTGTTTCTTCGTTGGTTTGAATACCCACAATGAGTAGGTTTACTCTTTTATGCGCACTGAAAAGGTCGTTAAGGTGCAGGTGGCAGTAGCTTTCCTCACATTCCGCAGCAGCTTTCCTCACATCCCTAGCGTGCTGATGAAGGTGGACCGCAGCTATCCAGGCGGTTGTGCTATGCTTGGCTTCATCTGCATGTCGCTCACTACTACGGGGATCACGTTGATCCCTCACCTCGTTAGCCAGGCTGCCATGAAAACAGCCCGTTTCCAGGAAGGACTGCGAGGAAGCCGAGGTGAGAGTCTTGGCCAGTATGTTTTACCTGACCCTGACTAACATGTCTGATCAGTATGTTCTGCCTGACCAGACGTTAGTCTTCCTCCCTTGACCTACTGGGTAGGAATTTCATTATTTTCCTGAGTTTTTGCCTGCACAGCAGCTCCTGTTCTACTGCCAAGGTTTCTTCTTCTTCTTCGTACGCAGTCAGACAGTAACCATTATTTTTTCGAAAAAAGCGGCGGTCATCCTTAGGCTGTCGCCACTGCCATAGAGCTTGTCTTGCAGTTCCACTGGTGATGGCCACATCTGCTCTCTCTGATCCTCGTATGTCGGGCAGTTCTGCAGCAGATGTTCAGCGGTCATTTTACCAGTACCGCACGGGCATTCGTCGGTACCACCTATCTTCAATTTGTTGAATAGGTGGTACCTCAGTCTATTGTGGCCAGTGCGAAGTCTGAAGACCACGACCTGCTCTCTTCGGTTCAACTGGTAATAGGCATCGTTTTTGGTGTAACCAGTATGTTCGGTTTCCCATTTGGTCATGTATTTGGCTTTGATAAGCCGTTTTGACTCTTCGTACGTCATACTAGTATCTGTTTGTGGTAGTCTTGCACCTTCTTTTGCCAGTCTGTCTGCCTCCTCGTTGCCTTGGATGTTGCAGTGTGATGGGACCCACTGTACTACAACCCTTTTTGGTGCGGACTGCTGGCACAGTTTGCAGAGTGCTGCTCTTAAATCATTAAGCTCAGTGTTTTTCTGGCTTTTTAGCGCTGTGACTACGGCGAGAGCATCTGTAAGCAGGACTATATGGCTTTCATTTTCATTGTGTGTCACCATTTCTTCCACTGCCGCCCTCAGTGCCTCTGCCTCCGCCTCCGCTCTGAAATTGCTTGTGTACTTACCAGTAGCGAATGACAGTGTTATTTGTCTGCCATTTGGAAGGTTCAGGAATGCTCCTGCCCCTCCGTTCTGTGTAGTGTTTGTTACAGAACCGTCAGTGTATGCATTGGGTCCAGTCCATGCTTGGGTAGCTTTTCGATATGAAGCTTAGGGTAGTATCTCTCCTTTCTTTTTCAGTCTGGCAGTTTTTGTTTACAATACCTGGTGTATTTTCTACCACCTCTGGAAATATATCCTGCCTCCAGGTAGGTTTTCGTACAGTAGTGATGGGTTTTGGTGTTTTTAGTGCGTTTATGGGATCTTTGTGCATCTTTGCTTTGGCTATTTCTGCAAAGTTTCTCCGCTTTAGTTTCCCATTTCCCAAATTGTTAAGTCTCTGGTGCATTGGATGGTCAGTCAGTCTTCGGAGTTTATCTGACTGCAGCTGGGCTCTGCAGTCTCTTCTATCGGTCATGGATTGCAGTTTTGTAATCTTTTCAAGTTCTACAATTGGCGTTGACTTCATGCCTCCTGTTATAACTCTCATGGCTTGGTTTTGGAGTTTGCTAACTTTATCGAAGTTCGCCTTTGCTGCTGTTGTCCATGCCGCAATGCCATACTCGAGAACTGGTCTCACTCTTCCAGTGTACAGTTTCTTTAGTATGCCTTCGTCTGCTCCCCAGCTTGTGCCAGCAAGTTTCCTCATAATTGCCATTCTTTCTCTGGCTCTCATTCGATTTCTCTCGATCTGACTTTTCCATGTCATGCGCCGATCAAATGTGACTCCCAGATAGGTTGGGTTGTCGTTTGGCTGCAGGAATTTGCCATTTAAACATAATTTGGTATTTTGGGGTTTGATTGAAAGCGAGAATATTGTGCATGTGGTTTTCTCCTCGTTTATTTTGAGCAGCCATGAGTTCGCCCACTCTTCCAGCGATGTTAGGGCCTGCTGCATCCGATTTCTTGCTATGGTGAGATTCTTTTCAGAGGTCCACATAGCCAGATCGTCTGCAAACATTGAGCTATGGACTCTCCTTGGTATATTCTCTGTAATGTCATTTATAAATACCAGGAAGAGTGTGGGTGACAGTACTCCTCCTTGGGGTACTCCCTGCTCAAGTGTCACCTTTTTGCTCATCTGCCCTTGAACTTGGACTGGTTGATCCACTTGTACATTTTCCCACAAACATCACTTCTTCTTAGCTTGACTCTAAGTCCGTCTTTCCAGACTTTGTCAAATGCCTTTTCCAGATCCACCCAAACAGCTACTGTATGTTTCTGTGCCTGGTAGGCATCTTCTATTTCCTGGGCTATGAGGATGACCTGGTCCTCAGTGGATCTGTGCTGTCTAAAGCCGGCTTGCTGTGGAATTAGTATTCGTTTTTCTTCCAGATGCCACATCAGTCTGGTGTTTATCATACGTTCCATCAGCTTGCCGACACAGCTCAGTAGGCTGATGGGCCTGTATCCATTTGGATCTGTTTTGTCCTTTCCTGTTTTTGGTACTGGTACTGCCAAGGTTTAATATGAGGGGGCTTCACATGAAAACCTTAAAAGTGGGATCGAAATTAGAAAAACCATGCCTTTGTATTTTAACTTGTTTAATAGGGTTGATATGGATGTCAGCAGACTTGCAGAACCATTCGCCGAGTATTTCGTCTACAGAAACTACACTTGATGCCTTCTCATAAAGGTTCTCAATTACCTTCATAATATTAATATTGATCTCGTAATGCTTCATTGTTGTCCATAGTGCTCATGCCATACTCTATTGAATGCCTTTTTGAAATCGATGAAGACAAGATATATGTATTGTTGATTTTTTTGTTGATATTTTTTATTTCTCATTCAATATCCGCAGATTAAATATCTGTTTAGTGGTGCTTCTTCCCGCTAGAAACCCTGCTTGCTCTTCGGCAATGACATTCTCTGCCTGTGGTTTTAATCTGTTGAGAATTATTCTTAAGAGAACTTTTCTAGGATGACTAATGAGGCTAATTGTTCTATAGTTCTAATATATCTTTAGTTTCCCAGAGTTAGGCAGCGGTAAAACCACTGATTTTGTCTAAATGGTTGGCCACTCTCCTGTCTGCCAAATTCTGTTACAGATGTATGTCAGAGCCTCAATTATGACCTCACCTCCCACTTGTAGAAGCTCTGCTGGGATATTATCCACACCCACAGCTTTCCCCCTTTTTTAGCATCTTCACCGCATCAGTTACTTCCTCTCTTGTTATTGGTTGATTCTCCTCTAACATATTCATTTCGGGGGCTATCAATGCCGAATTCAGTTATTATCAATATCTACCTCTTCGTTAAGAACCAAGAGGGGTGTGAATCTTCCTCCCTTCTTCTCTCCAAAAGCCTCCACTATCTCCAGGGGCTTCAGCTTCTCAAGGTCAAATCTTAGTCCAGTTACCTCTCTGCTCACAATTTTCTTAAGTCGGAGACACATGGTAAAAATCACTAAGTCGCAGTCGTTGTCGCTCCCGATATCGGATCCTGGTAAACTCCTCGTCTGTGCGCTATTGATGCTGGATCTGAATCGATTCAATATATAAATATATATATTGGAACTTGGCTGATATTAAATTATTTTATTTTCTTCATCTATCTGTGATGCTCCCAGTAATTCTTACACATTAACCTTTGCAGAGTACACGTGACTCCTTAATACGGCATAAGGCACAGTTTGGAGAACTGTTGGGTAAAGAAAATTACGTTGGGTTTATCATAGATGGGCAGGTGAGTGTTATTTAAGGCTTGTGAAACTTGTCAAGTAGATCAGTAACCAGATTTCTGTAACCTTATCAGGCAACTCTTGTCATCACATTCTGTTTTTATATATGCATGTCAACTGATTAACAATGATTAGTCTCTGACCAGGTCACAACACTAATGTTGTCTTTGTATAAAATATTGCCAGCAATGTGGAGCTTGAAATCCCTGACCAGTTCATAACTAATGTTGTCTTTTCATAAAATATTGCCAGCAATAGTGTGAGTGAAGTGACTGACCAGGTCATAACTAATGTTGTCTTTTCATAAAATATTGCCAGTAATAGTGTGAGTGAAGTGACTGACCAGGTCATAACTAATGTTGTCTTTGCATAAAATATTGCAAGTAATAGTGTGAGTGAAGTGACTGACCAGGTCATAACTAATGTTGTCTTTGCATAAAATATTGCCAGCAATGACAAGCATGTGGCCGTGAGGCTACAATAGTGATCTTATTACAAAGAGGACATGGTTTCAAAACTCTGATAAGGCCCATTTTACTTTCTGTGGTCAAAATAAAAGCCCACCCTGTTTACTGCATGATGACTACAGGTACAAGCAGCCTTTATTCCTCTGCCGTGTAATCCTCACTGCAGAATCCTGCGGGGAGAATAAATGCAGTAAAAAAATTGTTTCTATATAGATATTTGGCTTCAGTAGATCCTCAGTGTCTTGTGTGACTCTTATAGGGGTTGGTTGATTTGTTCTCACCCACAGGACTGCTGACCTTATTAATACTCTCTAGTTCATTATTTGTCAAGGGGACTGAGTGGTCTCGAGGTAAGACGTCGGCCTCGAAAGCTGGAGGTCACAGGTTCAAATCATGATGGAGACCATAGACCGTAATTTTTTCATATGGACTTTCTCGGATTTCCCCAGATTTCTGGCTAGTATAGGTAAGGCGCCTGTGTGCAGTATTGAACACATTAAAAATCCCTCAGCATTTTAAATCGAAATAGTAGGGTTAATGGTCGCTGCCCGGGCAAAATTCTAAATTATGTTAAAAATCCACCCAATCTGTTACGGGATCCTCGTCAGTGCTACAGAGTTCTTGCATTGTGCTGAGATTTTTTTATATTGTGCAAAAACATGGAGAAGAAAAGAGCACTTATGACCGTGTGAAATGACGTTGATTCTTCAATTAAACTAAACTATTTGTCATTTTATCAATTAATGGTTTTTTTTCTCACTTTTAGCACAATTAGTTATTGACATAACACTGACGACATATTGCCATGATAATTTAGCATAGCTAACACAATGCTTTAGTGGTATAGTACTGTCAACATATTACTGCAGTCTTTATTTGTGAGAAAAAATTGTTTTATTATATTTAAAATTGTTACATTTATGATCTGTCAATTTGGGAAGTTTTTTTTTGGTTTGTCAATATTTTTGTGTTATTTTGTGTTCTTTAAAAAATGTATATTTGTTTTTTGTTTTTTTTTGGTTAAATGTTTATAATTGTATATTGTGTTGTTTTGTTAAATATTTATAATTAAGAATTGTGATCTTTCCTTTTGGTTTCAGTCACTGAAGTATGCCTTGACATGTGACTGTCGACAGGATTTTTTGGACATAGCACTCAGTTGCCGGGCAGTCATTTGTTGTCGGTAAGTAACTTTAATAGATATGGGCAGGTCAACTTTTGATGTCTTAACAGGTATTTGTTGAATACCTTTGCTGGAAAAGGGGTATTGGAAAGACGCAGTACTTGTACCAGTACCAAAGAAAGGAAAAGACAAAACAGATCCAAATGGATACAGGCCTATCAGCCTACTGAGCTGTGTCGGCAAACTGATGGAACGTATGATAAACACCAGACTGATGTGGCATCTGGAAGAAAAACGGATACTAATTCCACAGCAAGCAGGCTTTAGACAGCGAAGATCCACTGAGGATCAGGTCATCCTCATAGCCCAGGAAATAGAAGATGCCTACCAGGAACAGAAACACACAGTAGCGGTTTGGGTGGACCTTGAAAAGGCATTTGACAAAGTCTGGAAAGATGGACTTACAGTCAAGCTGAGAAGAAGTGATGTTTGTGGGAAAATGTACAAGTGGATCAACCACTACCTCAAAAACAGAACGGCCAGAGTCCAAGTTCAAGGGCAGATGAGCAAAAAGGTGACACTTGAGCAGGGAGTACCCCAAGGGGGAGTACTGTCACCCACACTCTTCCTGGTGTATATAAATGACATTATAGAGAATATACCAAGAAGAGTTCATAGCTCAATTTTTGCAGACGATCTGACTATGTGGACCTCTGAAAAGAATCTCACCATAGCAAGAAATCGGATGCAGCAGGCCCTAACATCGCTGGAAGAGTGGGCGAACTCATGGCTGCTCAAAATAAACGAGGACAAAACCACATGTACAATATTCTCGCTATCAATCAAACACCAAATTAAGTCTAAACGGCAAATACCTTCAGCCAAACGACAACCCAAACTATCTGGGAGTCACATTTGATCGGCGCATGACATGGAAAAGTCAGATCGAGAGAAACCGAATGAGAGCAGAGAAAGAATGGCAATCATGAAAAAACTTGCTGGCACAAGCATACTAAAGAAACTGTACACTGGAAGAGTGAGACCAGTTCTCAAGTATGGCATTATGGCATGGACAACAGCAGCAAAGGCGAACTTCGATAAAGTTAGCAAACTCCAAAATCAACCCATGAGAGTTATAACAGGAGGCATGAAGTCAACGCCAATTGTAGAACTTGAAAAGATTACAAAACTGCAATCCATGACCGACAGAAGAGACTGCAGAGCCCAGCTACAATCAGAGAAACTCCGAAGACTGACTGACCATCCAATGCACCAGAGACTAAACAATTTAGGAAATGGGAAGCTAAAGCGAAGAAACTTTGCAGAAATAGCCAAAGCAAAGATGCACGAAGACCCTATGAACGCACTAACCACACCAAAGCCCATCCCTACTGTACGAAAATTTCCAGAGGTGGTAGAAAATATACCAGGTATTGGAAACAAAAACTGCCAGTCTGAAAAAGAAAGAAGAGATACTACCCTGAGTTACATAACGGAAAACTACCCAAGCATGGACTGGACCCATGCATACACCGACGGCTCCGTAACAAATACAACACAGAACGGAGGGGCAAGAGCATTTCTGAACCTACCAAATGGCAGAAAAATAACACTGTCATTCGCTACTGGAAAATACACAAGCAATTTCAGAGCGGAGGCAGAGACACTGAGGGCGGCAGTGGAAGAAATGGTGACATGTAAGAGTAATGAAAGCCACATAGTCCTGCTTACAGATGCTCTGGCTGTAGTCACAGCACTCAAAAGCCAGAAAAATACTGAACTTAATGATTTAAGAGCAGTACTCTGTCAACTATGCCAGCAGGCCGCACCAAAAAGGGTAGTGGTGCAGTGGGTTCCATCTCACTGCAACATACAAGGCAACGAGGAGGCAGACAGACTGGCAAAAGAAGGTGCAAAACTACCACAACCAGAAACTAGCATGACATACGAAGAGTCAAAACGGCTTATTAGAGCTACATACATGACCAAATGAGAAACCGAAAATACTGGCTACACCAAAAACGATGCCTATTAACAGTTGAACAGAAGAGAGCAGGTCGTGGTCTTCAGACTTCGCACTGGCCACAACAGACTGAGGTACCACCTATTCAACAAATTGAAGATAGGTGGCACCGACGAATGCTCGTGTGGTACCGGGAAAATGACTGCTGAGCATTTGCTGCAAAACTGCCCGACATACGAGGATCAGAGAGAGCAAATGTGGCCATCACCAGTGGCAACAATAGACAAGCTCTATGGCAGTGTCGACAGCCTCAGGATGACGGCTGCTTTTTTCGAAAAAATAATGGTTACTGTCTGACTGCGTACGAAGAAGAAGAAGAAGAAGAATACCTTTGCTTCACAAGGAGCTAGAAAGGCTTTGATTGGTTGACAGAAGTGACAGTAAGGGCATAGAGACAGTACCAAAATGTAAAAGAGTTTTGTCTTCTTCTCGTTCGCCATGCTTTTTCTTGTTATGTCTACATGGGAAGTCTAGTTCTCTGGACAAGGGTTCCAGTAGTGGAGAGTTCTTCGGGGCTTCCAAACAGCTTTGTGTGGATATCTGTCTCCGGGGGCTAGTGTTCGGTACACAATTGGCTAAGCATATAACAGTCTTGCAGGATATGTTTGGATGTCTGTGCTGCCTGCCCACACATGCGCATTGACGATGGAGCCAATTTTAGTCTGTATTAATGACTGTTCAATGTGTTATGTCCCATTCTCAAGCAGAACAGATCACTTGTTCTGCTCGATCAAGACAGTGATAGCTGTCTTTCATTTGGTCAACTTTCCTTATTGCTTGGATAAGTGTTATCTTTTCTTGGAAGGTGATTGTTTGTTCATTTTGTTCTTGTGTTGCTCCCTCCTTTGCCAAGAGTTTTATGTATTGCCACAGAACAATATTGGTTGGAATGTTGGTATTATTTTTGTGCTGTGTGATTTTTGAGAACCATATGTGTTGATTAACTGATTGTTTCAGGGGTTAATTAATTGATTGGTTGTCAATAACAATTTGTGTTACATTTTATCATCTCATCTGTCCACTTCTGACGTTAGACAACATGGGGAGGTGCAATTTTCTTTCATGTCATAACTTTGTGGCCTTTGTTATTATCAGTCTATCCTTCTGTAGTCTTTCTTACTTACTTGCGTACGTCCCCTGTCCAAACATAAATTAATACAACATGCATCCAGTATTCAGCAATATGGATTGCCTTGTAATAAGCCTCCAGCATGTCGCACCTATTACAAGTTTCCTGGAGATTATGGCAGATCGTCAGGTGGTCTGGGTCCTGTATTGCGCCACAGTCAGTCACATGTGTCATCATCTGTGCATCCCCATCTCTTCATGTTCCTCATGCACCGTGATATTTGTTTATTTTGTTCTTTCACTGAAATCCTGCTGTTTCATGTTATATTATTCATATAAGACCTTCTATGTAAAATTGTTTTTATTGTCTTACGAAATCAAATGCAGAATAGCCCAAGCAAAATCAGTTTTCCAGACCATAAAAGGAATATTGTGCAACAAAACCTTCTCGCTAAAACTGAAAAATAGAGTCCTTGGATGCTACGTGGAACCAGTACTGATATATGGCAGTGAATTGTAGACAATTAGCAAACAAGCTCTTAGATCTTTGAAAGCAACAGAGATGTGGATGATTATGATTATTGTCTGGGTATTCAGTAGATCCAGACTTTTGTCCCCTCTAGGTTTGAGAACCCCATGCCTTCTAGCCACTCATACCTTTGCCATCCTTTCTGTACCTTCATAAGCAAGGACTGAAAGTCTGACACGATTCAATCAATCAATCAAATCAGTTTCACAGTTTCATTTAAGACCAAAATGGCATCTCTACTGTTTATGTAATGACATTTGCAAGTTTTCAAAGTACATCTTCAAACTGAAAATCATGACTTTTGCCATTTTATCAAATGACTATGGGATATGAGAAATGTACTTAAAAATGGCAGAAATTCATGAATGAAGGATATGGATGTTATTGTTATAAAAAATATTGATGTGATAGAAATTCTGATACGGATATCAAAGTTGAGACCATTGCTAATGGGCCTGAGCCTGGCAGAATGGATTGACAGAAGTAAATATTGAAATTTTCATGAAATCGATTAGTTCTGTCCATGGTCTAGGCCTAGTAGCTATTAGCTATTGTGTTTATAAGCCTGAAATGCTTGGACATGTTGAAGCCATGATTATTTTCAATGGCTGACCTCTTTTCAGGCAATACATTTGTAATTTCATGGCAATTCAACCTAATGGGGAATCAAAGTCTGACATGTTGTGGCATGTTGTGGAAGCCAAGACTGGCTACAATTCATGTATACATCTGTAGTATATAGTATATTAGGGTTGCTGTGGTTGACAGTTAAAGCACTCACCTCTTAAAGCGATGAATGGAAATGGCGTGGGTTCGAGCCCCGAAGGTTTCTAGCGACCCTTGGTCTCAAAGGAGTTGGGACAACAGTGCCTGCATCCTGAATTACCCCCTAGTTGTCTTGACTTATGTCTTGCCACTTACAAAAGTAGCTCGGGACCAAAGAGTGAAGTTGATGACCAGAGCAGAATCTTCCTCACTATAATCCAAATGCAACGCAAGTTACATCATCAAGACAAAAACCATCTGATGATGTCGCCGTCATCGCTTGTGATGAGCAATTAACTATAAAGAAAAGTTTCGATACCAAGTACTTGTAGCGTGTAACATTTGTCATTTGCAAATTTTCTTACTCCTTTCAGAGTGTCCCCTTTACAGAAAGCTGAGCTGGTAGACTTAGTGAAAGTTTCACAAAACGCAATAACTTTAGCCATTGGAGACGGAGCTAACGATGTGGGCATGATTCAGGTGTGCTTTTATTTCTTATGCTACCTGCAGGACCCATGCACAATATTTCTTGGATTGTACTTTCTAACAAAACTATCATTGCAGAGTTTGTTCCGGGGATTTAGGATTGAAGAATAAAGGTCACTAGTAGTCTAGTTACAGTCCCCAATTGGTGCAGGATATTTTTTAGATCGCAAGCTGCTCCAAGGATTGACCCAGCCTCAGAAGTTGGGTACCAGAGCAAGTCTGAGAAGTAAAGGAGGTCATTGTAATGCTGACCATATCACCTCTAGTGTGCCGCTGCTAAAAAAATATAGATCTAACACCATACTCCCACTATGCCACAGGATGTGTAAACAGAATTTTGGTTATTTTTAGACATGGTGCTAACAGTCACATGTCGTTGTTGAAGACCATTTATACAGTGTTCATTCAACTATTGACAATGTTTCATTGTTGGCTGGTTACTGTGGCTATTCTTATCTTACATCGTGAAGTGTACATGAGGTTGACTGAAGTCATCGTGCTGTAGTACAATTTAAAACTCCTCAGTCGTTGTTTGCAAATGCCCACCATGAGTAGCTACCTCTTTTGTGCAGCCTGAATAGGACGTTAAGTGGCGGGTTGCAGAAGCTTTCCTCACATCCCGAGCGGGCTGGTGAAGAGGGACTTGGATCCTCCAAGCGGCTGTGCTATGCTTGGCTTTATCTTCATGTCACTCACTACTACGGGGATCACGTCGATCCCTCATCTCGTTAGCCAGGCTGCCATGAAAACGGTCCGTTTCCAGGGAGGGTTTATTGGGAAGCCGAGGTGAGGGTCTTGGCCAGTACGTTTTGCCTGACCCTGACTAACATGTCTGAAGTATATTTTTCCTGACCAGATGTTAGTCTTCTTCCCCAGCATTCCTTGTAAACAGGCTGTCTTCAAGGCAGCCTGGCTAACAAGATGTGGACGGACATGATCCCCATAATAGTGAGCGTTACGCAGATGAAGCAAAGCATAGCATGACAGCCTGGATGACCCTAATGCACCTTGCTCAGGATGCAAGGAGAGTTACTGGAATCCGCAATTAATGCCCTTTTGAGGGTTCGAAAAAGTGTAAACTTACTCGTCGTGGACATTCAACAACTCATGAGGTGGTGGTAGAGGTCCATTTTTGTATATATTTGTAGTTGAGTGGGCAGACAAACAAGTGATTGGCCTGCTGTCTTTTGCATGATGGAGGGGGCTTCCTTCTTTTGGTCTTCATGCAGGCCATTATTAAGTAGGAATTCTGTTGTTGTTTAGTGTCTACAATGAGTATGTTTATTCTTTTGTGCGGGACGATGAGGCTAACATTTGGTCAGGCAGAACACACTGATCATAGAATGGTAGCCAGTGTCAGGAGAAATATACTGTCCAAGACCCTCACCTGACCTCCTCGTTGGTCGTCCTGGAAACAGGCTGTTGTCGAGGACAACAGTCTGGCTAACAAGGTGAGGTTTGAGGTGATCTGGTAGAAGTGAGATGAAGCCAACCATAGCACAACCGCTTGGAGGACCCAAGTCCACCTTCATCAGCATGCCCGGAATGTGAAGAAAGCTACTGCAACCCATCACTTAACGCCCTTTTCAGGGTGCACATAAGAGTAACCTGCTCATTGTGGGCATTCGCAAACAACAACTTTTTTGTGTGCCCTGAAAATTGCGTTAAGTGGTGGGTCGTAGTAGCTTTCCTCACATCCCGAGAGTCCTGATGAAGGCGGACTGCGGCCCTCCAGATAGTTGTACTTTATCTGCGTGACGCTCACTACTACACGGATCAAGTCAACCCACATCTCGTCAGCCAGACTGTCATGAAAAAAGTTTCCAGTGAATGCTACATGGACAAGAGATAATGGTCTTAGTCAGTGCGTTGTCCCTGATGCGACTTCCAGGTCAGTATGTTGTGCCTGACCGAACTAGCGTCTCAGTTCTCTAGGTATTTTGTTACCTTCAGAATTTTTTTTCCTGGACAGCAACTAACAACCAGCTTTTTTCTGCCGAAGATGGATGTATTGGATTTTTAAAAGTGCATATATCGCAGTCAAGCTGTAAACTAGCGACACAACACATTCCGTTCTCCAGACTATATCCTGTTACTTGCAAAGCCCTGTTCAGGGCTTGGTACGGGAGATTGAGAACGAACACAAAAGAAAGAAAAAAAAGAGTTCTTGTACGTCCATACCATGTACATGGGACCTCAGAGTCTCGTCTGTCTTGGCTAGGGACTGGTTCACCTTCCTTGAGACCAGGGGATGCTTGCAACTTACAGAGGTTGAAATCCCATTGTATCTTGCTTTCATTCGTTCATTTCTTGAGAAGCAAGCTTCTTACCTCTCGACTGTAGTGACCTACTATAGTCACAGAATCGTAACACACCCTTTGAGCCCTGACTACCCAGTCCATAAAATCCCATTCCCCTGTGCTCCTGAGAAAATTCCCACAATGTAGACTAAGTGGTCTTGAGGTAAGGTGTCCGCCTCGGGTGCCAGAGGTTGCGGGTTCTTACCACGTGGGAGACCAATATTTTTTTCAGGTGGAACTTCTGGTAAAAACTTCCCTGATCTCTGGGTAGCGAGATTGGGCTCCTGTGTTCAGTGTCAAGCATGTTAAAAATTCCATGGCAGTTAGAAATAGAAAAGAGTAGGCTTAACCTACCCAGACAAAATTCTAATTAAAAATCTACCCAAGTTATATGTACTAGGTGGTTTGTAAAGAGCAGCTATAGATGGCGCCTAACTAGCTGCGGGTCTACTTAGTTCTAGTGTTTTAGTCTATTAACATGAGCTCATACATCGGTAAAAACCACCATTCAAGAAACTGGTTTATACAGACTGTTGTCTTCTTCTTCTTCTTCTTCGTTCGCTGTCAGACGTCAACTTTAATTTGTTTGAAGAAAGCAGCTGTCATCCTGAGGCTGTCGACACTGCCATAGAGCTTGTCTAGTGTTGCCACTGGTGATGGCCACATGTGCTTTCTCTGGTCCTCGTATGTCGGGCAATTTTGCAGCAGATGTTCAGCGGTCATTTTCCCTGTGCCACAGGTGCATTTGTCAGTGCCACCTATCTTCAGTTTATTGAATAGGTGGTACCTCAGACTGCAGTCTTCTAAACCAGTATAAAGACGTTAAGTTAAATAAAGTTAAGTTAGACATTTGAGAATAGCTATTTGTTTACTATGATAAAACTATGTGGTCTACTAATTTAGTTAAGCTATCTAAAATTGACTGACCTGCTAATTAATCTTCAATGTTTCTACATAAGTAGAGTGTGTAATATATTCATCAAATTTACTTAAGACATTATTTGGAATACCCCCTGGGACCGTAGTCTGATCATCTGAGGAAACTATCTGGCTTGATCATAGTCAGTGATAATCTTAATCACACATGTTGTAACAAATAGTAACTGATCCTTTTCAGAATAATCACCAATCTAAATCCAAATCTTTGAAATATCTTTCAATGACTTGTTCTGTCATTAACCTTTTAGAATGACCATTTCCTGAATTTTAAACATCCCTTTTCATCACGAAAATCATCGTGAAGACATGCTTTGATATTTGCGCTGCCATATTTTTTATTTCCAGAAATGTGTGTACAGTGTAGACGTCACAATATAATGACCAAAATCCAAGCAGTACAGCTCAAAATACGATTAAAAATAATGGTCCAGCAAATGGGTGGCTCGAGGAATGGGGTGTTTACACACACCCCAATATATGGGTGTCACGGGTTCAAAAGGTTAACAATTCTAACAGATTCATCTCAAGGGAAAGTAGATCTCTAACATCAGCTATGCGATACTTCTACAAAATTGTGGATGACATTATCTTCTTCTTGTTCCAATTTTGCTCACAGCAAAAGATAAGGTAAAAACTGAAAGTGATCCCCAAAATATGTTTGTCCGTTTTCTGTAGCAGTAAAATATGTTTACTTAGTCATAACATTGCTGACCCAGTAAGTCAATCATTTGGTTTTGTATTTTATTTCATATATGTTCACACAAACAGGCTGCCCATGTTGGGGTTGGCATAAGTGGAGAGGAAGGGTTGCAGGCTGCCTGTGCTTCAGATTATTCTATAGCTCAGGTATGTTGAGTGTTGAAACTGTTTATATATCAGATTATTCTATAGCTCAGGTATGTTGAGTGTTGAAACTGTTTATATATCAGATTATTCTATAGCTCAGGTATGTTGAGTGTTGAAACTGTTTATATATCAGATTATTCTATAGCTCAGGTATGTTGAGTGTTGAAACTGTTTATATATCAGATTATTCTATAGCTCAGGTATGTTGAGTGTTGAAACTGTTTATATATCAGATTATTACATAGCTCAGGTATGTTGAGTGTTGAAACTGTTTATATATCAGATTATTCTATAGCTCAGGTATATTTAGTCTGGATCTGTTTATATATCAGATAATTCTAAAGCTCTGGTATGTTGTGTGTGTGGATCTGTTTATCAGATTATTCTATAGCTCACGTATGTTGTGTGTGGATCTGTTTATATATCACATTATTCTTCTGTTGCCTATCATTTCTTACATGTGTTTACTGTGAATGATTTTGCTGTAATATTTGTTTCTATGATGGGAGAATGCACTGATAAATGTGTCGTTTTAAAGTCATTGGTGCTTAGAATGTGTTTGTTTTGTCTTACTGTTTTGTTAGCTGGATTGTTGGTTGGTTGGTTGGTCGGATGACTGACTGGCTGGCTGGTTGGTTGATTGTTTAATGCTACTCATGTTAAGTTCTTCTATCTTGGTGAAGTTTCTTTGGTGGTGGTTACAGTGGCTCTTCATACATCCAAAAGTGTACTTGAGAAGATGAACTGGGGTCTTACTGGCTGTAGTTAAGTGCGAGCCTTCTCAATCGGCTCACCACTGCAGTAATCAGTGTCTATCCCTACCCTGTTGGTCAGACTTATGTAACATGCTGTTTCTAGTAAGGTGGCGAGGATAGGAGGTGGAGTCTTCTTCTTCTTCTGCATTTGTCTTGAAAAGTTGTGTCATAGTTTACAGCAATGGGAACAACGGGTCTCAGTGTATTTAGCTAAATGTCACAGCCAAAACGTAATGATGACATAAATAAACTACATAGAAGAGATCAAAGTCTCAACTTTCAGTTCCGAACAGGACAGACTAGTCAATAGCCACTTAAACTGCATCAATCTCAAGCACCTGCCCTTGTGTAGACATTACTCTCACCCTGATGAAACTGTTGGATACCTACTCATTGAGTGCAAAGGCACTTGTGGACAAAATAAAAAAGATTCTTACAAGCACTGCCGACAATTGCCAACACACTGTACGGAGCAGTGAAACAACTGAAGAAGATCTGTATCAATATAAGAATGCCATTAGGCTGTCAAGAGCAGGCTTGCTCAGCAATTATTGGATAACAACAACAGCGAGTCTGCAATATCTGCGCCATTTGGCCCAACACACCCAGTTTCAGCACGCCATTTTTGAAACTTTGCCATTTCTCTTTGTCCCTATTCTCTCAACCAGACTGCGTGGATGCTGTCTGTTTCCAGGGCTGCCACTTGGAGATGGAATAAGATCATGGTCAGATGGGGTTCACTGACCTTGATGTAAACAGTCAGCTGTGTGTCACTGGCTGCTGTCAGCTCATTCACTGTGCTGCATCTTCAGCCATAGGATGGGGTCTTGGTCAGTGTGTTTCACCTGACCCTGATGTTAGTCTTGGTTCCCAACTATTCTTCTTTGTTCGTTCTCAATCTCACACTACCAAAACCTGAAAAGTAGCAGGATGTTGTCCGGAGAAGGGAACGCATTGTTTCGTAGTTTACAGCTTGACTGTGATATTTCCACATTTCGGTCCGACACATTCGACTTTAGTAGACATTTGAGTAATGGGTTGTTGTTTGCGTTGTTTGCGAATGCCCACAATGAGTAGGTCACTCTTTTGTGCGCCCTAAAAAAGGGTGTTAAGTGTCGGATTGTCTCACATCCCGAGTGTTGCTGATGACGGTGGACCAGGGTCCTCCTGGCGGTTGTGCTATGCTTGGCTTCATCTGTGTGTCGCTCACTACTACGGGGATCACATCGTAGCTCACCTTGTTAGCCAGACTGTTGTCCTCGACAACAGCCCGTTTCCAGGACGACCAACGAGGAGGTCAGTATATTTCTCCTGACCCTGGCTAACATTGTCTGATAAGTGTGTTTTGCCTGACCAGACCTTAGCCTTAGACCCTGAGTAATGGGCTAGCCTTCCCTCTTCGATCCCTTTTCTTTAGCCAGTCTACTCTGTCTTGTCTTATCCACTTGTGCCGTGGGAATCCGTGTCACTGAAGTGGTCGTCATTCCATGAAGATTTAGAATATCCGCAACATTTCCTATCCATCTAGTTCTCAGTTTGCCACGGTTGCGAAAACCTGTACGTCGTCCGTTTTAGGCGCCCAGGGGTAGTTGGTCAGGATGCATTCTCATTAGGTGGCCGAACCAATTGATTCTCACTTCATCATGTCTATTCTGTGGCAGCCTTGTTATTCGCCTTGTTGAGGTGTAGAAGGGTCTTGGCAGCTCTGGTTTGCTGGCCCTGGCGCTAGCAGTAAGCTATGGGTCACTGACCGCTGCAGCTCATGCACTGCTCAGCATCTTGATCCCACACCCGCTCCCCCCCCCCCCTCCCCCCAACTCAACTGTATCATTTGTTTTTTTACATTTGTTTGTTTGTTTGTTCATAAGGTTTACCTTCCTTTTGGTAAAGATGTGGTACTTCCAACAACAAACATAGCCTTTTAGGTTGCATAAGCCATTGTGTATGCATGTTATTTGTGTGCTGTTTGTGATGTGGTTTCTTTTGATCCAACATCCAGTTATTTTGTCCCCCTCATGTATGGTTTATTTGATATGAGTACTCTCTGCCTTATATACTCCTCTCTCTTTATCTCTCTCTCTCTCTCTCACCAGTTCCGGTTCCTCCAGAAACTGTTACTTGTCCACGGAGCATGGAGTTATAGTCGCATTTGTAAATTGATACTATACAGTTTTTACAAGAACATTTGTCTCTACGTCATACAGGTAAATTTGCAAACAGCCTATCTCTCTCTTTGTGCCTCTTTGTTTATTTTATACTTCTCTTCATCTTTATCACTGCCAGTCTCCTTCTTTCGTCAGTTTTTATTTTAACTTTTTTTCTCTCAGTTTTTCTCCTGTCATTTTTAAAAACAATGTTATTTTCTTAGATTGTGTCTCTGCCTGTCTTTTTATCCAGTCAGTTTCTTTTTAAATATTGTCAGTATAGTCTGTGTCCCTGCCTGTCTTTTTCTCGTGTCAGTTTTTTTTTAATGCTTTTTTTTTTCTCTTTTCTTAGTCTGTATTACTGACTTTCTATTTCTCTTGATAGTGTTTTTTTAAATTTTATTTTTCACTTATTCTGAATCACTGCTTATTTCTCCTCTCAGTTTTTGTGTTTATTTTACTTTTTTCTTGGTCTTAATCTCTGCCTGTCTCATCTCAATTTTTATAAGCACTGTTCTCCTTCTTCTTCGTTTGTTCTCAATCTCCCGCAAAATAAGGCTTTCCAAGTAGCAGGATATAGTTCGCTGAACGGAATGCATTGTGTCGTGATTTACAGCTTGACTGATATTTGCACCTTTCGGTCTGACACATCCGACTTCAGCAGGCATTTTTGAGTACCGGGCTGCCTTCTCTCTTCCATAATTTCTACTTAGCCAGTCTGCTCTATTGCAGCCCATTATTCAGGATCACCGCGTGGAGATGTAGAAGGGACTTGGTAGCTCTGGTTCGCTGGCCCTGATGCTAGCAGTCAGCTATGGGTCGCTGACCACTGCTCAGCATCTGATCACTTGTCTATTTGTGATACAGGTAATGGTGCTGTCTCTTAGAGCCTTTCTCTTGTTCTTGTTGTATATTCCATCTTTATCATTCTCTCTCTCTCTCTCTCTCTCTCTCTCTCTTTCTCTCTCTCTCTCTCTCTCTCTCTCTCTCTCTCTCTCTCCGTTTCTCAGTGTATACCATACAAGTAAAGAGGCTAACTTGTTTTTTTGTAAGCTCTTTCCCTCTGTTTCTCTTGTATATCCTTATTTAAGCCTCTTTTCTCCTCCTTCTAATAATTACGTTTGTGTTGTTTTGTTGCTCTTTATATATATATATATCATCATCAAATGCTCTACAGGTTGGCACTGTCGACCATGAACCACCATTTCCTCTTATCAGTTCCACTGTTGATCGCTTTTCATGCCTTCCATCAAGATGTCCAATATTTTTCTCTCCGCCTCCTTCTGGGCCTCTTGCCAGCAACTCTGCCTACTATTACTATGTGTTTCAACCCGCCTTCTTTCATGACATGCCCGAAAAAGGATGACTGCCCTGTCCTATTTTTGTCACAAACTCTGTGTCTGTCCTTCCCCAAAAACTACGTTATTCGATTTCTTTGCAGTCCATGGAACTTTCAACATTCTTCTGTAAAACCACACTTTTACTGCCTCCACTGATCCCTGTACATGCTTGCTGATTGTCTATGACTTTCTGCCATATATCAGTACTGGTTCAACGTAACATCCAAGAACTCATTTCCTTTAATCCAGTGAAAGATAAAAATATCTGCCTCTGGCGTTCTCCTCTTTCTCTTGTTATCTGGATATGTGTCTCTTTCTGTCCTTTCGTCTTCTCATACTATCTATGTCTTCTCTTTCCCCTGTCACTTTGTCACACAGATAATGAGCTCTGTGCCTCCTTATTTCTGGACCACTAACTTGTTTTCATACTGCCCCTGCGCCATTAACTTGTCCTCATACAGCTCTTAGACCAGTCACTTGTCTTTATATTGCCCCCTGGACCACTAACTTGTCTTCATACAGCCCCCTGGGCCACTAATTTGTTTTTATACAGCCTCTGGACCACTAATTTGTCTTCATACAGCCTCTGGACCATTAACTTGTCTTCATACAGCCCCCTGGACCACTAATTTGTCTTCATACAGCTCCCTAGACCACTAATTTGTTTTTATACAGCCCCCTGGACCACTAACTTGTCTTCATACAGCCTCTGGATCATTAACTTGTTTTAATGTCGCCCCTGGACCTCTAACCTGTCTTCATACATCCCTTAGACCACTAAATTGTCTTCATACAGCCTCTGGATCATTAACTTGTTTTAATGTCGCCCCTGGACCACTAACCTATCTTCATACATCCCTTAGACCACTAACTTGTCTTCATGCAGCTCTTAGACCACTAACCTGTTTTCATACATCCCTTAGACCACTAACTTGTCTTTATACAGCCCCCTGGACCACTAACCTGTCTTCATACATCCCTTAGACCACTAACTTGTCTTCATACAGCCCCCTGGACCACTAACTTGTCTTCATACAGCCCTTAGACCACTAACTTGTCTTCATACAGCCCCCTGGACCACTAACTTGTCTTCATACAGCTCTTAGACCACTAACCTGTCTTCATACAACCCTTAGACCACTAACTTGTCTTCATACATCCCTTAGACCACTAACTTGTCTTCATGCAGCTCTTAGACCACTAACCTGTTTTCATACATCCCTTAGACCACTAACTTGTCTTTATACAGCCCCCTGGACCACTAACCTGTCTTCATACATCCCTTAGACCACTAACTTGTCTTCATACAGCCCCCTGGACCACTAACTTGTCTTCATACAGCCCTTAGACCACTAACTTGTCTTCATACAGCCCCCTGGACCACTAACTTGTCTTCATACAGCTCTTAGACCACTAACCTGTCTTCATACAACCCTTAGACCACTAACTTGTCTTCATACAACCCTTAGACCACTAACTTGTCTTCATGCAGCTCTTAGACCACTCACGGCTTTACTCTGCCCTCAAGGTGATTTGTGTAAGACTCCTGCTTTAGGGTGACATCAGTATGTCACTAATGCATTATTGTTTTTCAAAGTACAGCTGTATTTTATTTCAGTTTTGTCCCCAACAATCTGTAGAATAAAAAAGAACAAATCAAATGCTTTTGTTCTAGTCTACATTTTACCAATGCCATATTGTGCTTAAAAAAAATTGTTTACATAAATAACACATCTCCATGCCCTGCCACACCCTTTTAACAAAGATAATACACATTTAAGTTGTCTTTTATTGCTATGCACTTGATTAGAGAAGCACTTAGAGAGCTTCCTTCTCATGGATGAGGTATCTGGTTTATTCCCAGGTTTCTACACGTCCAAGTCTACCCAGCTGTAAGTTGGGGAAGGCATGATGGTGAGGAAGAAAACTGCTCACCCTATGTTAAAAACATTTTTTTAAAAGACTGACTAGAAACATTTCATCTCTTCATCGTTGGTGGTAGAATCTAGGACAACATTTTTCAAAATAAAAAATTGTTTAGAACTTGGTCGTAAAAAGTTTATCTTGATTGTCAATTTGAATAATTTAAATGTCTAGGGAATTGGCGACTGGTCGAAAGAAATCTGAAGAAGACTAGCTATGGCAATGCAGAGACTGAACAGCCTGAAGAAATTATGGCAGAGCACCAACAAAATGATAAAAATAAAAGTCTTGAGAGCCTGTGTTTTTCCTGTGGCAGCTTATGGCTGTGAATCATGGACGATTACCAAAAAAAGAATTGAATCCTTTGAGTCAAAATGTTAAAGAAAGATCCTCAAAATACCCTGTGTCTGTCTTCTTGACCGCTGTGCATGTGTGGACCGTGCGAATAAATTGCAGAGCATATTTTGCAGGACTTCCCTCTGTATGACCAGTTCAGGAACACGAACTGGTCAAATAACTCTAGACTAAACTCAAGGTTGTATAGAGCTAAAGAGAAGTTCCAGACAATGGTCGAGTTCACCACTGGGGACTCAGTGGTCTCGAGGTAAGGTGTCCGCCAGAGGTCACTGGTTCGAATCACGGTAGAAACCGGGATTTTTTCACGTGGATCTTCTGAAAAAAATTCCCCTGATCTCTGGGTAGTGAGATCGGACTCCTGTGTTCAGTGTCGAGCACATTAAAAATTCCTTGTCCGTTGGAAAAAGAAAAGAGTAGGCTTAACGGCCGCTGCCCGGACAAAATTCAAATTAAAAATCTAACCAAGTTATTTGCACTTTTCCCCAGGTGGTTTGTTAAGAGCAGCTATAGATAGCGCCTAACTGGCTGCAGTTCTACTTAGTTCTAGTGTTTGAGTCTAGTAAGATGGATTTGCACATCGGTTAAACAACCCCTCCATAAAACTGATTGTATACTGACTCTGTAGAGTCCTCTGAACCAGTATAAAGACGTTAAGTTGAGTTAACTTGTCTGACAGCATAAATATGAATGAGCAAATACTAGAAGAAAATGAGGAAGGATAGTGAAAAACAATCGGGGAAGAAATCATATATAATGGAGAGCATAAATAGGCGAATAACTTGTTTTTCCTGGGACCAATGGAAGAAGAAGAACAACATTGCAAGAGGAAGCCACGGCAAGTGAAATCTCAACGGTGGAGTTCAAGGCGACCGCACAAAATAGGAATCGGTTGAAAGCAACTGTTGCATCACGATGTTGCAGTGGGAACTTGAAAGATTATGTTGATATGGTCACTTGTGGTACTATTTAACCTTTCACATTTGACCCAGTGCCATGTAGGGCACCATGAATACCAAACTTTTCAAATGAATACTGTCAAAACTTCTCTTTCAGTTTTGGTTCACAGTTGAGAATGGCTTCTCTGGCCAGGCACTGTTTGAGAAATGGTCTCTAGGATTGTACAATGTGGTATGTGGCCCTAAGGTCGCAAGGGCCCATACTTTGATTGTATTGTAATGATACCAATTATATGCACTTTGATATACAGTATCTTCTTTCACAGTTTTGTATTGTTGTATTTTTCTTAATGAATGTCGCCTTTCTGTGTGTTTTATTTCTTTATTGTGATTTAGGTTGTATAGAACAGTCAAAGAACTAGTAGTTTTACCACAAGGCCTCCCTGTCTCTGAGAGTTGTTATATACAGTAAAACCCGTACAATGACATCATCCATCCTTTTAGGTACCATTAGAAGCATGGGGCTACAGCTCTTGTTGACTTTCTCCCAAGAAGCATGTGCTAAAATCCTTTGTGTGTTCCTACAGTGCACTTTATATAGAATAGCATAAGGGGCAACTAACAGTGCAGTCTAACATCTCAAGGATAGAAGACTCTACAACACATGCATCTGCACAGTCTACCACACACACAGTCTGTAGAGTGTACAGTAGCTTTCTCGATTTGTTATAAAAAAAAAAAAGCTTAAGAAATAATACCACATGTAAGATACAGGAATAAAAAACAGCGCCCAACACATTTTCTCAATATTCAGAAGAAGATACATATCATTCAGAGGAGCAACATGTGGTTCAACTACTTCTTCTGCATGATTTGTTGGGTTTTTTTAAAATGCAGTTTAGCTCACTCGTATGCAGCATCTTCCCCAGTGTGTGTCTGCTTTCTGGTTTAATCTCTATACTTATTTTAAGTTTTGTCATTTCAGGATACTTTCTACAAGGTTGCATGCTGCCAGTACTCCCTTGACATATGGCTGGGGGGTGTTTATGTTATGTCGTATTATCTTAGGCCCACAACATATTTCTGAAGGGATCATGCCATATTGTTAAGTATCCATATCATTTAGAGGCCATATGATATTGTTTGGAGGGTCTTGTCATATTGTTTTTTTTTTTTGGGGGGGGGGGGGGGGGGGGGGCATGTCATATTTTTAGGGAGAGGGCAGTGTCTTATTGTTTAGATGGTCATGTCATATTGTTTAGGAGGTGGTGTCTTATTGTTTAGGAGGTGGTGTCTTATTGTTTAGGAGGTGGTGTCTTATTGTTTAGGAGGTGGTGTCTTATTGTTTAGGAGGTGGTGTCTTATTGTTTAGGGGGTCATGTCATATTGTTTAGGAGGTGGTGTCTTATTGTTTAGGGGGTCATGTCATATTAGTTATGGGCCACGTCATATTGTTTAGGAGGTCATGTCAAATTGCTGAGGGAGGCGTGTCATATTGTTTAGAGGCCATGTCATATTTCTTAGGAGCTATTTATAACAGCACACTCACCCCTCATGTAATCTAAAAGCCTTCTAAAAATGAGTTCAAAAGAAATCTCTAGACACAATACCCCAAAAATGACACAGTGGAATAGAAAAGTGAAACATTTGCTTTCATTTTTGAAATAAGAAAAAAATAAAAGATAACTAACAGGGATTTTGGAGATCAGTAGCCACAGAGGTGAATTAAAATGAAAAGATTGGCCCCATTTATAAAAGACAACAAGAAGTGGTCTCGAAGAAAGGTGTTCGCTTTGAGTGCTGGAGGTTGTGGGTTCAAATCACGGTGGAGACCAGGATTTTTTCACGTTGATCAGCTGGAAAAAATTTTACACTGATCTCTGAGTAGTGAGATCAGACATCCATGTGCAATAGTGCACACGTTAAAAATCCATTGGCAGTTGGAAATCAAAAAGAGTAGGCTTAGCTGCCGCTAATCAGGCAAAATTTAAGTTAAAAATCTACTCAAATTATTCTAGGGATTCTCACACCACAGAGGTTATGTTGCAAAAAGGGGACTGTGGGGCTGTAACATCAGGTCTTGGTTATGTGGTTAGCGGAGCGGCATAGATAACGTCTGACAGGCTGTGAGTCTACCTTGCTCTAATTTACGCTTCCATCACCATCAGTCCCAAAAATAAACAATCGTATATTCCAAGGGCTACCAACCAACCAACTTAACGGTTAGTTACAAATACTGGGATTGATCTGGCAAGTCACCAGCAGATTTTCACCTGCCAAAAAATATGAATGAAAGATGTCACACCTCCCCACGACATATAACGACACAAGTGGACTGAAGATATACACTAGAAATTATGAATGTTTCTAATAGAATCCTGGTTTTTAAATTCATCTTTTCATTTCAAGTGAATCATATAGCTACACCCCTACAGCCTACCCCTTTCAGAAATTTTAAATCCAAGTATTTGCAGAGGCCTTTATCAATAGCAGTGGTTTTACATGATAAGGTTGCTAGCCCCATTTGAGGTGACTTAATACAGGTTTATAAGATGATCAGAGGAATGGATAAATTAGACTATAACAAGTTTTTAAAATACAGCCACCCACAATAACAAGAGGGCATAGCTACAAGTTGACTAAAGAGATGTCCAGATTAGATATTAGGAAAAAAAATTTTTAGCCAGAGAGTGGTGAATGCTTGGAATGCATTGCCAAAGGAGGTAGTGGAGACAGGGACAGTTAATTCCTTTAAGAATAAATTGGATGCACATAGCTTTAAGAGCAAGGTGATGTAAAGGTAATTGGTTGTATACAGACTCTGCGGGGTCTTCTAAACCAGTATAAAGACGTTAAGTTAACACTTACTAGTCACAACATGCTTGGTAGGTTACATTGGTTCTGTTCTTTTCAACTTGGGTACCACTTGAGTGTTCCCAGAAAATGCTACAGTCTTATGGAAAGTCAAAGCCACAGCTGGTTCTGTTGTACCTGTTTATGATAGATCATGTGCCATAATTAGATAATAGATTCCTACCATCTGCATTGGCTTGGCCCTGGCTTTGATCATTCTCAATCTCCTCCTACCAAGTCCTGAAAAGTAGCAGAATGTAGTCCAGAGAACGGAATGCGCTGTGTCGTAATTTACAGCTTGACTGCGATATTTGTACCTTTCGGTCCAACACATCCGACTTCAGCAGGCATTTTTGAGTACCGGGTTAGCCTTTCCTATTCGATACCTTCTACTTAGCTAGTCTGCTCTGTTTCAGCCTGTTATCCAAGCTTACCGCATGGAGGTGTAGAAGGGTCCTGGCAGCTCTGGTTCGCTGGCCCTGGCGCTAGCAGTCAACTATGGTTCGCTGACCACTGCAGCTCATGCGCTGCTCAGCGTCTTGATTCCCCAATCTGCATTTTAATCTTTTGTTTTGTTTTTAACCTGACAGGTTCAATCATCTCTCATTCTTATTTGTTTCATTTGTAGAGTTTGATAAAAACTTAGGCAGGTTTATCCCAAGCATTTTTTGCATGATGCTTACACAAAACAACATCCTTAGAAAGCTGAATTGATTTATTTTTTTTTTTTTTTGCTTTACTCTCCTTTTGTTTAGTGTTTTTCCACCCATTGCTTTCTGTGTTTATTAAGTTTTTAATATTGTTTATGTTACTGTTTTCATTATGACTCCTGCTGTTTCTGGTGACAGTTTTGGTTTCAACTGTGGAATGGCTATTCAGGTCAGATATTCTATGAGCGATGGAGTCTAGGTCTTTATAATGTGGTATGTATTTGTTCACCTGTAACTACTTCGCTGTTATATGACTTTTTTTATACAATTTATTTGTTTTGTTGTAGTTTTTATACATGTCAACTTGTACAAGATTACAGCATGTACACCAGACTAATATCAGTTGTACTAAAGTGGGGGAAACTGTACCTGAAAAGTTGCATGCTCATATATATTAATATGTGGTTGAGAAAAGAGGAGATAATAGTGTTGAAAATTGGACAAAGATTTAAAGAAGTATAAATTATAAACTAAGTCTAAAAGCATTGGACAGAAATTTTAAAATGCCTTTTAATAAGTAACTAAGTCTAAAACATTGAACAGAATTTGTCAAATGTCTTTAAATGATTTACTACGTCTAAAATCATTGGACAGAAATTTCAAAATGTCTTTTAATAAGTAACTATGTCTAAAAACATTTGACCGAAATTGTTAATGTCTCAAAAAGTAAATAAATCTAAAAACATTGGACACAAATTTTAAATTGTCTTTTAATAAGTAAATAAATCTAAAAACATTTGACCGAAATTGTTAATGTCAATAAGTAAATAAATCTAAAAACATTTGACCGAAATTGTTAATGTCAATAAGTAAATAAATCTAAAAACATTTGACCGAAATTGTTAATGTCAATAAGTAAATAAATCTAAAAACATTTGACCGAAATTGTTAATGTCAATAAGTAAATAAATCTAAAAACATTGGACAGAAATTTCAAAATGTCTTTTAATAAATAACTTAGTCTAAAAACATTGAAAAATAAAGTAAAATTGGTCTAACAGCAGACACTTCTGTCAAGGATGAATTGTTAGATACATAGTTGTACTAGATCTCAGTTTTTTAGTTGGGTCTACTAGTTATGTTGGGATGATGATTCTAATATCTAGTCAGGAAAAACACACTGATCAGAGAATGTTAGCCAGGGTCAGGAGAAATATACTGGCCAAGACTCTCACCTGACCTCTTCGTTGGTCGTCCTGGAAACCGAGGACAACAGTCTGGCTAACAAGGTGATGTTCGACGTGTTCCCCTTAATAGTGAGCGACATGCAGATGAAGCCAAGCATAGCACAACCGCCTGGAGGACGCTGGTCCACCTTCATCAGCGTGCTCGGAATGTGAGGAAATCTACGACAACACGCCACTTAACACCCTTTTCATATTGTGCAAAAAAGAGTAACCTACTCGTTGTGGGCATTCGCAAACAACTACTTCCTGTCTTTTCTTATCTAGCAGTAAGTCAGGTAATGCTCTTGTTGAGTGGCATGCAGCTTTATCAAGACTGGCTATGGCATTTTTTAGGACCATAAATAAAAAGATAAACATCAAACTATGTTACTCTGCAACTAACAAAAAAAAATGAAACAGTTTTAAAGAATTTCTTCAACAAACTGCTAAAGCTTTTGGACGAGATACGATCAAGAGATATAGAGATAGTGACTGAAGACTTTAATGTCAATAGGAGAGGATAATAGAGGCAATCTCTGTCATGAAACATTGAACGAAAAAGAAGCAAGGAGAGTCCATAGAACATGTGAAGTAGAGGATGATATAAGAAAAACAGGGAGAAGCTGCAAAGAGCTGGAGAAAATAGCACATGACATGTAGATAAATATACAGTCATCCACATGGGTAGATCCAATATGGAACATAATTACAGAATGGGAGAGAACAGTATTAGAAAGATAGATAAGGAAAGGGACCTAGAGGTTATAATAGATCATACAGGTAAGGTGAGTGAGCAAGTTAAGGTAGCAGTGAAAAAGGCAAATGCAATGTTAGGTATGATAAAAAGAAATATTAAACATAGGAGCAAGGAAGTGATCGTCAAACTGTATAAAGCTTTAGTTAGACCTAGATTGGAGTACTGTGTACAGGTGTGGAGTCCTTATCATAGAGAGGATATAAACATGCTGGAAAGAATACAAAAAAGATCGACAAAGATGATAGTGGGATTCCAGAATTACAGTTATGAGGAAAGACTCAGAAAAACCGGCCTACAGTGTCTAGAAGAGAGAAGAATTTGTGGTGACTTAATACAGGTTTATAAGATGATCAGAGGAATGGATAAATTAGACTATAACAAGTTTTTAAAAAAATGTTTAGTCAGAGTGGTGTCTGCTTGGAATGCATTGCCAGGGGAGGTAGTGGAGGCAGGGACAGTTAATGCATTTAAGAATAAATTGGATGCATATAGCTTTTAGAGCAAGGTGATGAAAATGAAACTGGTTGTATACAGACTCTGCAGGGTCTTCTAAACCAGTATAAAGACGTTAAGATAAGGTCATCATGGAGAGAATTGGTGGACAGCCTACGCACCCCAAGTTGATAATGGCAAGAAGTAAGTCAGCTGCACACAAAATTGTCCATGATGACCTCGGTTATAGGAAAGTGTGTAGCAGATGAGTCCAAAAGCAGCTGACAACGAGGTAATAGTTCTTAGTTCGACCCATTCTTCGTCAAGGGGTGATCACCCTTGAGCGTGTCCCAACTCAGGATCTAGTCGTTTCTGTCGCGGGCGTGTGTTGTCCAGTGTGATAGTAGTCTATCTGTTGTGGGGTCGGGAATGGTGTATATTTTCAGTGAATCTCACCAGCAAGTTGGGGGCCGTCCCTGAGGTCTATTTTTGTCGTGCAGGTACCACATGGTGATTATGGTACTCCATCTTTCATCTCGTCTTCTGGATATATGACCAGCCCAGCAGTGTTTCAAATGGTTGATGTACTGTAGGACATCCTTGATGTGTGACATTCTCCGGATATCGCTATTTTGTAGTTCGCTCTGCTGCTGTTGTCTGAGATGTGTCTTTCAAGAGATGCGTGTGCTGTTCTCAATTGGTTTTCTGCTGTTGAGGTTAGAGACCAGGTTTTGCTACCATAGCAGAGCGCTGGCAGGTTTACCAAGTCAAAGATGTCCGCATGTAGCCTGGTGTCCTTTGTGGCATCTGTTGCTGTGATGATGGAGTTGAAGGCTGCCCATCCCGCCCGTTTCCGTCTGGTAATCTCAGGTTTTATGTTGTTCTTCATGTTGAGGAGCATTCCCAGATAGACATATTCGTCAGCCTTCTCTGGGCATTCCACTCAAGAGTATTGGGTTGGGCTCTGCAAAACGGTTCCTCATAGCTCTGGTTTTCCCTAGGTTCATAGCTAGACCTGCCTACCGTGTCTAGTGCCGCAGCATCTCTGTCGCTTCCAGAGGTGTCTCTGTGTTGAGGATGATGTCGTCTGCAAATCTGAGGTGGTTAAGACGTCTTCCGCCGATTTTGATGCCGTAGTTGTCCCAGTCACAGTGCCTCATCATCGACTCTAGGCGTGCAGAGAATAGGTTCGTCAAGATGGGGTCTCCTTGCCGTACGATAATAATGGGTTGAGTGAATGGGCGGATGACAGTGGTGCATCCTTCGTAGCATTTCTTGAGTATTTCGATGTAGTGGAGATCTACTCCTTGCTCGCCCAGCACTTTCCACATGAATTAACGAGATAATAGAGACAGTGCAAAATTGGTTAAAAGTCACACCAAAAAACTTTTCTAGAGGACATCCACAAGCTAATGGACAGGTGGACAAAGTGTGTTGCCAGGAACAGGGACCTGTTGAAAAATAAGATGCAAAAAATGTCTGGTTGGCACTCTTTTAAAAATGTTATTAATAACATTACTATTACTTAATGACTGTCACCTGTAAATGATTGGGTTATATATTGTCAGCTATCTCTTCAATGGCACAATGACTATTTTTTATCTCTGTAAGAAATAATCAGGAAACATTGATTGAATTGATATAATATATTATTTTCTGAGGCAATAATCATTTAATAATTATGTCTAAACAGTCGGGATTACTGAGAAAGGTATATTTAGCACAGTCAACTCCGAAGTGAGTGGATGTTATTTGAAGCTACTCGTGCTGAACTGAGTTGGCTCTATATGATGTTTATTTGGTAGTGGGTTGCAAGGGTTCTTCTTACATCCTGAGGCATACTTGAGAGAGTGGACCCGGGTCCTCTTGGCTATAGCGCAATGCGAAGCTCCTCAGTTAGCTCATTATGTGAATTACAGTGTCAACCACCACCTTGTTGGTCAGACAGCTGTGATACCATCTGTTTCCAGGTGGCCTGAGGTGAGGGTCTGATCACTGTGTTTCACCTGATCATGATTACTCTTTGCTCAAACAATTTAGGAGTAGAAACTTTTTTTAAAAAATGCTGTTCTGCTTTATGTGGAAGAAAATATGAGAAACCAAATGAATTACACGAAAACTGTGCAAGTTGACATCCCTTAGTCTTTCACATGTGTCTGTATTGTGTTGTTCTTTGGTGGTTATTTCTGTTTTATGTCAAGGTCTAGTCATACATGTCTATGGAAACATACAGAAACCAACTATATCCACATGCAAAAGGAAAATTGAACAGTATATACAAAAATGCACATCTGTAAATTAAATTAAATTAAGGGGTAGTTGGCGAGTATGGGGTTGTGACACAGTGGACAGAAATGAATAAGTCTTATCAAGTAACTATAATCCTAACTATAAAACAAACATACATGTTTCTTAAAATGTCAGCAGTTAAGTGAATTTCTAGAAATATGTAACCCAAACTGATTGAGAAACTATTGCTATTAGCAAAACAAGCAGCAGAATTATTTCCAATCACTGTCAGAAATTGATTATCGGCAAGCACATTTTTATTGATTTTATATATTGTTTTATAAGATCTAATAACAAAATTGTAGATTTTTACACCTAAGACATGCTGGAAATTGTTATTTAAATACATCATATTTTATAGCAAATTTTTTTTTTTGGGGGGGGGGGGGGGGCGCGGTTGAAGTGAAGATATATGATATGATATGAACACCTATTTAGCAATGGACAATTTTTTTTAAACCGTATAAATGACATGTGACGAGTACAAGTTGACATGTATGGTCTGTTAGTTTATGCCTTCCAGACGTGATCCAAAAGAACACATTGTCTAGTTTTTATAGATTACTTGCTATTGTGTATATGTTGCATGATGAATTAGAAGAATATAGTCAACTTTGAATCTACCTATAAAATTGAGAGAGCTACTATGAAATTGTTTTGAATTTTATAATTACATTACTTTTTATTGAGTTCTTGCTTGGTAGCTGTGGTCAACTATGAACAGATTGTCCTCTTAAAGTAGACAACAGAGTAGATTAACCACAACAGAAGGCTTTATGAAAGCTAGTTCAAGATCTGGAAAACTATTTGGTTTTAGAAATGATTTTATTTCAAGACTTTTCAACAAATGGTTCAATTATAAAACTTGAACAAAATACTTAAAGATTCAAATTTCTTTTTAAATTACAGGGTTATAAAATATTATTTAATTATGACATTTTTTTCAGATATTTAATCATTTAAAAAAATATACTGAACCCTCAAATGTGCGCAAGGGTGAGGTTACGTGTATGTGGAATTTGTGTGAATAATTCTTTAAACGAAATAATGTCCAGTCCGTGGTTAAAGAGCCACAAATTAAAGACTTAAATGACCTAAGACCAGCACTCTGTCAACTACGTCAGCATTCCAAACTCAGAAGAGTTGTAGTATAGTGGGTCTCATCCCACTGTAACATTGAAGGCAACGAGGAGACAAACACACTGATGAAAGGTGGAAGGTTACCACATCCAGATTCAAATGTGACCTACAAAGAGTCCAAAAGGTTTATTAGGGCCAGAAGATACATGGACAAATGGGAAACAGAGCATACTGGCCACACAAACAATGATGCTCATTACCAGTTCAATAGAAGAGAGCAGGTGGGGGTTTTCAGACTCTGCACAGGACACAACAGACTGAGGTACCATCTATTCAATAAACTGAAGATAGGTGCTACTGACGAGTGCACTTGTGGTACTGGGAAAATGACCCCTGAACATATGCAAAATTGTCCGACATACGAGGACCAGAGAAAGCATATTTGACCATCACCAGTGCCAACACTAGACAAGCTATATGACAGTGTCGACAGCCTCAGGATAACCGCAGTTTTCTTTGATCAAATTCAAGCAATAGCTTCTCTTCACTAAGCGTTAGGGGGACTTCAGGATACATCTCCAATTGGATCTACTGAAGAAGTTGACAACAAATGGTTGAGGAATTCTACGCGACGGACTCATTAACTAACTAGCATTTGTTGACAAACTTTTTCCCCGCTTCTTGGACAAGTAGTATCACCTTTCAGTCATGACTGAATATATCTTCTCTTCACTAAGTGTTAGGTGGCCCTTCAGGATACATCTCCAATTGGATCAGTCTGCAGCTTCATCCTCCCATGATGTCAGACTCATTTTCAGGGCTTGCACATCACTCTTACACGCATCTTTGAACTCCAACTGTGATCAGCCCACAGTTCTCTTGCCATCCACCGTCTATAGAGGATATCTTTTGGAATGTGGCCATCTTCCATGCGACTAACATGATCAAGCCATCGTAGTCAACGGTCCCTAAGGAGAATGTACGTGTTTGGGAACCTGATGCAAGAGTACACTTCTGCATTTGTCACTTTGTACCTCCATGTAATTCCAAGAATGAATCGCAGGCGCAGTAGATGGAAGGTGTTAAGCTTGTGCTCTTGTTTGACATAGGTTGCCCAAGTCTGCTGACAACATTGTACACCATGTCCTTCGTTTTAAATGTCAGTTTCGGGTTTTCCCCAAACACTTGTTGTTAGACGTGCAAATGTAGCAGCAGGTTTGCCAATGTAACTGTCTGTTTCTGGGTCTAGAGAGAGTCTGTTGATGATGAGCGATCCCATGTATGTGAATTGGTGTACAGCTGCCAGTTCATAATTATTAACGCTAGGAGTTGGCATAGCATCTACTTCCTGTCCCAGCACTTTTGTTTTGTTGACAACACCTTGTTAAATCATACCATCGTGTTGTGTATATACAGAGAACTTATCTAACAACGCAATATCTAATGGAGGTGGAGGGGTTTATTACAGATTAAGGAATGGAGAAGAAAAAACTTCAGTATTAACAACGGGAACATACTCCAATAACTTCTGTACAGAATCAGACGCACTGAAGGCCTTAGCTGATCTTGTAATCCAAGATAAAGATATCCACCAAGATAACATTGTATTCCTGACTAATGCCGCATCAGTACTAACAGCGCTAATACAACACAAAGATGAAGATCTCAAGTAATGAATGTACTCCCTGGCACAGCTCTCAGGAGAACACCCAAGGTTGGTCCTTCAGTGGATCCCATCCCACTGCAATATTGAAGGCAATGAAGCTTCAGTCAAACTAGGAAAGTGTGGAGGAGCATCCCCACAAACAATCTGATATAATGAGGCCATGACCATAATTAAAGCCAACTTCAGCGGAAAATGGCTGAACAACACCCCGACTTCTAAAACGAAGACAGCTACTTTAATTTAATTAGAGAAGCGCAAATCATCATCTTCAGACTGAGAACTGGGCATAACAGACTCAAGGATCATCTTTACATACAACAAATTTAAAAAGAACAAAAAGTCCTCAGCTCCAGGGGTAGAAGAGGATCAACCAAGAGAAGAGAAGAAGGGTGTTGAGTGCACTAAATGAGGTTACCCGGCATATTTATGGGAGGGATATCTGTGTCACATAGATGAGATAAAACCACTACAACAGCTAACAGTGTAGTTTAACAGTCTAACCCACTTATGGCAGAAGACTATCCAGCACATGGGATTGCATACTCAGACATTCACACTGGCTAAAAGCTTGTAAAATGTCTTTTGGGTTTGAAAAAAGTGTCTAGAAGGAATCTCTCTTTTATGATACAGAAATGAGGGAAGGAGGATAACTATTGTTTTGGGTATCAGAAGAGAGAGACCAACTGAAATAGGTACAAAGTGGTTAAATGATAAGAATAGGGTTTTTGGTGAGAACATGTTAAACATTTGTTTTTGTGTGAACATGTGGAAACATTTTTTTGTGTTAATATGTGGAAACATTTTTTTGTTTTAATATGTGGAAACATTTTTTTGTGTTAACATGTTAAACATTTTTGTGTGTTAATATGTGGATACATTTTTTTGTGTGAACATGTGGAAACATATTTTTGTGTGAACATGTGGAAAAAATTTTTTGTGTTAATATGTGGAAACATTTTTTTGTGTGTGAACATGTGGAAACATTTTTTTGTGTGAACATGTGGAAACATTTTTGTGTGTTAATATGTGGATACATTTTTTTTGCGTGTACATATTTTTAAAAAAAACAACATTTTTTTGTGTGTGTTGAAACAATTTTTTTGTGTAATAATGTTAAAACATTTGTTGTGTGTGTGTGCGCTTGAAGTTTAATTTGTGTTGTATATGTTGCAGATATTCACTGCTGCGCCACCCTTGGCTATGGGACTCTTTGATCGCTACTGCTCGGCAGAGACAATGATGAAAAACCCAATCCTGTACAAGGATTCACAGAATGGACGACTCTTCAATGTCAGAGTATGTTTTCATTAACTCATTCTTCTTTTTCTTTTGCGTTCTAACTTAAAAGGACGTTGTGTTGAAGTTTACAGCGAGGCTGCAGTACATGCACTTTTCGACCCAACACATTTGATTTCAGCTGGTTTTTTTCTTTCCACTGCAATCCCTATGCCTAGGTCAGACTATACTAGTGACTAATGCAGCCTGTCCCCAGAACAGCCATGTGGAGGCGGATAAGGGTCTTGTTCAGCTATGGTTTGTTGACCCTGATGCAAGCAGACAGCTATAAGTCGCTGTCTGCTCGTGCACTACTGCATCTTTACCCTATGCTCCTACTAAAGTAACCCCCACTGCCTTACATGTTACTTTTTCACAGGAAAGGCTTCGGGAATGAGGAAATATCTGCATCCTGTGATATCTCCAGTTGTCCAAACTACACTCCCCACTGTACCAAGATAGCTCAGATCAAGAGTGAGAAGTTGATGGCAGCACAAATCTTCCCAACTTAAATCTATTTAGTCGCAAGTCACATCATCAGACACACACACACGTGTATTCTGTCACAATCTTATCTTTTACATCTACGAGACGTGTTCAAATGAAACTGAACCACAACTGAAGCAAGTGAACATACATACGATATACATGATGATGTTACTTCTGGTGTAAACAGCACATACCATCCGTCAAGTTTGCAAAATTTCATTATCCTCCGACTCATAGTTTCCTCGGCAGACCACTGAAAACATGGCGGGTGTGATACGGAATCCGTCAAGAGTTGATCAGCGAGCGCTGATTCAGTTTCTAGCAGTTGAAGGATGTCGACCAGTTGACATTTATCGCAGAATGCAGGCAGTGTCTGGTGACAAAAGTGTATCGAAGACAACAGTAAAGAACTAGACAACGATGTTTAAAGAAGGATGTGAGTTAGCAAAAGATCTTCCGAGACTCGGTCAAGCGCATATTGTTGCGTTAACTCACGTCCGAGACTCGGTCAAGCGCATATTGTTGCGTTAACTCACGTCCTTCTTTAAACATCATTGTCTAGTTCTTCAATGTTGTCTTCGATACAATTTTGTCTCCAGACACTGCCTGCATTCTGCAATGAATGTCAACTGGTCTATATCCTTCAACTGCTAGGAACTGAATCATCGCTCGCTGATCAACTCTGGACGGGTTCCTTATCACATCCGCCATGTTTTCAACGGTCTGCTGAGGAAATTATGAGGCAGAGGATAATGAAATTTTGCAAACTTGACGGTTGGTACGTGCTGTTTACACCAGAAGTGATGTCATCATGCGCATCATACATATGTTCATTTGTTGCAGTTTGGTCCGGTTTCATTTGAACCCGCCTCGTATTATTGATGTAGTAAAAAAAGACATCATGACGATGTCTATAGATGTGTCCACTGCATCTGATGGATGTGATCTATAGTTGATGTTTATCCAACATTTTTCAGGTGTTTTGGTTTTGGATCACAAATGCAGTCTTCCACTCCATCGTGCTGTTCTGGATGACTGTGGCCACCCTCCAGCAAGGTAAGCTGTCTGGTTCTCAGGACATTGGGGGTAGTCAGAAACTGGGGAGTGATAAACTAGACATTGATAACAGTAGAACTGAAAACTGTTGAGACCTGTAAGCAACTGGAAATTTGGACCACCAGTAAACAACTGGAAATTTGGAACATCTCTAAACAACTGGAATTTTAGAATACCAGTAAACAACTGGAAATTTGGAACATCTCTAAACAACTGGAATTTTAGAATACCAGTAAACAACTGGAAATTTGGAACATCTGTAAATAATTGGAAATTTGGAACACCTGTGAAAAATAAATTTTGAGTGCCTGTGAACCAAAAGTAGAAATTTGAGCACCTGAGAAAAGGTAAAAATGGGGAGTGTATGTGGAATAAAAGTATAGAAGTACCTGTTGGATAAAAGGATAAGAGTGCATGTGTAACAAAAGTATAGAAGTACCTTTGGGGGAAAATGGTTTACTAGGGATACTTATTTGCTGTCTTTCTTAACTTTCCAATTTGTATGTGTGTATTTAGATTTGTTTGTTTGTTTTTTCAGATATAGCCTTTTCAGATGGAAAAATTGGTGATTATTTGTTCATGGGAAACTTTGTCTATACTGTAAGTAAAGATTTCTTGGGAGTGAGGTAAAGGTGAGCTCATATCAGACACTGTTGTCAAGGATGAAGTGTTATTGCTATTGGACTAGGTCTCAGCATTTTTTGTAAGAAGTGAGATGGTCTATTCTCTTTTTTGCTGCTTTGTCTTTCCTGACATGGGCTATGCTCACTAGTGTTGGAAAAAAGTTTGTGTTGTTTGAAGCTGCTCATGAAGTTAGTGTTATTGGTGTTGTTCGAAGCTAATCATGTTTTTGATGTTGTTTGAAGCTACTCGTGTTGTTGATGTTGTTCAAAGCTATGCGTGTTTTTGATGTTGTTTGAAGGTACTCGTGTTGATGATGTTGTTCGAAGCTACTCGTCAAGTTAGTGTTGTTGATGCTGTTTGAAGCTACCCATGTTGTTGATGTTGTTCGAGGCTACTCGTGAAGATAGTGTTGTTGATGTTGTTCGAGGCTACTTGTGAAGATAGTGTTGTTGATGTTGGTCGAGGCTACTCATGAAGTTAGTGTTGATGTTGTTCGAGGCTACTCATGAAGTTAGTGTTGGTGTTGTTCAAGGCTACTCGTGAAGTTAGTGTTGATCTTGTTCGAGGCTACTCGTGAAGTTAATGTTGTTGATGTTGTACAAGGCTACTCGTGTTGTTGATGTTATTTGAGGCTACATGTGAAGATAGTGTTGTTGATGTTGTTTGAAGCTACCCATGTTGTTGATGTTGTTTGAGGCTACTTGTGAAGATAGTGTTGTTGATGTTGTACTAGGCTACTCGTGTTGTTGATGTTGTTTGAGGCTACTTGTGAAGATAGTGTTGTTTGAAGCTAAATGTGAAGTTAGTGTTGTTGATGTTGCTCGAAGCTGCTCATGAAGTTAGTGAAACTTCAATAGGTATGGGCAGATCAACATTTGGTGACTTTGCATGTCTTTGTTGACACATATGCTCTGCAGGGAGCTGATAAGGTATTGATTGTTCCTAACGACTCTGCCACCCACTCTGTACTTTGATACTGTCCCATAGATCTGTAATTTTGCTATAGCTCAAATACGTTTTCTTCATCTTTATCTGATTAATATAGTGGTAGAGAACTTGCTTTTCGTGGAAAAAGTATAGGGTTCGACTTCCACATCCATCAAGTTCAGTCAACCTAGCTGTAAATGGGTACCTGATGTGTGAATAGAGAAGTAAAAGGTGAGGAAGAATGGAACTGGCCATCCTATCTCCTACAAGCTGTGGATTAGTATACTGAAGATCCTAGCAACTTCAACCCTGACAGTAGTGTAACTGCTATGGGACTAGCCTGTCATTTTAAAGAATTGAAATTGATTAATCTTTAATAGTTTGATTGTTTTAAACTAGTTGCTTACCTCTCACAACAGAACTGACCAGGTACATAAACTGGTCGCTTCATGCTCCAGTCCACCCAAATGTAAATAGGAACCTGATCCTATTGGTTAGGAACGACAAGGCAGCGAGGACAGGAACTGGCCACTCACAAAAACTGAGACATATAATTTTTGCCTCATTTTGGTGAGACATCTATCCACTACAGGTGAAGTTCTTTCAGTCATATCGAGGTATCTTTACCAACTGACAGCTGATCTGGAATTTACTCTGGCAAGGGTTAAATTATTATGTATTATAGTGTACTTGTTCAAGCTGCGGCCATCCAAACAGACCTCTTAACACTTCATCCCGAATGACAGTTTCTACTTTGGGACTATCTTTACTTGTTTTTTTTTAAAAATAACATTGTATATCTGTATGTGTCGCTTTAAAAAATACTGAAGGCAGTTTTTGTTTTGGAACTATCTTTGCTTGTTTTAAAAAAAAAAATAACATTGTATAGTTCTACATGTCACTTATAATGTTACACTTCACTGTATAATCTCTCTAATGTGCAGATAACTTCATCATTCCTTTTTATCATTTATGTATTTTCATTTGTGTTGTCCTTAACCCCAGATGAAGACATTTTAGTCAAAATGTTGGTTGCCTTTGTTTAATCTATGCTCTTGTATTAATTGATCCATGCTTATCTGTTTATTATTATCACCTAAAATATATTTTCTTTCTCTGTTCTCATTAATAAATATAAACCTTCTAGTTTAACATTTTTTTTATGTCACAAAAATTTAGACTTGCTTACCCATTTTTGGGTATACCAGTTGTCTTGTAAATCCATGAAATTATCACAAAGCACTGATCACTGATAGCGTTCCTAACCAGATCGGCATATCTGTTAGTTTCCACTCCAAATGTATTTATGATATCTACATAAACAAGCTAAACAGGCCTACCTTAGAGAAATCCATTGCAATAACTTAACTGTATTAACTTAACTTATTAATAATGGAATAACCTTCCAAATCCATGTGAAACAGAAACAAATTGTTTAAATATTATCCAAAGTCAAAATTGCCATTATATTATTGGGACAGACAGAAATCGTCTCGTTTTCGATTCAGCCATTTCAATTACAAAACCGGTGTTAACACAATGAATACACGGTGAGTATACAGAGATAATGCCTTCGGAGAATTTTTTCGCCAATGGTTCAGTAAAAGTTCATATGACTAAGACATACTAAGAACTACTAACACAAACAAACAAATATTGGAATCTATCAATGCAACGATCCTGGTGCATTTATTTATCAGAAGGAAATAACATCCACACGATTCATCCACATGGCTTTATATTCTTGTAGCATCCACACGATTCATCCACATGGCTTTATATTCTCATAGCATTCACACGATTCATCCACAGGGCTTTATATTCTCATAGCATCCACACGATTCCTCCACATGGCTCTATATTCTCATATCATCCACACGATTCATCCACATGGCTCTATATTCTCATAGCATCCACACGATTCATCCACATGGCTTTATATTCTCATAGCATCCACATGGTTCATCCACATGGCTTTATATTCTCATAGCATCCACACGATTCATCCACATGGCTTTATATTCTCGTAGCATCCACACGATTCATCCACATGGCTTTATATTCTCATAGCATCCACATGGCTTTATATTCTCATAGCATCCACACGATTCACCCACATGGCTTTATATTCTCATAGCATTCACACAATTCACCCACGTGGCTTTATATTCTCATAGCATCCACACGATTCATCCACATGGCTTTATATTCTCCAAGCATCCATACAATTCATCCACACGATTCATCCACATGGCTTTATATTCTCATAGCATCCACATGATTCATCCACATGGCTTTATATTCTCATAGCATCCACACGATTCACCCACATGGCTTCATATTATAGTAGTATATCAATAATGGGATTTTCCTTGTAGCTTAGGGCTACCAAATACAGCCGGTCTATTTACAGGAAGCCTGTTTTGCATGATTAGGTTGCTAGTCATATCTGTAACCCGGGATCAAGATGCTGAGCAGCGCATGAGCTGCAGTGGTCAGTGAACCATAGCTGACTGCTAGCGTCAGGGCCAGCAAACCAGAGCTGCTAAGACCCTTCTGCACCTCTACGAGGTGATCCTGGATAACAGGCTGCAGCAGGGCAGACTGGCTAAGGAGAAGGGATCGAAGAGGGAATGCTAACCCGGTACTCAAAATATGCTTGCTGAAGTCAGATGTGTTGGACCGAAAGGTGCAAATATCGCAGTCAAGCTGTAAACTACGACACAGCGCATTCCGTTCTCTGGACTACATTCTGCTACTTAAGCCCTTTCAGGGTTTGGTAGCGGGAGATTGAGAACGAATGAAGCCAAGCCAAGCCATATCTGCAACCCTCTTTTCCATTATTATGTCATGCTTGGAAAGTTAGAGTGGTTGTATTTTTTGTTAACCTAAATACCACTTTGGCTCTTACGGAAATCCTGGTATTCTTTGTCTTCTGCATACATCCGGAAAAGGATGCTGTGAAGTTGTATCGCAAGGCTGCGATATCTGCGGCTTACGACCAGACACATTCAATTTCAGTTGACTTTTTCTGGAATCGGGTTTGTCTTCCTACTGCAATCCCTTTTCTCTTAGCCAGACGACACTAATAAAGCTTGTACTCAACGCTACAGCATGGAGGTGGAATAGAGTCTTGGTCAGTTCTGGTTCCTGATGCAAGCAGCCAACCATGAGTCACTGGCTGCTGTCAACTAATTCACTGTGCTGCATCTGGACCCCATCCTGATATTCGTTGTCTTCTTCTTCGTACGCTGTCAGATGTCAACATTTATTTTTTCGAAAAAAGCAGCGGTCATCCTGAGGCTGTCGACACTGCCATAGAGCTTGTCTAGTGTTGCCACTGGTGATGGCCACATCTGCTTTCTCTTTTTTATGTCGGGCAGTTTTGCAGCAAATGTTCAGCGGTCATTTTCCCGGTACCGCACGTGCATTCGTCAGTGCCACCTATCTTCAGTTTATTGAATAGGTGGTACCTCAGTCTATTGTGGCCTGTGCGAAGTCTGAAGACCACGACCTACTCTCTTCTGTTCAACTGGTAGTAGGCATCGTTTTTTTGTGTAGCCAGTATGTTCGGTTTCCCATTTGGTCATGTATCTAGCTCTAATAAGCCTTTTTGACTCTTCGTAGGTCACACTAGGATCTGGTTGTGGTAGTCTTGCACCTTCTTTTGCCAGTCTGTCTGCCTCCTCGTTGCCTTGGATGTTACAGTAGGATGGAACCCACTGTACCACTACTCTTTTTGGTGCGGACTGCTGGCATAGTTGACAGAGTACTGCTCTTAAATCATTAAGTTCAGTATTTTTCTGGCTATTTAGTGCTGTGACTACGGCCAGAGCATCTGTAAACAGGACTATATGGCTTTCATTTCTTTTGCATGTCACCATTTCTTCTACTGCAGCCCTCAGTGCCTCTGCCTCCGCTCTGAAATTGCTTAAGTATTTTCCAGTTGCCACTGACAGTGTTATTTTTCTACCATTTGGTAGGCTCAGGAATACCCCTGCCCCTCCGTTCTGTGTTGTGTTTGTTACAGAACCGTCGGTGTATGCATGGGTCCAGTCCATGCTTGGGTAGTTTTTCGTTATGTACCTCTCAGGGTTATGTCTCTTCTTTCTTTTTCATTCTGGCTGTTCTTGTTTCCAATATCTGGTATATTTTCTACCACCTCTGGAAATATATGCTGCCTCCAGGTAGGTTTGCGTACAGTAGGGACATCCTGATATTCAATCAGGTAGATCAGTGCCTGATGCCAGGTGGCCAGAAGTTATCATTCTGTTATGCAAATCCCAACTGGTCTTCCCTCTCAATGTCTTTCCTGGATTGTCTTTCAGACTCACATTTGACTATTAGTAGTCTTCTGCTTTTTCTTCTTCTTCGATGATCAACTGATGCAATGCTTCTAGCCTGGTGAGGTTCATGAAGGACACTGTGTGGTCTAGTCTTCGCCGTTCCACAACAGCTTTTCGAGCATGGTCACTCCCCCAGGCCAGACTGCCTCTCTTTGGTCTGTATAAGTAGAGCAGTCCTGCAGGATATGTTATGAAGTTTGTTTTGGTGCTCCACAATCGCACGTGGCAGTGTCTCATAGACTCAGTCTATGGAGGTGGGCATTGAGTCTGAAATGTCCCATTTGGAGTCTGAAGATCTTTCTCTGTCCATCTCTGCCAAGTGTGTCTATGCTATCATTGTATATGCTGTCATCGACATTTCATAAGTTCAACATGTCAGCAGTACATACCTCTCATCTACCGCAAACCAGAAACCTCCGCATTCCTCATCTGTTACTCCACAAGCCAAGAGCACAGGGACAAAAAACAACAACAATAATAGGCTAATAATAGATACAGGTCTAAGATTTTACAGGGCAATGAAACTTTCCCATGGCTTTATAGTATATGATCTGTATTTTATCTCCATTTTTATCAATCTTCTCCAAATGATTTCTTCATTATTTCACCATTATTTTTCCCATTTTAATTCCCCATTTATTTCTCTGAATTGTACTATGTCTTGTGCCTGTCAGCCCAATGCATCCAACTTCAGCATAATTTTGTGTGGTGTAAATTTTGTTATAACGGATTTACTTTTAACAGGGATGCAACCTTGCTTTTTACACAAGTAAGTTTATGTTGTGACCTGTGTCACTAATCGCACCATTATTTTTCAATTTTATTTCTCCATGAATTCTCCATTACCATTCCATTTTATTTCTCCATTATTTCTCTAGTATGTGGTTGTAACCGTCAGTCTTAAAGCAGGACTGGAGACAATAGCTTGGACATGGGTAAGCATAAGGTTACATATTTTGTATAACTGTTGTTAAATTTGTCCCGTGTGGATCCCAGAATGCCTTAATCGGCAGGAAAGAATAAGGCCATTGTAAAATGCGACTAAGGAGAGCTGTGTATGGAGCTATCAAACAAATTTCTACAGAAACTACTGCTTCAATGGCGTGTAAGGTGCTTTGTCAGACTTCTTAAGGGAGGTCAACTGAAGATGTAGCTCTATGCTCTGGTTAGAGTGAAAAATGGCAAGATGATGAAGATGTACAATTTATGAAGATTTTTAAGCACCAAAGATCGCACTACCAAGCCCTTTACAGGGCTTTGCAAGTAGCAGAATATAGTCCAGAGAACGGAATACATTGGGCCGCTAATTTACAGCTTGACTGCAATATTTTCACCTTTCGGTCCGACACGTCCGTCTTCTGCAACCCCAGAGATCTTATTTGACTATTGAGTACGCTAGAGAGTCTTGAAAGTATGACTTCTCTTGATATAGTCACTTCTCTTGATATAGTCACTTCTCTTCTACACTGTTTTCGTGCACATTATCACAATTTGGCTGAATTACTTCTTCTGCCATATGTGAATTTCAGGAAAGCCGGATTAATCATAGTGCGTTTGTCTCTTAGTGGGTGGCTTTTACTTTCACTCTGTGACAACACTTTGTGAGAATCTGGAACATAATTTGCTACTTAAAGCTTCCTGTGCATTTGTTATGAACATAGAGATTTAGTCCTGGTCATCCTACATTCCCAACATATTGGATGTCACACCCTTGCTACTTTTACTTGTGACATTTCTCTCCCCTTGTACATATCAAATGGCAATGCTCAGAATATCATAGAACAATCTAGTTGTCTTTGTCGTTGTTAATGGCACTTATAATTGAGTAGTCAACTTTCTTTGGTGGCGGATTACAGTGGCTTCAAATTCAAAGGTGTACTTGGGTCCTCCAGGCTGTAGTGCAGTACGAGGCTTCCCAGCTCACCACTATGGAAATCACAGTTAGCCAAACTGCCATGGTACAGCCTGTTTCTGGTGAAGGGTGGTGGGTTCTTGATCAGTGTGTTTCACTAGACCCTGACTAACATAGTATGATTAGTATGTTTTGCCTGACCCTGACTAACATAGGATGATAGTATATTTTGCCTGACCCTGACTAACATAGTATGATCAGTATGTTTTGCCTGACCCTGACTAACATAGTATGATCAGTATGTTTTGCCTGACCCTGACTAAAATAGTATGATCAGTATGTTTTGCCTGACCCTGACTAACATAAGATGATAGTATGTTTTGCCTGACCCTGACTAACATAGTATGATCAGTATGTTTTGCCTGACCCTGACTAACATAGTATGATCAGTATGTTTTGCCTGACCTTGACTAACATAGGATGATCAGTATGTTTTGTCTGACCCTGACTAACATAGTATGATCAGTATGTTTTGCCTGACCCTGACTAACATAGGATAATAGTATGTTTTGCCTGACCCTAACTAACATAGTATGATCAGTATGTTTTGCCTGACCTTGACTAACACAGGATGATCAGTATGTTTTGACTGACCCTGACTAACATAGTATGATCAGTATGTTTTATCTGACCCTGACTAACATAGGATGATAGTATGTTTTGCCTGACCCTGACTAACATAGAATGATCAGTATGTTTTGCCTGACCCTGACTAACATAGTATGATCAGTATGTTTTATCTGACCCTGACTAACATAGGATGATAGTATGTTTTGCCTGACCCTGACTAACATAGGATGATAGTATGTTTTGCCTGACCCTGACTAACATAGAATGATCAGTATGTTTTGCCTGACCCTGACAAACATAGTATGATCAGTATGTTTTATCTGACCCTGACTAACATAGGATGATAGTATGTTTTGCCTGACCCTGACTAACATAGGATGATCAGTATGTTTTGCCTGACTGAACGCTAGTCTCCTGTGCCCTATCTGGGAAATAAAAACTGATAAAGATGCAGGAACAAGCCAAGATGTTAGCCCCAGGATTGACAAGGCCCGATCTGCTGTCATCTCTCTTTCCCCAATATGGAACTCGAGAGCATTCTCAACGTGAATAAGATTAAGCTCCTGACAAAGATGGATGTGTCGGACCAAAAGGTAGAAATATTGCAGTCAAGCTGTAAACTAGCGACACAACGGATTCCGTTCTCCGGACGTCATCCTGGTTTTTGCAAAGCCCTGCTCAGGGTTGGTAGTGGGAGATTGAGGACGAACACAGAAGAAGAGGATTACGCTGTTTTAACACGGATGCAAAGTTGGTCCTGCTGTTTAGCTCTGAGACATGGTATACCACATCCAGAATTCAGACTTTTGTTAACAAGCGTCTTCATCTGAAACTTCATATTAGATGACCAGAGGTAATGGCAAACACAGATCTGTGACAACAACCGATACAGCGGGACATTGGGAAGAGAAAGTGAGGATGGATAATAAGACACACTCTCAGAAAGAAGCTGGGCAGCATAACCAGACATTCATTGGATTGGAGCCCACAGGGAAAGAGACGAGTGGAAAGTCAAGGAACACCTGACAGTGAACAGTTGAGGAGAAACTCAGTTTAATCAGGGTCTTGTGGGCAGAACTCATCTAGATGGCACAGAATAGGATCAAATGAAGAGTATGGGATCAAGATGCTGAGCAGCGCTAGAGCTGCAGTGGTCAGCAACACATAGGTTAATGCTAGCGTCAGGTCCAGCGAACCAAAGCTGCCAAGACCCTTCTACACCTCCACGCAGTGATTCTGGATAACAGGCTGCAGCAGGGCAGACTGGCTAAGGAGAAGGGATCGAAGAGGGAATGCTAACCCGGTACTCAAAAAATGCTTGCTGAAGTCGAATGTATTAGACCGAAAGGTACAAATATCGCAGTCAAGCTGTAAACTATGACACAACGCATTTCGTTCTCTGGACTACATTCTGCTACTTAAACCCTTTTAGGGTTTGGTAGCGGGAGGTTGAGAATGAAAGAAGCCAAGCCAAATGAAGAGCATCTATAGTGGCCCTTTGTCCCATTGGGAACCAGACTGGTAAATGTTAAATGCAATTATTGAAGTTACATGGAATATATCTGAATGTAATTTATGTTATATAAGATGTATCTGTATCTAAATCAAATGATTCCAGTTCACTCACGTGGCCATCTGGGGAAGCATTGGCTCCTGGTTCATCTTCCTGGCCATATACAGTCATGTGTATCCAATTACTGGTCTAGCTGCGGAGATGGTTGGAATGGTAAGATCAGTTTAACTTTTGCATTTGCCTAATTTCTCTACTCCCCTCGGTGGTGTGTGTTGCACTATGTCTTTATTTTGCTACTGTTGGCCCAGTGCATCCGACTTCGGCATGCATTTTATGTAAGGGTCTGCTTCCTCCTGAATTTTTTAAGGGTTTACTTCCCCGGGGTAACTGCCGGTACTGTGATGGGGAGCAAACCTATCACCTTCAAGTTGTTAGCCTTGTCACTTAACCACTAGCCCACACTGTCCAAGTAATTGTTTGCTTTTAACATGCCGTGGTTCCACACCCCTAATCCATATCTAATGTCCCCAATATTTATGATTTAGCATCCAGTAAATTGGCTCTTTCATTGCCAGGAATTCAGCGTGGGCGGCACATCCTCTAAAGGTTTCAGGTCTTTACGATTGCTGTCCACTCAAGCCAAATCTATCCTTTCTGAATCATGGCCTCAATAGTCTGTTGTGATAACATCTTTGATTAATGCTCTCTCATATAACCACTTCTGAGCTGCAACTTTTTGGAAATCAATCATTAAATCCTTTTATTTCATCAGTTCCACAGCGTCATTATCTCTTTTATATATGTCTTCTCGAGTTCTCTTCATCATCTGTGCTTTGGTCGGCCTCTATTTTTCTTACCCTGGTAATGCTTCCAGCTGGTTTCCTTAATATATGTTCTGTTGTCTTCTCACCTCCTGTTGCCCTATTTGTCGCCAGACCATACCCATTTTTAAATTTTGATTAAGCTCAACCTTAATCAACTTTTACTAATTTCTTTCATGTTTTTTTTCTCATAAACACATCCACAGAACCGCTGCAGATTCGCCTTATTTTAACCAGATTCTTTCCAAATGTTCTGTAACAGTGATCTTATACCATTTAAGTCCATTTATTCTACGCAAGCGCTTACTTGTGAAAGTTGATCTTTTTGGTTGTTGTTTTTTTTGTGTTCATTGTGCCTAACCTTTACACTACCACATTATTTTTTCAGCACATCACATTTGACTATGGTTGTTGACTTTGTGAACCTGTAACCTTTTTACTTGTTGATCTATAGATATAATTTTGTTCTGTGTAGAGACATAAATGAATAAAGAACTTGTTGGTAAGATACAAATGTTGAAAAACAGCACAAACTTATAGACTGACCTTTTTTCGGCATCTCTGGTGAATTTCATATATTTTTTTAAGTGCCACTAAAGACGAATAATCAATGTGTACCAGATGGGTGTATCTATTAGTTTCCACTACAAACGTATTTATTATATCTACATAAACAAACTAAACAGATCTACCTCAGAAAAATCCATTAGCAAAACTTCCCATTCTCAATAATAGGTAAATCTTCAAATCCAAGTATAAAAAACAGAAATCATTTCCAAACGTCTAAAACAAATTTCAAAATCTTCACATTGTCTAAAAAACGTCTGTCGTGAAACGTAAATACAGTCAGATAAAAGCGACAGACAATGCCCTAGGTGAATTTCTTCGCAAATGGTTCAGTATAACTTTAGAACTTTTAAAAAATACTGACTTTACATTAAAAATAAAGACTTTTACTTTTAAATTTGGACATAATTTCTTGTTATTTCTGTAAGTTTCTCAATACAATTTAAGCTTATCTCGCCACATATATACATATGTCTTCTTCTAAATCTCTGCCAAGATATACAAATGTCTTCTTCTAAATCTCTGCCAAGATATACAAAAGTTTTTATGATAATGGCTATTTCCATGTTTCTGTGATTTCAGGACGAATATGTATATGGTTGCTGCCTGTTTTGGTTGGGACTCATAATCATTCCTTGCTCAGCCTTGCTCAGAGATTTTATTTGGAAAGTGTAAGTTTGAATGTTTGAAAAATGTAGAAAGTGTCAGTTTGAAAAGTGTAGAAAGTTTTCGTTTTAATGCGTGGAAAGTGTACGATTTGGAGTTTGAAAGTTTCACTTTGTCGAAATAGAAAGTTTTTTTAAATCTTTGAAGAAATGTGGAAAGTGTGGTGAAGTTCACCTTCGAGATCACAGATGCCAAACTGATTCTATCGCTTTTCTTTTCTACCTCCCATTTACAACTTTGGTCTAACTATTCTTCTTCTTTTTTGCGTTCAGGATCTTTTGGTCATGTTATATCTGCAGGCCAGTCACCATGATGAAGTCTGTAGTCTTCACTAGGTCGGAGCGGCGGCTTCACAGCTTTTGTTCAGCTCTGCACCCTCTGCCCAGGTCCGGTATCCCATTTCCCTATAGATTGGGCATTCCTGTAGAATGTGTTCAGGATTCTGGCCCCCTGTTCCACATGGGTGCTCATCTGTGTGTGAGACCCTTAGTCGGTAAAGATGTTCTAGTAGTCTGCAGTGTCCAGTTCTCAGGCGAAACAAGGTAGTTTGTTGATTTCTTTTGAATTGATAAATTGGGTCTGGTGTACTGTTTATGTTTCTGTCTTCTCTCCATTGGTGTATATATTATATATTTCTAATGATGTTCTTGATCTCTCTGTATGGTACTTGATGATTAAATTGTGCCTTTTTGCTGCCATCTTTTGCTAGAGCGTCAGCTCTCTCGCTTCCTGTGATTGGGAGGGTAGCCACTGGAGGGCTATTGTTGAGGATCTCTGGAGTTTTCCTAGTTCTGCTCTGATCTCTGATAACAGTGGTTCGTTGTTTGTTTTTTTGTATTGCCTCTAATAGTACTCCGCAGTCTGTGAATACAGCTATTTTTGTTGGTGGTTGCCTTTCTGTTTCAAGTATTTGCAGTGCTCGCAGGAGGGACATAGATTCTGCTCTCAGGAATAACTGTGAACAACTTTCTTGTTGGGAGGACCTCTTCTGTTTTATTTCCACTTTTGTATCTTATGAATATGCCTCCTCCCTTGCTTCGACTTGCCCCCTCTGCTGAACCATCTGTGTACACCTGTGTCCATTCCTTGGTATTATATTTCTCCCCAATCATTGTTTGTGCTAAAGTTTTCAGCTCGTGGATACTGTATTGGTCTTTTCTTTTGATTCCTGGAATCTCTGTATTTATTGCGATGTTGTTTATGTTGTAGCTTGGCTTTTCATAGTTGATAAGCATTTCTATTTCTGCAGGTTGGTTGGGTATTAGTTCTCCATATTTTTGGGGTAGGTGGTTTGATATATAGATGAAGCTGGTTCTCTTTAGCCTATTTTTAATTGGGTGTTTCAGTTTGATATGTATGGGATGATTAGGCATACGTAGTATCTTTTCACTATGTGTCAGCACTATTTCCTATCATCTAGTATTTAGTCTTATATTTGTATATGTTTCCATTGTCTGGATTGGTGTAGTCTTCATTCCTCCTGTTATTATCCTTAAGCCCGAGTTTTGAATTTTGTTTAGGCGTTCCATGTTTGTTTTTGATGCTGTGGTCCAGGCTGTCATGCCGTATTCAAGTACTGGCCTGACTGTGCCAGTGTATACATTTTTGAGGATGTTGCTATTTGCACCCCAGCTTGTTCCGACCAACTTCTTCATAATGGATAGTTTTCTGGTTGCTTTTTGTTCTATCTCCTGTATGTGTTCCCTCCATGTGAGTCTCTTGTCCATTTTAACTTCAAGATACACAGGGGTATTTTCTTGTACAAGCTCTTTGCGATTTAGATTAAGTTTTGCTTCTTCCTTGAAGTTAGACAGTGAGAAGCATGTTGTAACTGTCAGCGTGTAGGGCACTGGATACATTCTTTGAGAGTTTTCCCACTATATCATTTATGAACAGGATATGGAGAGTAGGAGAGATGACCTCCCTGCCATTCGCCTTGTTGGAGAGTTATTCTGTGGCTCAGTGATCCATCTAATTTCACTCTTGCTGTTCTGTATCGGAGGAAGTCTGGCATCCAGCTGGATGTACAGGAATGTATGTGTGTGTATATATGTACAGGCTGTGCTTTTTGGGAGATGTAGGTATAATCATCGAAAACAAAATGCAGACCAATGTAACAGGAAGCAATCTGATTGCCAGAAGTAGTCTACGGGGTGAGCAAGTGTTTCACAGCTTTAGCTTCTTGATACTTTAACACTCCAAGGCCGAAACAATGCTCCTATCACTCTTCGTGGAGATCCTTTGACACCAGAAGAACACCAATATCCCTAACTGCACTTTGAAGAAATTTGTTTCGTTTTATGTGTTTCAGGATTTTAGTTATAAGTAAGGGAAGTAACTCATTATATTTTCTTCGGTGAAACCATGAAGGCTGTGTTTGTTAAAAATAAACGTCAGAATGTAGAAGTTTAAGTGGTGCCACATTTCAGTCATACTGCAAGCTACTGCAACATGCCACTTAATGCCCTATCATGGCGCACAACAGAGTAAACATGCTGATAGTGAACATTGAACAACAACAACTATATGGGGTGGTAGAAGCAAAGAGTAATCGGGGTCAGGTGAAACATACTGATCTAGACCCCCACTTCCTTTGTGTTCATGTAGATAGGTTTTGTCACAGCAGTCTAGTCAGCGAGGTGGGAATTGACATTGTAATCCCCATAATGATAAGACGCTGAGCAGCACATGAGCTGCAGTGGTCAGTGACCCATAGCTGACTGCTAGCCTCAGGGCCAGCGAACCAGAGCTGCCAAGACCCTTCTACACCTCCACGCGGTGATCCTAGATAACAGACTGCAGCAGGGCAGACTGGCTAAGGCGAAGGGATCGAAGAGGGAATGCTAACCCGGTACTCAAAAAATGCTTGCTGAAGTCGGATGTGTTGGACCGAAAGGTGCAAATATCGTAGTCAAGCTTTAAACTATGACACAACGCATTCCATTCTCTGGACTACATTCTGCTACTTAAGCCCTTTCAGGGTTTGGTAGTGGGAGATTGAGAATGAACGCAGAAGAAGAAGAAGTAATCCCCATAGTGATGAGCTTACTGAGGGGCCTCAATTTTAGTACAGCCAGGAGGACCCCCAGTCCACCTTCTCGGAACCCCCAGTTCACCTTCTCGGGGAGTATCATTCAGGATGTAAGATGAGCCACTGTAACCCACTTCCAAAGAAAAGAAACGTCATCAAGTGTTGATTTGACACGAGTAGCTTCAAACAACAACTGCCATGCGGTGTAATGTTTTCTTGTTCTCTCGTTGCTTGTATGTTCTATATCAAAACCTGCTGCACAGAAGTCTTTGGTCGCTGTCTCAGGTCTCAATCAGATTTGCTCTTCAAGTTCGATCTCTTCGTCATTCGCAAAACGTCTTCTGCCATGGCAGGATTATGCTGTAAGCTAAACCATGCGAACACCCTATTGTAGTTGCTACACTGTCTATCGTTACTCATCTGTCAGCACACATCATCTCCCCCACCCACTGCAAAGATGCTTCTCTTGCAATCTGAACAGGTCGGACTTCATCAGTAATTTTTTAGCTTAGTTTCACAAATTTATTAACCCAGTTATGCACCGCTTTACGCAACAAACACTTCTCACCGTAAACAGGAAGCATTTCCTTATGAATATTCTTTGCAGAAATTCTGTTTGTCACAAACAAATGCACAACAGTAAACTGTTCTTTGATTATACACTCTGTAAGCATGGATGCCATTTTATATCTGAGCTGTGCATGTGCATGCGACACCAAACATCAACTAGCTACAGTAATCATAAAGCTTTATTTGCTGCCACCTAATGACACCTTTAGAAACTACCAACTACATTTGTCAGCTGTTATCCAATATCAGCTTGTGAACTATTTACTGACTTACTCTTGTATATTGTTCTTAAAATAGAGAATGTTATTTTGTCTGTGAGACATACTGTTGTAACAGCCATCCTTTGGAGAATGAGGGAATGTTGTTAAATTGCCTCCATGATCTTAGAGTTAAATTTTCCCACCTGTTATAAATAATTGACCTTGATATCAACAGTTTCAGACGTGAGTTCTTCAAAACCCATCGCCAGCATGTACAAGAACTAGAGCTGGCTCACAAAGAAATCAAAATTGAATGGGCTCTCAAGAAAAAGCTACGGTGAGTTGATGGACTATTCCTTCTTATTCTTTGCACGTTTTTAAACTATAAGTTGGGGACGGCGTGGGCTAGTGGTTTACAAGTGGCTCACAATTCGAAGGTGCTGGGTTCGATCCCCATCACAGGACCGGCCATTACCCTGGGGTAGCAAACCCTTGGAAAATGCAGGAGGAAGCAGACCCTTACATAAAATGCATGCCGAAGTTGAATGAACTGAGCTGACAGGCGCAAAATAAAAACCGCAGTGCAGCACACAAACCGCCTTGGAGAATAGAAAATAAGGCGAACGCAAAAAAAACAATTTAAAAAAACTATAAGTTGAATATGGTTTTTAAAAAGTCATTTGTCAATCCCGACTTAATGGAACTCCACAGTAGCTTTCAGTCAAGTTGAAAATGTTCAAGAGGAGCAATGATCACTACCTTACCTAGTAAAGCGCTATATTGTTGTTGTTGATTGCCAACATGAGTAAGATTGCTCTTTCTGTGCACTCTGAAAAGGGCGTTTAGTGGCAGGCTGCTGTAGTTTTCTTTACATCTCGAGCATGCTAATGGTGGACTAGGGTTCTCCAGGTGGTTATGCTATGCTCCAGCTTCATCTGCATGTCTCTCACTATTACAGAGATCATGTCAATCCGCCACCTCTTTAGCCAAGCTGCCTTGAATACAGCCCGTTTCCAGGGAGGACTACATGGAGGTCCAGTGGGAATCTTAGCCAGTATATTTTACTTGACCATGACTAACATGTCTGATCAGTATGTTGGGCCTGATCAGATGTTAGTCTTCCTCCCCTGAAACATCATGAGATTAGCATCATATTCTTCTTTCTTCTTCGACGTTCATCCTGAAAAGGATGTTGTGTCATAGTTCACATCTAGGCTGCGTTACCTGCACCTTTCATCCCACCACATCTGATTTTTGCTGACTTTTTTTTTGGTGGGTTCAGGGTTTGCCTTCCAGCTGCAATCCTTGATCTCTTAGTCAGACTACACTGGTGCAGTCTGTTTCCAGGGCCATCACTTAGAGGTAGAATATCAGTAGCTGGCTGCTGACAGTTCATTCACTGCACTGCATCTTTAGCCCCTTTTAAGTATCATATGGCTTACTTTTTATTTGTGACATACTCATCAAACGAAATTACATTGCGCTGTTCTGCTAGGCATGTGACCATGTTCATTGGATTTTAAAAATTGCTCCTATTTAGTTTGCCTTCCTTAATCATTGGCTGTCACCAGAGTGCCAGCATGACAACATGTCTGATTGCATCTATTCCTACATTTTAAACTGTTCGACTTGAGGTGCCCTGCTGGTAGCTATGCTACTGCCAAAAAACTTGTTGACCACAATCTTCTCTAGAACGACAAGATGGAGACTTTTCTTCTGATCTCAGAGAGTACAAGCTGTTTACACTTTTGTCTCAGTATCATATATGGGGTATTGTTTCTAGAGCTTCTTTTAAAAATCACATTCTACACTAGATTTGAGGACTCCACACTGATAGTCCCCTCTAGCTACATACTCTCTTAACTTAAAAACTTAACGTCATTATACTGGTTTAGAAGAATGCAGAGTCTGTATACAACCAGTTTCTTTTACATTCACTTGATCTAAAAATCGTATGCGTATCCATTCTATTCTTGAGTGCATTAATTCACCCTGCCCTCACTATTTCGTGTGGCAATGCATTCCAAGCATTCTCCATTCTCTGAATAAAAAATATTTCCTGGTATCTCTCAGTGTGACACTTGTCCTGGTGTCATTTCTTTCACACACGAACCCCTGTCAATGACCACACTAGAAGACTACAGCTTATGGGGTTTGCACATAATACCATTCGTTGTGTCCAAAATTCTACTGAGTGTGGAGTAGCATTCTGGGTTAAAAAGAAAGTCTTAAAACAACGATTGATTTGCCTATTAACTCCAAGTGAATCTTAGGGCCACCACTAAAGCTGACCCATTTACAGGAAGCCAGTATCCATACATTTTCAGTGGCAGTTTTGTAGCAATCATTTACCCCATTCATAATACAGGAGTTTGGTTCAGTTCATGTGCCATCTCCACATCGAAGGTCGGCTGGTCAGTTCAGTTTAAGTGTGCCATCTCCACATCGAAGGTCGGCTGGTTAGTTCAGCTCAAGTGCCATCTCCACTTTGAAGGTTGTCTGCAATGAATCTCCAACATCCTCTTGGCATGATAGTGTAATTTGCCACGTTTTTCCCTGTCCATCTTTTGATGTTATCCTGCCATTTGTTCCTTTTCTGTCCTTGCCATGAGACGTCGCAGCAAGACTGGATGTGTAGATTTCTTGTTATCGCCAGGTGCTGTCGTTAGGTGGAACTTCTTGAGTGTGTCAGAGATACCATTGACGTCATGACACCATTTGTCATGAAACCATTTTGTCATATCGGCACTATTTCTCACTGCATAACCTGGTTTTTTTTTTTTTTTTTTTTTTTTTGTTTTTTTGTGCTGCGTTCGCCATATTTTATCTATTCCCCAAGGCGTGAGTGCGTTACACTGTAGTTTTTATTTTGCGCCTGTCGGCCCAGTGCATCCGACTTCAGCGTGCATTTTATGTAAGGGTCTGCTTCCTCCTGCATTTTCTAAGGGTTTGCTTCCCCGGGGTAACGGCCGGTGCTGTGATGGGGATCGAACCCAGCACCTTCTGGTTGTGAGCCGTGCCACTTAACCACTAGGCCACGCCGTCCCCATAACCTGGGTTTGATTTTGTTTGTCCCGAATTTGTCATTTAGCTATTACCTGTATATGTTTTCATCGACTTTCTCATCAAGTAAGATGTGTCAATTCTTGTTCTTAATTCATCCTACTCTTTCAGCCAGCTATGTCATGTATGAAATATTCTTTATATCTGTATGCATAGCTCTTTCAGTACAGGAATTAAAAAGGGAATAACTCATCCCCACTAATCAGATGAAGACAAGCCCTCCTGGCAACCAGTCAAGCTTGGTAGAGATACTGGAGAAATAAGGATGGATTATAAATACAAACTTAAGTTCGTCTATTATCGCTGACATTTATAGATTCTTGTCTCCCATTTTGACACAACCAAACTTATGGCAGCTCCGGCTTGTATTTTGTTTATAACAATTTTCTTTTATCTTAATCAGGGATTTTAGGCATAGAGAAAGATTATTGTAAGTTGTTTCATTTTAAACTGCTGTGGTTCTCTCTTTGGCTCTTGCAAGGCTTATTTTGTCCATGCTAAAATTTGTTCTTTTTTTTTAAATTTTAAATTGCTGAATTATTTTGTACAATGGGTGCTTATTTAAACAGGGTGAAGGTAATCCCGGAAGCAGATAATGCTGTCGGGGATGAAGTGTTACAGACCTCATTGAACAGCTTTTGATGAGGTGGAGTGGGCAGTTCCTTTCCTTATTGTCTTATCTTCCCTAACTGTTGACTGGAGCATTTCTGTAACAAGTTAAACCTGACACTTTTGTCTTGGAAAGCGAATACTTTACCTCTTCACTGATTGGATGTTCTGGATACTTACACAAATAGTTTCATCATTTCTAAGCAGATTACCAGACATATGTGAATCATGGCTTATAGGGCATGTAGCCTAGTTGACAGTGAGCTGGCTTGCTAGATTGGGATTACTGCGTGCCAGGGTTTGGATTCATGGACGGACAGAAACAAATTCGGACCGCAGTTTGTGCCTGGTATAATCGCTCCTCCAGTCAACCCAACTGTAAATGGGTACCACCGTATGAGTTGGGGAAGGTAAAAACAGCAAGTAAGGGAACTGATGACCCCACCTCACATAAGGTTGCGGCTTAGTCCATGAAGAGTTGTCTTCATCACCGACGACAATTGTTGCCATGGGACTCACCGTTACCTTTTATGGACAGACAGGATGTGCCGGATGAAAACCAGAGGGGTACACAGGCTGACCAGAATAAGACCACTTTAACCTTCCAAATATATTGTAAGAGGCAACTAAAGAGTATTGTGCTTAAGGCTAACAACCTCATCATGTGAATCCATTTCTGTTGAAACCACCACTACAAAATCTTGGAAGCAAGCTTCCTGTAATCGGGTCAGCTGTATTGGTTTCCTTTATTTAACTTGGAGCAGAAAGGCGAATGAACAATTTAACTCAACATTACAACTGGTGAGAACTCTCAATCAATTGAACATATTCATCTCCTCTGTTGGCTCCATGAGAGAAACAGAGTGACAACATGGCCCTCTCCAGCCCAGGGATAAACTGCATGACAGTAAGGGAAACCTGAGATAGACCAACCTCCCAGTTTATAAGGGAAGTAGATGCAGACACCCAGTTTATGAGGCAAGCAGATGCAATTGTTTGAGAGCGAATGACGAAGAAGAAGAGGAATACACTTTAATTGGAATATTAGTGAATAACATTTCAAGATAATCAACATAAAAAAACACAAAATTCTACATGTGTACTTTCATGCATATTGCAAAAGACGACTAAAGAGGCTAGAAATCTCATCTTATAAAAGGAATTGTTACAGAAACCACCATTGTAAGGTAATATAAAAGTATGTTGATGCTCACAGGAGTGAAAGGTAGAAGAAAGGAAAAAACAAGGTAAAAATTCTTGAACTAAAAATCAAATGTAGAGAAAATGAATCATAGAACTGACTTTGCACCTGACCATCGCTCATATGTGTCCAGTCTCTTTCATTGCTGAAAGTGCTATGAATTTCATGGCTCCCACAGTGGCTCTGAAATTTTTGTTGTCTTCAAGTACCAATTTACAGCTGGGTTGACTGGAAGATGTGTTTCATACCATGAAAAACCCCTCGACATGCCCAGCATGCCAAACTGAGCATGATGTGATTCGAACCTGGTAAGCTGGAATTATAAACCGTGCTCACAATCCCTAGGCCACCGAATATAGAGAATGACAAGCAAGTACATGATAGTATTACATGAGCACAAATACAAAAGAAAACCAGAAATAGACATTACTGCTGATAAAGTGAATAGGGACAGACAAGGTGACTAATTAATCAATCTAAAACAATTAAAATGCCAGGTGTTAATAAATGGTAAGCTGCTAGCAACAATAAGTGATGATATACAATACATTAAAATATTACACACATTCATTGGCAATTAAATCAATCATTTGGGATCAAGATGCTGAGCAGCGCAAGAGCTGCAGTGGTCAGCGATCCATAGCTGACTGCTAGCGTCAGGGCCAGCGAACCATAGCTGCCAAGACCCTTCTACGCCTCCATGCGGTGATCCTGGATAACAGGCTGCATCAGGGCAGACTGGCTAAGGAGAAGGGATCGAAGAGGGAATGCTAACCCGGTACTCAAAAAATGCTTGCTGAAGTCGGATGTGTTGCACCGAAAGGTGCAAATCTCGCAGCCCAGCTGTAAACTACGACACAACGCATTCCGTTCTCTGGACTACATTCTGCTACTTAAGCCCTTTCAGTGTTTGGTAGTGGGAGATTGAGAACGAACGAAGAAGAAGAAATAAATCATTTGGATAACATAGAGACAATGTAAGCATGTGACAATGGATACAAAAAGAGCTCTATACAACATATAAATGCTACCCACATTGTGCTATCAGAATTATACATTCACTCACAAAGATAAAAGAAACATCGTAACAACAGAGATAAAAGAAACATCGTAACAACAGAGATAAAAGAAACATCGTAACAACAGAGATAAAAGAAACATCGTAACAACAGAGATAAAAGAAACATCGTAACAACAGAGATAAAAGAAACATCGTAACAACAGAGATAAAAGAAACATCGTAACAACAGAGATAAAAGAAACATCATAACAACAGAGATAAAAGAAACATCGTAACAACAGAGATAAAAGAAACATCGTAACAACAGAGATAAAAGAAACATCGTAACAACAGAGATAAAAGAAACATCGTAACAACAGAGATAAAAGAAACATCGTAACAACAGAGATAAAAGAAACATCGTAACAACAGAGATAAAAGAAACATCGTAACAACAGAGATAAAAGAAACATCGTAACAACAGAGAGGATATGCCTGTGCAGAATGGTTGGAGTAACAAGAATGGATAGAATCAGAAATGAAGATATTAGGAGACGAAGTAGGTACAACACCAGTGCTAGACCTCATCGAGAGACAGCAAACCAAATGGTTTGGCCACGTGACACGAAATACACTAGAAAGTATCCCTCAGTAAGAAATGCTGTACAGATACAATAGATACAAAGCCAAGGGCCGGCCACGCAAAAGATGGATAGCAGAAATAACATAAGCAGTGAAGCTCTCTATGCACAAAGCACATACTAAGGCTCAGTCAAGAAACCTCTTCATAACCTGGCACTGAAAGGCACAAGCAGGACAAAATGGCGAAAGAAAGAAAGATAGAGACAATCAACATACAATACACTCTAAACTCAAAGGATATATTCATCAAATACCATCTACGTTTGAGGATAGACCTTATCTGATATAGTGAATAGGGACAGACAAGGTTTCTGACAGACAGGGAAGGGCATACATGGCAACAGCCGCTAGTTAGAATGGAGATTGAGGCAGTGATTCTAGTTCTGAGGTAGCTATCTGAGATCTCTTAATGAGGACAGTCACCATGTCAGACTTTCAATTCTTGCTCAGGAAGGTACAAAGGCTTCACAGTCCAGACTGTTTACAGTCGACATGCGAAGAAGCTTGACCACTTCCATTTGGGCTGCCTAAGGAAACTGCTGAACATAAAATGGCAAGATAGGATCACAGATGTAGAAGTTCTCTCACCTGCTGGCATGACAAATCGCAGCTTAGATGGACTGGCCTTATTGTCCGCATGTCAGATGAGCGGCTTCAAAAGAAAAAATTATATGGCGAGCTTGAGTCAGGCAAGCGAGTTTGCGGTGGCCAAATAAAATGTTACAAAGACTCACTGAAAGCCTCATAGAACTACTACGACATTGACCCTGGTAATTGGGAGAGAACATTGCTGCTGATCGCTCTGCCTGGTGCGGCGCATATGGAGCAGACAAGAATCACTAAAGCTGCACGGAGATGAGTGACACGAAAGGCAAGAAGAGTTGCCTCTGTCTGATGGCCAGACAGTGTTACTCTGCCTTCAGTGTGACAGACGCTTTCAGGCTCGGATTGGTTTGATTAACCACGCACGAACCCACTCCAGGATTGACAGATGACAATGTGGTCCTCTTTGAAAACGATGGACAAACAACAACAACAAAAGGCAAGGTTAGGTTATGGCATGGGTCGATAGTGGACATAGAGGCATAGAACCTTCCAAAGGGCTTGTGTGGATCTACTTCCCTTGTCATACTGAGGTTTATGGTTGTTGTTGTTTAATGCACATGATGAGTATGTTTTCTCTTGTGTGCACCCTGAAAAGGGAGTGGGTTGTAATAGCTTTCCTCACACCCCAAGCATGCTGATGAAGGTTGATTGGGGTCTTCTGGTCTGTTTTACTATGCTTGGCTTCATCTGCGTGACACTCACTACTATGCGGATCACGTTGTTAGCACATTGTTAGCCAGACTGCCATGAAACAGCCTGTTTCCAGGGAGAACTGCGTGGAAGTGAGGTGGTGTCTTGATCAGTATGCTGCACCTGACCCTGACTAACATAGTCTGATCATAATGTTTTGCCTGACAAGACATTAGTCTCTTCTCACTGTGTTGTTCTGCATAAATGCATGTATTCTGAATGTACTAGAGATGCATTTTATGTGCTGGCAAACTCATTTGCTATGGGGTTGCAACATCATGATGTAAAAACCATCATTGCTGAAACTATACTGTAAACAAATGTATTCAGGATTCCCTAAAAGCTGGTTACAGTAATCCAAGTGCAGGGCTGTACCTATATTCCACCATCTTGAGTGTTTTGATGATGATAATAATGATGAAACTCATTTATACTTTTGTTATTCAAATTTCTCTATTGGGAAACAATAATGAATTGTCTTTGTGATAGTCCAAGGAGAGAACCTGCCATTGTCATGTTTTTTGGACGCATTTTGTTGTTTTTCAGACCTGTTTTTAATGCAGGATTATCGTTGATGTGCCACCATAAAGTTCACAGTTATTATTGGAATTTATTTCTGGGTTGAGCATATTTGTGGCAAAGTGGATAGAGTGTATTTTGTGGTACAGGATCAGCTGTAATTCTTAGAAAAGCAGAGACCCAGTACATTAACACTTGATCTCTGACAGCATTGTCTACTCTGGGACTGCCCTTACCTTTTATCTTTACATCAGAGTAAATATGGCAGGGTGGATTGAGTGTGTGCTTGGTTCATGCCTGTTTAACACAAATGTAAAGTCTTTCCTGCTATATGGCTCTGAGACATGGCAAGTGATTAAGGGCATCACATCTAGACTGCCGACCTTCGTTAACTAATGTCTCTGTGTTTGAAGGCCAGAGATAATGGCAAACACAGATCTGTTGAAAAGAACGTGACAACAACCAAGATAGAGGTAAAGTGGGATGGATAAGACACACTCTCAGAAATAAACAGGACAACAAAACCAGACATACACTTGATTGGAGCCCACAGGAAAAGAGTCGAGTGGGGAGGCCAAGAAACACATGGCAGCCAACAGTCAAGGAGGAAGTCAGTTTAATCGGTGTCTTGTGGGTAGAACTCAAGAAGGCTGCACGCAAATAGGAACAGATGGAGAGCATCTGTTGTGGCCCCGTGTTCTAAGGGGAACCAGACGGACACATAATGATGCTGATGATTCTCTCGTGCAACATATGATTGTTTGTCGAAAGAAAGAACTCAAAACAGGATGTAATATACCAACCATCACCGTTACTAAGCCATCCAAAAAACAAAAATGATCAACAGTATGTTAATACCAATTCTTTGTTATCACTGTCGGCAATAGCCCCTAACCAAGGCACAATAATGAGAGATCGCAATATGCGAAATAAGATGAATACAAAAAATGATTAGGGTCACTATCAGCGATGGTTGGAAATAAAGAAATCTGTAAATGAGAGGAATGGCATATATTATCAGATGGAAAATTAAATGATTTGGATGTATGACAAGAATGCTACAAAACTTACATAAACTTACTTACTTACTTAGTCACTCCTCTTCTACCATGAGGTGTAGAGGTTTGCCAGAGAGAACGCCACACTGCTCTATCTGCCGTCTTTTTCCTGGCCTCTTTCCAATCCAGCCCTCTATCACTTAGGAACTGTCGTATGTTGTCTTCCCAACATACTTTGGGACGTCCTCGGGGTCTGCGTCCTTGACTTTTTAATCTCCCATGACCGCTTTGGTATCCGATCTTCTTCCATTCTACAGACATGGCCAAACCACTGTGGTTGAGACCGCTCCACTCTGCAGGGGTTGAACTTCAAGATTGCTACGTATTCTCTGGTTACAGATCTTGTCCCTTTTTGTCACCTGAACTGCCTTTCTTAGGTACCCCATTTCTGAAGTTTGTAATTGCCTTTCTTGGGCTGTAGTCATTGCCCATGACTCACATCCATATGTCAGGACAGGCACATAGGTCGAGTGGAATACATCCATCTTTGTTTTCCTGCTTATTTCTCTTTTACTGAGGAAACCTCTGTTTATTGCATGGAAAAGTCTACCTGCTGCCGCCCTTCGTGCAGTTAACTCCTCTTTGATTCCTCCCCTGCTGTCTGTTACCACTCCTAGATATTTAAAGTTGCTGACCTGCTCCAATTCCTGATGTTCCCAGTGTTATCTGATGTCTCTTTTAATCTCTGGCGATCAAAATGGTTTTTGTTTTGGAGTTGCTGAAACTTACATTAACAAATATATATATATATGGATATGGCTAAGTAACAGCACTGGGGGAGAAAGAAAATGAAGCCTTTTATCAGGGACAAAGAACAGATGAAAAGCACCTCAGAAGTAAACAAAGACAATAGACAACCAATACAATATGTAAGGTGGCAGCCATTACCTAAAGAGGGACTGATAATGTGTGATTTTTGGTATTCCAATTAGGACTGAGTAGCCTAACACACCACCTGCATGAAGGTAAGATTGACGTGGCATGTATCCAGGAAACGCACCTCAACAATAACCATAAATTCTCAATCAGAGGATATCAGACCTTCCGTCTAGATAGAGAAGGCCACAAAGGAGGGGTCCTGATACTGACCAGAAACAGCATAGCGAGTAGCGCGGTACCTGTCAATCACACCGGACAAGCAGAAATTGTAGGAGTTGACATAATGGCTCAAGAGACGAAGCTCCGCATTTTCAATCTGTACGGACCACCAAACAGAGACCTATCGCTCTCGAGTATGGAGGTCAGAGACTCCAACTGCATAGTAGTTGGAGATTTCAACAGCCACTCGGAGAGATGGGGATACTCTGACACAGACAGCAGAGGTGACGAAGTGGAAGATTGGGAGATAGATGCAAATCTCTCCCTAATCAATAGGCCGGAGGATAGCCCTAGCTTCTATTCAAGAACATGGCATACCACCTCGACTCCAGATTTGGCCTTCTCCACACAGGACATACACCATAAAATAGACCGCCAGGTGCTAAACCAACTGGCAGGTAGCGACCACAGGCCGATCAGGCTAACCATTGACATGGAAGTAGGCCCACAGGAAACAAAACCGCTCCCACGTTGGAATTACAAACGAGCCGACTGGGACAGATTTGCAATCCTGACAGATGGGCTGTGTGAAACCATCAACACACGAAACACCAAAATGAAGCCCATGGTAGAGAGCCTAAGCAAGGCAATAATGCAAGCCGCCACTGAAACCATCCCAAGAGGAGCTAGGAAAAACTATAAGCCCTACTGGAATGATGAGTTGCAGAAAGTGGAAGATGCAGTAACAAATGCTAGGAACATGGCAGAACGAGAAAAATCCATGGAGGCAAACATCGCCCTCAAAGCCGCCGCGGCGAAGTACAAACACACTCTCAAGCAAACAGCAAGAGAAAGCTGGAAAAATAAAACGGAAAGTCTAAACCTGGACAAAGAAGGGAACAAGCTATGGAAGCTAGTCAGAGCCATGAACGACGAAACCCCGTCAAATAAACAAATTACTATCAAGCAGGGCGAGAACTTGATCACAGGTAAGAAAGCCGCAAACGCCTTTGTCGATCACTATGCCAGAGCAAACCACATCGAGGTCCCTGCAGATAAGCATACAGACATTAGCGAAGAGCTAAAGGGACACGAAAACATAAATACGGCTCCCGAAGAGCACATGATGGCCAAACTAACAATGCGCGAAATGGAAGAGGCTATGAGAACACTAAAGAAAAGGAAATCTCCCGGAAAAGACGGGATAACAAACGAAATGCTGATGGGGCTGGGCCAAACAGCGAAGAGGAAACTACTATCAGTCCTGAACCAAAGCTAGAAAAGGGGTATTGTACCCCAGGCATGGAAAGATGCAATACTGGTACCAGTACCAAAAACAGGAAAGGATAAAACAGATCCAAATGGATACAGGCCCATCAGCCTACTGAGCTGTGTCGGCAAGCTGATGGAACGGATGATAAACACCAGACTGATGTGGCATCTGGAAGAAAAACGAATACTAATTCCACAGCAAGCCGGCTTTAGACAGCACAGATCCACTGAGGACCAGGTCATCCTCATAGCCCAGGAGATAGAAGATGCCTACCAGGCACAGAAACACACAGTAGCTGTTTGGGTGGATCTGGAAAAGCCATTTGACAAAGTCTGGAAGGACGGACTTAGAGTCAAGCTAAGAAGAAGTGATGTCTGTGGGAAGATGTACAAGTGGATCAACCACTACCTCAAACAAAGAACGGCCAGAGTCCAAGTACAAGGGCAGATGAGCAAAAAGGTGACACTCGAGCAGGGAGTACCCCAAGGGGGAGTATTGTCACCCACACTCTTCCTGGTATATATAAACGATATTGCAGAGAATATACCGAGAAGAGTCCATAGCTCAATGTTTGCAGACGATCTGGCTATGTGGACCTCTGAAAAGAATCTCACCATAGCAAGAAATCGGATGCAGACGGCCCTAACATCGCTGGAAGAGTGGGCGAACTCATGGCTGGTCAAAATAAACAAGGAGAAAACCACGTGCACGATATTCTCGCTCTCATTAAAACCCCAAAGTACCAAACTAAGCCTAAATGGCAAAATCCTGCAGCCAAACGACAACCCAACCTATCTGGGAGTCACATTTGATCGGCGCATGACATGGAAAAGTCAGATTGAGAGAAACCGAATGAAAGCCAGAGAAAGAATGGCAATCATGAGGAAACTTGCTGGCACAAGCTGGGGAGCAGACGAAGGCATACTAAAGAAACTGTACACTGGAAGAGTGAGACCAGTTCTCGAGTATGGCATTGCGGCATGGACAACAGCAGCGAAGGCGAACTTCGATAAAGTTAACAAACTTCAAAACCAAGCCATGAGAATTATAACAGGTGGCATGAAGTCAACGCCAACTGTAGAACTTGAAAAGATTACAAAACTGCAATCCATGACCGATAGAAGAGACTGCAGAGCCCAGCTGCAGTCAGAGAAACTCCGAAGACTGACGGACCATCCAATGTACCAGAGACTAAACAATTTGGGAAATGGGAAACTAAAGCGGAGAAACTTTGCAGAAATAGCCAAAGCAAAGATGCACGAAGATCCCACAAACGCACAAACAACACCAAAACCCATCACTACTGTACGAAAACCTACCTGGAGGTAGGATATATTTCCAGAGGTGGTAGAAAATATACCAGGTATTGCAAACAAAAACTGCCAGACTGAAAAAGAAAGGAGAGACACTACCCTAAGCTTCATAACGAAAAGCTACCCAAGCATGGACTGGACCCATGCATACACCGACGGTTCTGTAACAAACACTACACAGAACGGAGGGGCAGGAGCATTCCTGAACCTACCAAATGGCAGACAAATAACACTGTCATTCGCTACTGGTAAGTACACAAGCAATTTCAGAGCGGAGGCAGAGGCGCTGAGGGCGGCAGTGGAAGAAATGGTGACACACAGTGAAAATGAGAGCCAAATAGTCCTGCTGACAGATGCTCTCGCCGTAGTCACAGCGCTAAAAAGCCAGAAAAACACTGAGCTTAATGACTTAAGAGCAGCACTCTGCAAACTGTGCCAGCAGTCCGCACCAAAAAGGGTAGTGGTACAGTGGGTTCCGTCACACTGCAACATCCAAGGCAACGAGGAGGCAGACAGACTGGCAAAAGAAGGTGCAAGACTACCACAAACAGATACCAGTATGACGTACGAAGAGTCAAAACGGCTTATCAAAGCCAGATACATGACCAAATGGGAAACCGAACATACTGGTTACACCAAAAACGATGCCTATTACCAGTTGAACTGAAGAGAGCAGGTCGTTGTCTTCAGACTCCGCACTGGCCACAACAGACTGAGGTACCACCTATTCAACAAATTGAAGATAGGGTGTACCGACGAATGCCCGTGCGGTACTGGTAAAATGACCACTGAACATCTGCTGCAGAACTGCCCGACATACGAGGATCAGAGAGAGCAGATGGGGCCATTACCAGTGGAACTGCAAGACAAGCTCTATGGCAGTGGCGAGAGCCTCAGGATGACCGCCGCTTTTTTCGAAAAAAATAATGGTTACTGTCTGACTGTGTACGCAGAAGAAGAAGAAGAAGAAGGTTCTCAATACCCATGTTAGATATGAAAGCTGTAATATATATCTCCTTTGTGTTCTAAGCTAATAATATATATGTAAGTATGTGACAATGAAATACAACATATTTTGGTTTAAAGTGTTTTTAATGGGACTATTCAAGTAAACCATATGAGATGTGGATAGAATAGTTTTATTGCTACTGTTATATCACAGTTTTCATAATTATCCATATAAAGTTATGAAATAAGTTAAGGAGAGTGTTACTTGTAAAGTTATTTAAGGAGTTTGCCAATTGTAAAGTTAAGAAATGGGTTAATCAGTTTGTCACTTGTAAAGTAATTAAAGGAGTTAAGAAGTTTGCCAATTGTAAAGTTAAGAAATTGGTAAATGAGTTTGTCACTTGTAAAGTTAAGAAATTGATTAATGAGTTTGTCACTTGTAAAGGAAATGGGTTAATGAGTTTGGCACTTGTAAAGTTAAGAAATGGGTTAATGACTTTGTCACTTGTAAAGTTAAGAAATTGGTTAATGAGTTTGTCACTTGTAAAATTAAGAAATTGGTTAATGAGCTTGTCACTCGTAAAGGAAATAGGTTAATGAGTTTGGCACTTGTAAAGTTAAGAAATTGGTTAATGACTTTGTCACGTGTAAAGTTAAGAAATAGGTTAATGACTTTGTCTCTTGTAAAGTTAAGAAATGGTTAATGAGTTTGTCACTTGTAAAGTTAAGAAATTGGTTAATGAGTTTATCACTTGTAAAGTTAAGAAATGGGTTAATGACTTTGTCACTTGTAAAGTTAAGAAATTGGTTAATGAGTTTGTCACTTGTAAAATTAAGAAATTGGTTAATGAGCTTGTCACTCGTAAAGGAAATAGGTTAATGAGTTTGGCACTTGTAAAGTTAAGAAATTGGTTAATGACTTTGTCACGTGTAAAGTTAAGAAATAGGTTAATGACTTTGTCTCTTGTAAAGTTAAGAAATGGTTAATGAGTTTGTCACTTGTAAAGTTAAGAAATTGGTTAATGAGTTTATCACTTGTAAAGTTAAGAAATGGGTTAATGAGCTTGTCACTTGTAAAGTTAAGAAATGAGTTAAGGAGTTTGTCACTTGTGAAGTTAAGAAATGTGTTAATGAGTTTGTCACTTTGGCCAACCTGAGTTATGAAAAAAGGGCTGTAGCAACATATTTTGTAACTTTTTAAAAATATAAAATATTTGCTACAAAATTAATGTTCCAATCATATTTATGTGGTGCTGGTTTGACCTCCTCTGGCTTTGCTCGTGGTGCCCTCTGTCTGGTACCTTTGGACAATCATATATATGCCATATTGGTTTTTTTCTATTACTGCCTGACTTATAATTGTGTCCATTTATACACATAATTGATGGAGAACTGTGAATGAAAAGAGAAGCTGAAATGAAAATCATGAACTAGAAGTGGGGCGGGGCGAGCATGATGACCACTGACTGAGTGAAGAGAAAGCAGTTTGTTGCTGTTCTAGAAGGTTCCATCAAGTGTGAAGGTCATTGTGTGCTCACTCATAAGCCAAGTCAAGAGACGACCAATGAAATACATTATTTAACTGTCAGAGTTCCATTTTCCTGAATTCAAGCCTATCTGGCTAATTATGTTTTTTTTAAAGGATTTTTACATTTTTCTAAACAATTTTTAAAAAGTTTTTCTTAAAGAATTTCAACAATTTTCCAAAGAATTTCAACATGTTCTAAAGAATTTCAACATTTTTCTAGTTGTCATATATGTTTGTTGATCATGGACTCATTAACAAGGCCAGATTCAACTCTCTTGGAGAGGAAATGGGAATGGATAGAAATAAAAATGACAGCATAATCTTATCAATTAGGCCAGCAAAGGGTTAAGACACAATTCTAATAAATTTAGGTCAGGCTGTAAAGTGTTAAGACAAATTTAATTAATTAGATGGGACTGTAAAGGGTTAAGACACAATTTTAATCATTTAGGCCAGACTGTAAAGTGTTAATCATTTTTTGTGGTCAGATGGTGTGAAACCTTCTGAAATCTGCAGAAGAATGAAGGTTCAGTATGTAGGGAGTTGAGTCAGGGAAGAGTGTATAAATGGGTAGAAATATTTCAAAACACAAAACAAAATGTCACTGATGAATCGCGGTGTGGGAGACCATCAAACATGGCAATTGACACAGTGATACAGCAGATCAACCAGCTAGTTCGTGGCAATAGGCGAGTCACTATTGATGAAATAGCTGTAGATTTCAATATGAGTCACGGCTCTGTGCACAGAATTGTCCATGACGACCTCAGTTATATGAAAGTGTAGCAGATGGGTCCCAAGGCAGCTGACAGCAAAGTAATAGAAGCAGTGAAAAATTGGTTAAAGGTCACACCAAAAGATTTTTTTCAACATTGCACACACAAGCTAGTGAACAAAGTGTGTTGCCAGGCACTGGGACTATGTCAAAAAATAAAACACAAAAAATGTATGGTTCACACACTTGTTAAAATGTTAATAATGAAACTGCTGTTACTTAAGGACAGATTAAACCCTCAAGTTGAATTTGAGCATATCTGCTGGAAACAATGCTTTCAGAAGGTACATAATTGTTAAAGATTGAAGGAAAATTAGTTATTAGAGGTAAATTAAAGGTATCTTTAGAAAAAATACTGAAAATGTTATATTTTGTGCAGAAAATAGCCAAAATTATATTCATAATTTTCTCAAGATATTTCAAAAACAGATATAGATAGCTTAATAAAAAATGTGGTATATAAATTGGACATAACGTTTAACACTTTTGGAACTAACAACATTTTTATTAGAGCTACGGTTAAGAAATTATGCTCATGTATGTGGAACGTAATTTTTTTAATAATTTCATTAATGGTAAGGGTTAACATAATGAACACACAAAAAAAAGCATTCAAGCTATTGCATTTCTGGTAGTCCATCAAAATTCAATTGTATGTTCTGAAGAAAATATGTTAATAACTTTTTGAGATATTACGCACATGGCAAACAAAAATGTAGAGAAAAGTAATTTTGAAATAAATGCGAAATGTAACCTACCATGTCCGTTTAAAAAAACAAAATATCATTACTTAGTGAGCCCCTGCTGCATATGGGTCATCTTAAGGATTTTCATCATCTGAACATTTTTTTCTTGCCCTTTTTATCTTCTTATCCATTTTATTGCCTTCTTTAGCTGCTTTAATGTGTGCTTTATCAAAACTTTGAAATGCTGAAATAGTGTAGTACCTACCGCTTAGTCCTAATTGACTGTCACTCGTATATTTCAGACCAATCTCTGAACGGGCACGACTGCTAAGCAGAAATCTGATAAGCCTGGGAGACCGAATGATGAGTTCTCGGAGATCTCCAAACTGTAAGTGGAGGTCATCAGGTAGAATTTGTGTAACAGCGCCAAGATCGGCCTCTTATAAATTTATATTTGAACACGAAACTTCCCTGAACAAGCCAGTAGAACACTTGCACTGATACAATAATGTTGGTACTAACAAGGGTGCTCAGTGGTCTTGAGGTAAGGTGTTGCAAGTGCCGGAGGTTATGGGTTTGGATCAAGGCAGAGACCGGGATTTTTTCACATGGATTTTCTGGTAAAAATTCCCCTGAACTCTGAGTAGTGAGATCGGACTTCTGTGTTCAGTGTCGAGCACGTTAAAAATCTCTTGGCAGTTAGAAATCTAACAGAGTAGGCTTAATGGCCGCTGACCGACAAAATTCAAAATTGATAAAAAAATCTACCAAAATTATGTGTACCTTACCCCAGGCCTAGTAGGCCGTAGAAAGTTGTAAAATAACTGCTACATATAGCCAAAGCATTCGGCTACCTGGCAACAGACATTATCATGCCTGTTTGAATACCAGTATTCCAAGTATTCTAAGGGTTTCTTCTGAGCAATTTGAAAGCACATTGGTGGCTTTCTAGGCCAATCCTAGTATTTTGTCAGAGACACTTTGGTCAGCATTTTGAAAAATTGTGAATCCTGTGGGTAATTAAAGCGACTAAGCCATATATGATAGTTCATTTAGTTGAAGAAAAAATTCTGACTTTAGAAAGCCTGCTGCCTTTTAGGCAGGCTAGCAACAGCCAAATGCTAAGGAGAGGGAACCAAATGAACATGACAAAAAGGCACAAATATCGCAGTCCTGCTGTAAGATGCAGCATAACATAATTTACGCCTATAAAAATAATAGTGACTGGAGAAGAAGAGAGAGATAATGAAACACTTCTATAAATATGTTGCAATTACAAGAATGAATAATTATATTTCTTAAGGGGTTATAAAAAAATGTCGTCTTGTTGCCAGTATCCTGGCTAATGATATGATTTAACCATGCTGTTCGGACCAGTGAAACAACTGAAGTAGACCTGTATCAATATAAGAATAGCATTGGGCTGTCAAAATGAGGCTTGCTCAGCAGCTATGTGATAACAACAACAGCTATGCTGTTCAAATGGCAAGAAGACACATATCTGGTTTCAGATAATTGTTTGCCAGTGTTGAAGCCAGCTGTTAAAAAAACCACAATTATTAATTTCCATAAAAAATATCCCATATCACGATGATATGCTCTTTTTTTACAAGCTTTTATTTAACCTACATGATTGTTGTCTGTTTGCGTTTACTTCTATTTCTCCTATTTTAACCAACTTTTCAAGCGAGCTGGTATTTTATACAGCCTCTACTAGTGTGACCTGTTAATCTATTTAAAATTTGTCAGATCTTTGACAGGTTATTGAAAAGTTTGTACCAAAAAAGTTGTTTTTTTTTTATATTTCCTTGTTTAGTCCAGTAGGAGAGTACTGACATATAGTGAAAACATGCTACAAATGCCTGATCACCCCATGCATATCAAACTGATACATCCAGTAACAAATAGGCTTAAGAGAACCAGCTTCATCCATATATCAAACCACCTACACCAAAAATTTGGGGACCTAATACCCAATCAACCTGCAGAAATAGAAATGCTTATCAACTATGAAGAGCCAAGCTACAACTTAACAATATGTACATAGATACCAAGAATTTAAAATAAAGACCAATGCAGTGTCCACGAGCTGAAAACTTTGACATAAGCGATGATTGAGGAGAAATGCAATGCCAAGGAATGGTCACAAGTGTACACAGATGGTTCAGCAGAAGGGGCACGCTGGAACGGGGAAGGAAACACATTCATCAGACACAAAAGTGGAAATATAACAAAAGAGGCTTTCCCAACAGGGAAGTTGTCCACAAAACTCAGAGCAGAATCTATGGTCCTCCTGCGAGCACTGAGAATACTTGAGGCAGAAAAGCAACCACCAACAAAAATAGTTGTCTTCACAGATTGCAGATTTCTAATAGAGACAATACAGAAAACAAACAACGAACCGCTGTTATCAGAAATCAGAGCAGAACTAGCAAAAACTCCAGAGATCCTCAACAATAGTGGTCTGATGGCTACCCAACTGCGGAATCACAGAAAATGAGAGCTCTGATGCTCTAGCAAAAGATGGCAGCAAAAAGGCATAATTTACTCATCGAGTACCATACAGAGATATCAAGAATATCATCAGAAATCAGTATATACACCAATAGAGAGAAGACAGAAACATAGGCAGCACACCAGAATCCTGAACACATTCTACAGGAATGCCCATTCTATAAAGAAGGCAGGATATTGACATCATCGGAGGAACTACAGAAACAATGGGTTGAGTATTTTTTTTTAAGTCTTAGATCTCCACCACAAGAAATACCGAAGATCCTACTAGCAGGGGAGACCCTGAACTTGGACGGCAACCCACTAAGTAAGATAGAAATCCAAAGGACCATATCCAAACTCAAGAAAGAGAAAGCAGCAGGACCAGATGGAATAGCAGCTGAAGTCATAATAGATAAGGCCACTGATACATTGCAAGGATTATTCAAGAAGATATGGGAAGAGGAGAGTGTGCCAACAGAATGGAAAGAAGGACATCTGATTAAACTGCCTAAGAAGGGAGACCTGGCAGATTGCAGCAATTATAGGGTTACATTACTGTCGGTGCCAGGCAAGATATTCAACAGAATCATCTTGGACAGATTAAAAACTGAAGTAGACAAAAAGCTCAGAGAGGAACGGGCAGGATTTCGCCAAGGAAGATCATGCACAGATCATATAGCCACGCTATGCATCATAGTAGAACAAAACATTGAATAGAAATCATCCCTATACGCAAATTGTATAGACTATGAAAAGGCGTTTGACAGTGTGTATTGAAGTACTCTATGGCAACTGTTGAGACACTATGGGATACCAGAGAAGTACACAACCCTTATCCAGAATATGTTAGTAGACACAGTTAGTAGAGTGGTACATGAAGAAGCACTGATTGACATCTTCGGGGTGCAAACAGGGATGAGTCAGGGATGCCTGCTCTCACCTTTCCTGTTCTTGTTGGCTATAGATTGGATAAGGAAGACATCAATCGAAGGCAAACAAAACGGGTATTCAGTGGACACTATTGTCACAATTGGAGGACCTGTACTACGCATTTGATTTGGTACTTTTGTCACACAGTCATAGTCAAATGCAAGAGAAACTTGATAGGGGGAAAGAACAATCGGCCAAACTGGAACTGAATATCAACATGAAGAAAACCAAGCTCCTTAACACTAACAGCAAAGAACCAATCATGGTGGAGGGAGAGCAGTTGGACGGGTGGATACCTTTACCTATTTAGGCAGCACAATAGACACATCAGGAGGTACAAATGGAGATGTAAGGATCAGAATTGGAAAGACAAGAGGGGCATTTCTGACACTAAACAATATATGGATATCCAGAGATATCAAGATTCACACCAAAATTAGAATATTCAACGCAAGTGTCGAGTCAGTGTTGCTGTATGGAGCGGAGACATGGCGAACGACCAAGGGCATACAACAAAGACTCCAGTCCTTCGTTAACAGATGCCTACGAAGGATAATGGGCATAAAGTGGCAGGACATGGTGAGGAATGAAGACTTGTGGGAAAGGAGCCAACAACAGCCATTGGAAAAACAATATTAAGCGAAGAAAATGGGACTGGATAGCCAGACAGGCTCTTACATGGAATCCTCAGGGGAAAAGAGAGAGAGGTAGACCCAAAAATATGTGAGAAGAGAATATGAGAAGGAGCTAAAATTAAATAATTACACCTGAGAAAAGCGGAAAAAGCAGCCCAGAATCATGTATGCTTGTGAGATGTTGTCGATGACCTATGCACTGAGAGGATCAACGAGCTTTGATTGATTCACCTTATTTCGCATGAGAACTGGTCACTGCAGACTACTAGAACATCTATATGAACTAAAGATATCACACACACATATGAAAGCCCATGTGGAACAGAGGGCCAGAATCCTGAACACATTCTACAGGAATGCCCAATCTTTAGGGAAATGAGATGTCAGACCTAACCAGAGAAGCTGAGACAAAAGCTCTTGGGCAGCCACGCTGACCTGTTGAAGACTACAGACTTCATTATGGCGACTGGCCTACAGATATAGTATGACCAAAGATCCTGAACGCAAAGAAGAAACAGGAAGTCCAGTAGGATGATGGGGGTCACCACCGCAGTTGGTCTTCCTGTTCACATCAAGACATTTCAAATCATTCTTATCTTATTGCTGTCCCTTGCCTTAATTATAGCTGCCATGTGTTGTTTCCACAAAATCGTACAATTTTGGGATCTTTTTTACTGCATACAATGTGGGAGTTTACTTCGCAAATTTTGGGAGCTTCATTTTTCTTCACAAAGTTTGGGAGTATTTTTGTACTACAAATTTGAATCTTTTTATCTCTTTACTCATTAATATTACATTTGTTATTTCATGTTTAAAATGGCACAACGAAGTAACGTTTAGTACGCAAAAATTAATGTGAGAATAATTTGAATAGAGTGACCGGAACCACTAGAACTAATAGGACTGGTGTAAACCTTCCAGGGAGGTAGTAAAAGGTGACTAAGTTGTCAGGATCTGAGAGGGGAGCAAAGAATAGTAATGCTGTAACCTGCCAAGCATGTTATAAGAGACGATTAAGGAGGGTTGGACATGGTGTTGGCTACCTCGTCCTGAAGAAATTTTAAGTGCTAAAAATACAACTAGTATGGACAAGTCAAGAGATGTAATGATATGATGCAACGAAAGCTGCAAGGAATTTGTTTCACTGGCTTACCTGTTTTCGTTTAGGAAATCACCAGATTTGGTAGCTGGAATGTTCGTACAATGTACGAACACAGGAAGGCAGCAGAGATGAGAAACTACAAAATGTGTGTCCTGAGACTTGCTGAAACACAGTGCAGAGGAGTTGAGAGGATAAAACTGAGACGGGAAATGCTGCCGTCCTCAGAGCACACTGAAGAAGAAGCACACCATAGTGAAGATGTGGCCCTAATGCTGTCAAAAGTGGTGCATAAAGCACTTATAAAATGTGATTGAGAATTACTGCTGAAGACAGAAGTGTCAAACCGAAAGGTGCAAATATCGCAATCAAGCTGTAAACTAGCGACACAGCGTATTCCGTTCTCCGGATAACATCCTGGCACTTGCAAAACCCTGTTCAGGGCTTGGTAGTGGGAGATTGAGAATGAACAAAAATATTGTTAGGCGACCAGGACCAGTCACGTCGAATGACCATGACCATGCTGCTGTCCTCAGGACACACTGAAGAAAAAGCACACCGTAGTAAAGATGTGGTCCTAATGCTGTCAAAAGTGGTGCAAAATGGCACTTATAAAATGGGACCCAAAATGATACTACAATACAATACAAAAATAGGGTTAGGCTTCCAGGGCCCGCCACATCGAATAGCCATATCCATGACCATATCTGATGGCACGTTCCAGGCAGTCTGCAGTTCTGTTGGGGAATGATACCAGCTACTTTCAAAACCGCCAAAAAGAATATTAAGATAAACATTATCCTGTACTATGCACCAACCAATAACAAGGAAAGAAGACACGATAAAAGATGAATATTACACCAGACTTTAAAATTTCATAAATAAAAGAAGTAGAAAAGACATGATTTTGATGGTAGACCTAAATCCTAAGGTTGGAAATGATATCAGTTTTGAAGTGATCATGGGCATACATGGAAATGAGACTCAAAATGAAAATGGAGTTTTACTTAAGAAACTTCAGTCAACTGAAGATTGGCGACAGCATGTTTTCACATAAAAGAATTTAAAAAGCAACATGGATCCCACCAGATCATAGGGCGGAAAACCAGATTGATCGTTTATGTATAAATAAGAACTTCAGATCATCATTACACAATATAAAAGTATGTATAGGCCATAGACAAATAGCTGGGTGAAGAACAAGCAGGATTTCAGCAAAATAAGCACTATGACCCGATAGCTGCACTGAGAATAACAGCTGAACTGTGCAACGGAACTTACAACTGTGTATTGGATTCATAGACTAGGGATCAAGATGCTGAGCAGTGCATGAGCTGCAGCGGTCAGCAACCCATAGCTGACTGCTAGCGTCAGGGCCAGTGACCCAGAGCTGCCAAGACTCTTCTACAGCTCCACATGGTGATCTTGGATAACAGGCTGCAGCAGAGCAGACTGGCTAAGGAGAAGGGATTGAAGAGGGAAGGCTAACCTGGTACACAAAAATGCCTGCTGAAGTCGAATGTGTCCGACCGAAAGATGAAGAAGAAGAAGAAGATTCATAGACTATAAAAAAAAAAGGATTTGACTGCTTAGATAGAGAATCATTCTTAAAAGATGCTCAATAACCAAAGTTCACAAACTTAATTAAGAATCTATATGAGTATATGAAATATAGAGTTCTATATGAAGACCAGTTTTCTTTGAGATAAAAACTGGTTTGTAAAATAAATGTATCTTATCACGATTTCACTTTCTGGTGACTATTAATTACGAAGACAACAAAAGCAACATTTAAAAAAAGTTCAATGGAGTTCAACAAAATGGCTTGATGATCTAGACTTTGCCAATGACTGGCTCTTCTGTCCCTTAACTACAATCAGATGCAAAATAAAATAAGTATATTTGAGGAGAGGTCACAGAAATTGGGACTGACTGAGAATACACAAAGAGAAACAAAAATTATGGGAATAAATGCAACTAATGACAGATTGTGTTGGGAGACACACTCCTGCAAGATGTGGAATCATTCATTAATCAAGTTAGCATATAGACAAAATAGGAGGTGCAGATAAAGTTATAGAAAAAGAGAATGCAGAAGGTAAAAGGAGCATTCATTGCATTGGGGGAACTTATGGAAATTAAAAGAAATTAAGTCAACACAAAAATAAAAACCTTCAACTTAACTGCTTTGTACTGGTTAAACAGGATCTGCAGAGTCTATATGCAAGCAGTTTTTTCTACTCAACTTGATATAAAATAGTTTTGAGTGCATTAACTGAACCTGCCCACACAGTTTCCTGTGGAAAAGCATTCCAAGTATTCACTGTAAGGTCTATGATTTGAAACATAGAAAACCAAAATGAAGCAAAAATCAACTAAACAAAGTATAGACTTTCATAAATAAGTGCCTGCAAATAATAGAGACATGGCATGATAAGATCACTAATGTGGAACTGTTGGACAGAACCAGACAGATATAAGTGAAACACGATGTGTGAAGAAAGTGTTGCTATTGGGTAGGACACACATTAAGGAAACCAGTTGATGACATTACAAGACCTTCTCTGTTTTGGAATTCCCATAACAAGAGAAGTAGATCCCGACCAAGACACACTTGGAGAAGAGAGAGAGCTCGAGACAGACATTAAGGAAATAGAGATGTCTCAGGACAGAAGAACTTGGCACACATTTGTTTAAGACGTGTTCTACATGAAGCTGAAACGTTTTGATTGATCATAGGATTGTGCATTGGGGTAGCAACATCATCATGTCTAAATGTTTACTACACAAATACCAACTGTAAGAGACTACCACTGTTCTTTATACAGACTTTCCATAAGGGACTAGCAGCCTTATATGGGGAAAAAGAAAACAAGATGCCTATAATAAACAGACTGAGATTTCAGCCAATAAGACTTTCTTCAAGACAATACATAAAGTCAAAGAAGGAGAGGAATACAATGTGAACCACCAACTTACAAAAGTTCATTGGTACTCGAATAAACAAAATGTTATTGCACATCACATGCGATGATGGCCACAATATCAGGCGGTTTTGTCTTAATAATGTGATGTGTGCTATATTTGGATTATAGTGAGGGAGAGAATGCGCCGATCATCAATCTCACTCTCTTATCCTGAGTTGTCTTGGATCAGTGGCAAGACTATTGGTCGAGACGACTGGAGGTAACTCAGAATGCAGGCACTCTGGTCTTACCTCCCGTGAGAGCGGGGGTCGCTTGAGACTTGCGAGATTTGATCGCTCACCGTTTCCATTCATCACTGTAAGAAGACGATTGCCTTGACTGCAGCGACTCCTAGCGAATACTGTCATAATCAAAACTCAGTCTAGTGGTTAAGTGACACGGTTCACAATCTGAAGGTACTGGGTTCGTACCCCAATCACAGCACCGGGGAAGCAAACCCATAGAAAATGTAGGAGGAAGCAGACCCTTACATAAAATGCATGCTGAAATTGAATGCACTGAGCTGGCAGGCGCAAAATAAAAAAATAGTGCAATGCACACTGCCTTGGGGAATAGAGAAATAAGGCGAACCCCAAAAAAGTTTAATGATCATATCTCAACTTTTTTAGCAGCTTATCGATTCAAGTTAGTAAAGTAAAGATCCCGTTTCGCTGCATATGGGAAATATAGTGTTGTGCCCATATTATTTGGTGACTCACAGTACATAATGGGTGATTGGTCAGTATCACACTCACTGTCTTTACTTCCAAGATTTTAGTACGGTACCCAATTTCTGTGGCCGGGTCAACCAGAGGAGCCGGTTTACGAAATATTCTATCAGCCATATCACTTTTGACCTTTAATTACTTGTATTTTCGTTTATGTGTTTATCATTCCACAACATTCAAACAAAATTAAAAACGCTCCGATATTCACAGTTAAACCTAATTCAGAAAGGGTAACACAAGGCAGAGTGATTTGAACCGTGTCTGAAAGCAAACTAGCGGCATGTAGGAAGTGCGCCAGCGTCATATCGCTGTGGTATCATGTCTTCAAAATGACTCATCGAGTCGTGGTGTTGGTGCAAAAAAGGGTCTTAAATTCTAAACGTTGTAAGTCGAAACATCGTAACCTGAGGTTTGACATTTTTGTTTCTAATGATGAAATGGGAGAAAGTTAATAGAATGACCGGTAATTATAGGTGAATACTGATTGGGGTAATTTATTACTTAATGTTTACATGAAAAGATGACTGTCAAATTTTTTAAATTTGTACCTCGAAACATATTTGAGACCTTTTATCTGTCACAAAAAACACCTTCAGAACTTTTCGATCGTTTTATGGGTAAGGTCGTACTATTTTCCGGCCAGTACGGTAAAACTTTCATTTTCATAAAACTGACAGTTCTTTATAACGAATTTAGAAATATTATACAAGTCAAATATAGAATAGATAGTAGTGAAGTAAAGATGTTGGTTCCCTGTGTGGATTCAAGCCTTGTTGTGGAGGAAATAAATAGGATATATGCTCATTACTATGCATATTGTAAAATAGTGGCTAATGGGGGTTGTGTATGGATTGGGCACTCTCAAATAGTAACACAAAATGCTATACAGCAAGGGCATGTCAGTCGTTGTGCATAGGCTGCTTATAAGGCAGCCATCTGCTGTAGTTGTCATATGCTTCTATGGGAACAGCAATAAAAATGTTGGTGACGAGATGATGTTCCATGCGTGTCATAAAAGTAACTAAAGAGGGTTTTTTTTATGGACCTCTCACCCTTAAACAATGAAAACAAAATACTACAAAGCATGCCACTGCTGCAAGAGTAATTAAATTCTGTGGTTACCACATTCTGCTATTGGAACACAGAAAGGAAAGACGTTTACGAGGAACAATTTCTGTAATAAATTTTATTGAAAGTTAGCGGTGTGAATTCTTAGTGCTTGAGGGAATTCTTCTCAAGTAGAGCCAATTTTTGTCTTGCAGCTGCTTCTAGAATGCATGTGTAAGCCAGATTAGTGGGCCATTAGCTGTACTTGCTTGGTTTTCAGCACCGAATATTAATTGTGACTACACTTGTAAGAAAGACAACGGTCTATCAGAGTCAGACATGCTACAAACATCTGGTTAAGGCATGTAACTTAGGGTATCGCACCTAGACCGCACACCTTCACCAACAAATGTCCCCGTTACACACCTTTTTGTTTGATGGTGAAATGGGACAACAAAAACAAATCTGGGACGATGGACGTGACAGTGAACATTTCTCGTGGAGTTTGCGGAGGATAAATCAAAATCAATAAGACATGTCTTTAGGAAACTACCTGACATATACTGGATTGGAACTTACAGGTGAAGTGAATTTGGGGAGGTGAAACATACATTTTGTGAAGAGCTTTGGAAGAGGAATCATGGTGACTGGAATCTCATTTGCAATGCTCAAGAAGACTGTCCGAAATAGGAAACACTGGAAAGCAATCATTTTAGTCCTATGCTTCAAAGGAAACTAGAGGAATAAGTCAAGTCTAGCTGTCAACAAACAAATGTGGGAAATCAAGTTTTCAATTTTTTTGCATGAGGAAATTTTTCTTTCTTCTTTTTAAGCTCAAGATCCACAAGGTGTTGTGACACGTAAGTCTGCACTGTGTGTTTGCTATGAGTCTGTTGTCTGCACTGTGTGTTTGCTATGAGTCTGTTGTCTGCACTCTGTTTATGTTTGCTATTAGTCTTACGCGCTATGATGCTCTATGTCTATCACACACATGTCAACCTGTACGAGATGAAAACACATACACCAGAACGACGTAAATCGTACTGGAGGAAAGAACTTTTACACCTGTGTCTGTTTGGGTGAGAAACAGGCTGGGAAATCGGCATAAATTTATAGGTTTTAATAAGTAAATGCCCATTTGTTACTAGGGTCTACAAAAGAAGCAGAGAATATTAACACTGTAACCTGCTCAGCATGCTGTCAGAAGCTACTGTTACAATCTATAAACTACATGAAAAACAAATTCAGACCTATTCTCCAAAAGGAATGAGAAAAGTGCCTTAAGTCAAGTCATATGTAACTATAAACATTTAATTTAGAAACTACTCAAAATGTCTGTGAAGATAACAGTTTATGTTATGAAAAACGAACCCAAGCAGATCGCGTGTTCTTGTTGTTGCTGTCCCAAAGCTGCTGAGCTTGTCTGCTCATTCAATGTCATTCTTATATAAATACAGGACTTTTTCGGTTGTATCACTGTGCCATACCGTGAATTGGCACTTGTATCAATATATTTCATCATGACCAAGTGTTAGTTTGCTCAATGAGTAGGTGTCTTCTGTTTTGTCGAGGTGAGAACAATGACTGCACAAGGTCGCATGCTGAGGGTTGATGTGGTTTAAGTGATTAATGACGCTGGTGTGTCCTATTCGGAATTGAAAGATGAAGCTTTGTTGTCTTTTGTGCAGTCTATCTATGTCCATCATTATTTTTTTTGGCTGTGGTATTTCGTTAAATACACTGCGATCCAATATCCCCATCATCCACCTGTTCAGCCAGATTTCCCTGGTTTTATTTTTTTGGATTCATTTAACTATGTAGTTGCTTCGCGACCTATTCTGATGTATGGAGGCTCCCATTTTTGCCTGAAGCAGATCATATAATATCAGTTACATATGTCGATATCTACCACAGAGGTACCCAAAATTAAAATAATAATTTTCAATGCATGCAGTGAAAGAACGTTGTGCATGAGGCCAGCAACCTCATCATGTAAAATCATTGTTACAGACTGCAAGTGCTCAGATTCAGACTGAGATGGCCGTATGCTTTGTTTTGTAGCGGAAAGTCAAAATGATTGAATGTTGAAATAACCACAACCATGTTCTATCAGCCAGTGTATTTTGGACTGATTTCTTCTTCATCGTTCATTCTCAAATTCTCGCTACCAAGCCCAGAAAAGGCATTTGCAAGTAGCAGGATGTTGTCTGGAAAATTCATTGTAGTATGTCGTAGTTTACAGCTTGACTGCTATATTTATACCTTTCGGTCCAACACATCCGACTTCAGCAGGGGACTGGTTTGATTGAATGTTTTACTAACCCTAAAGGCTGAGGAGACTCTGATTAGCGTAATGGCAGAACACTTGCTTTTCGCTGCAAAGGTACAGGGTTCCAACTTCTGTTGCCGGGGCGCTCCTGTCAATCCTGCCGTAAATAGGTTCCTGGCTAATGAAAGGAAACTGGCCACCCAATTTCATAAACAAGCTGTGGCTGGATTATGGAAGTCTCTAACATAATTTTGTTGCCCATCGTAAGCGATGATTTCAACATCAGTTGGTTTTATCTTGATGATGTAACTTGCATTGTATTTGGATTATAGTGAGAAAGAAACTGCGCTGGTCATCAACCTCACTCTCTCATCCCAAGCTACCTTGAACCAGTAGCAATTTGACTCAACACGGCCAACACTGAAATGATTGACAGGCCGAGAGCACTTTCGTTGGGTCTAATATGGAACGGGTGCTGGATTTAGACCCTCGGAAATCTTGGGCTAAGCTCTCTGTGGCTCGATTGGCCTGCACTCAGTGTTCGATAAAGGAATTGACGGAAGGGCACCACCATGAGTGGAGCCTGTGGCTTAACTTGACTCTACACGCCAACACTGTAAAATGACTGACAGATTGAGAGCACTCTCATTGGGTCTAATAGGGAACGTGTGCTGGTATTAGACCCACGGAAATCTGGGGCTAAGCTCTCTGTGTCTCGATTGGCCCGCATTCAGTGGTCGATAAAGGAATTGACAGAAGGGCACTACCATGAGTGGAGCCTGCGGCTTAATTTGACTCAACACGCCAACACTGTAAAATGACTGAGAGCACTTTCGTTGGGTCTAATAGGGAACGTGTGCTGGAATTAGACCCACGAAAGACAGGTCAGTTTTACCCTCTAAATGAAAGAGCGCTGCTACGGTAATCCTGCTCAGCCCTAGAGAAATCGCAGGTTTCAGACGCTTGGTCATTGACTGACTAAAAAGCCCTCTATTGATTCGTTGGGTCTAATCGTGAACGGGTCCTGGTATTAGACCCCCGGAAGATAGGTCAGTCTTGCCTTATTAATGACAGGGCGTTGCTACGGTAATCCTGCTCAATTCGAGAGGAGTCGCAGAGATTTGTCCACATACTAGGCTCATAAGCCAACAACATCTCCGTGCCATGACCAGGCTTGTCCCCTGGTCAAATGCACTCCTTCGAGAGAAATCGCAGGTCGCTGACATTTGGTCCACGTGCTTGGCTGATAAGCCAATGGTGCGAAGTTACCATCTGAGGGACTACGGCTAAACGCCTCTAAGCCAGAATACCGCCCTAAATCTCAGCACTGCTGTGATGGGAGGCTACGACATGGCTGGGACCTGGGGCTCGCATCTCAGCCCGGCCCGGTCAAGTCGCAGAAATGCACCTGGTTAAATGCACTCCTGCCTTTCTCTTTACCTCTGTCTGCTATCAGTCATCCCAATGGACGCAGAAGAGATGCAGTCCAGCGGACATTGCACCCCTGCCCTATTGTGACAACCTCCCAGGTGGCGGGGAATGCTAGGCGTACCATCACTGCAGATGAGCCGAGAAAATAAAGGAAGCAGAGATACCTCACTCACATGCCCATGCTACGTTCCTGGCAGGACGTGACGATCCTGAAACACAGTCACACTGGACTGCCTCTCTTCCGGGATAGAACAAACTAGTACATAGTCCATCATATCATATCATTGCCAAACCCTATAGACACGAGTGGGGAAGACTCGATAGTCCTGCAAGACAACTTCCCTAAGAGAGACAACTCTGACCAAAAACAACTGCTGCCTTGCAGTTAGGCTGGGGACAGCCAAAGGCTAAGGAGGGCATCCCTACAGAAACGCCTGTTGAAATCGGATGCACTGAGCCACAGGCTTAACAAAATAAAACAGTGCAACGTAAATATCGCTGTAAACAGCGTACGATGAAGAAGAAGAAGAAGAACCAGTAGCAAGATGATTAGTCAAGTTGACTGGATGTAACTCAGGATACAGGCTCTGGTCTTACCTCCTTTGAGGACAGGGGTTTGCTTGGAACATGAGATTCAATTGCCCACCATTTCCTTTCATTGCTTTAACACTTCATCCCTGACAGCAGTGCTTGCCACATAACTACCTTTACCTTACTTAATGGTTGAAAACTGCCCTCAAGACACTCAAAATTTGAACTTCTTCGCCGTTCATCCTCATATCAAGGTCCCAGTTTCTTTCACAAATGCCAACATTGTTTGTAAAGCTGTTTTATCTCCATACAGCTTCTGTCAATCATATGTCTTGCCAGGTCAGTATTGATCTCTCTCTACTTGTGTAAGCTTGCAGCTTTGTAGGATGTGTTCCAAGGTCATGGTATGCTCCCTGCATGGAAACCTGTTATCTGTCCCAATCCTCATTTTGTTGCAAAGATGACACTTGAGTCTAATATGTCCAGTTCTCGGTCTGAAGATGAGGATTTGCCCTTCTCTGGTTAAATTACATTAAAGGGATGGCGTGGGTTAGTGGTTAAGTGACACGGCTCACAAGCCGAAAGTGCTGGGTTTGCTCCCCAATCACAGTACTGGTCATTACTCCGAGGAAGCAGACCCTTATATAAAATGCATGCAGAAGTCGGATGCACTGGGCCGACAGGGGCAAAATAAAAACATAGTGCAACTGCATTGTACCTTAGGGAATAGAGAGAAAAAGGCAAACGCACAAACAAATTATATTAGCTGTCTTCTTTTCTCAAATGATCAGCCCATTTTCCACTGAAGTTGGCTTTAATTATGGTCTTGGTCTCATTATATGTAATACTCAGGTCTGTTTGTGGGAAAGCTCCTCCACACTTTGCTAGTTTCTCTGCAGTTTCATTACACATCGAAATTGCAGTGGGAGGGGATCCACTGAATGACAAATGTTGGCTGTTCTGCTGAGAGCCGTGTCAGTGAGGGCATGCATTTCTCAAGTGTGTTTTAGACTTGCTATTGCTGACTAGACAGAAATTTGAACAAAAATATATTTACAAAATTTGTAATTACAGAACTGTTTAGGCTAAAAACCATTCCACAATGTATGGTGGTGCACTGAAAGGAATGCTTGAAACCTGTAAATATTACAGGGAAACCATACAGGTTGGCATGTATGCTATCAGTTAGTTGTTTCCTTACAGCTTATACAGTGTTCTGCAACTTTTCCTGCCCTATGCCTGCCAAAGTTTTGCTATATATGATATATGACAATGCATTATGCTGTTCTACTTTTCAAGCTTGCAATATATTGCATCCTTATTTTCTGTGTTCTAGTAAAGTCTGGCTTTTCGTTATCTAGTCTAGCTTTGTATGTCCCTGCCTGTGTATTTTTGTCTATCTTCTCTAAGGTAGAAGACTGTCTAACTCATGAGCACCTTATAATTCACACAAGTCAAAATACTGCCTAGTATGAAGTAATTATTTGGGTATTTAAAAAGGTCTAGAAAGAACACCCCTTATATAATACAGCTAATAACAGATTGAATAGCTTGTTTTTGAGGGGAGCAGAAGTTTATATTTTGATATCTAAATATTATGTTTTTAGGTACAAGATTCAAATCCCGGATGAACCTTAATATTTGTTCTTACTCTTTTTTTGTGAGTAAAATCTGATCAATACATTGCATTCTACCATGATGTCAATAAATAAAAAGTTCAGATCAGGGAAACAGCTGCGGCTTGTTTATCTTCCAGCTGTAAGTGCCACTGAATTTACATAGTCCTAAAGTGACTTAATTTATTATAATCAATAACGTGAGATCATTTTTATGTGACACGAAACTTGTTTCCCACGAAACGTCTGCCTGCGTAGTCAAAATGACCAACACTACCTACTTCCTTTGTGAAACTAATTTTCAGATGGCACAGTGGTCTAGGGGTGAGAGGGTGCTAGAAGTCCGTGGTTTAAATCCTAGATGAATTTTATCTTTTCTTTCTTCTTCAAATGTTCTGTTTAAATCTGATTGAAACTTTTATCAATAGTACAGTTGCACTGGCGGGCAGATGTTCTGCCCGAATCTGCAACTGTGTTTATATTTACATATTATATATATATTCACTGTTTTTTATTGAATTAACCTGTCAATAATAATATTTCATGTATATGTGTAAACATGCCCTGCTTGTTCTAACAATACTTTGAGTCACGTAATAAATACGTTGTATATTTATGTATGTGATGCCATCTTCTAGCATTATTATTCTCATTCATTGTCTCAAGGAGAAAATGAAGTGGAAGTTAAAAAGGAAGCGCCTGTTATTGATCATGTTGTTGAACGTGAGTATATGGCCATGTATGACCAGCCATGTACATTCACCTTGCATTTAAGCATCTTGTGCTAAGTTTGTTCCTGTTATGTTAGTATTATTATTATTTCAGCATTCTTTAGTGGAGACTGGGGATATTGTATTAATTTCAAAAGTTTTATTTGAATGCTGTTTTTGTTTACGTTTGCTTATGCTTATATGAATTAATTAGAATATCAGGAGCTCATACATTATGTAGTTTTACTTTCTATCTCTCTCTCTCTCTCTCTCTCTTTATCTATCTCTCGTCGCCCTCACCTTCCACCCCATCCTTTGCAATCCTCTTTGTTTCTTTAGCACAATTCTCATATTGATAATTTGGTGTGTGTTTTTTTTCACAAATATTTTTTTTTAATTATTTGGCGACGACTTCGTTCATTCTTAATCTCCCGCTACCAAGTCCAGAAACGGGCTTAAATAGCAAAATGTAGTCCAAAGAACGGAATGAATTGTGTCGTAGTTTACAGCTTGACTGATATTTGTATCTTTCGGTCTGACACATCCGACTTCAGCAGGCATCTAGGTTACAGCAGTCTGACTAACGAGGTGGAGATCGACACTGTAATCCCCATAGTGGTGAGCTTACTGAGAAGTTTTTTTATTGCACTACATCCAGGAGGACCCAGGTCAACCTTCTCAAGTACACCTTGTTATGTAAGAAGAACCACTGTAACCTGCTATCAAAGAAACATCAAGAGTTAACTCAGCACAAATAGCTTCGAACAACATTATCTCAATGTCTTTATAATGGCTTAGAAGAGTCTGTAGAGTTTGTATACAACCAATATCTTGGAGGGTGGTTTTTACCAATGTGTGAGTCCATCTTAATGGTTAGCGAGCTGGCTTTGCATCTGAATGGTTCTGGGTTCATTCCCCAGTTGAGACGGATATGTTTTTTCATACAGCAATGGCTCCCGGGTTGACCCAGCCTTAAATGGGTACCGGTTTGGTTCGGGAAGTAAAAGCAGCGATGGAGAGGAAATGGCTACCGCCCTCATATAGCCGAGCCTTTGAAATGTGAGATCGCTAACACCTCACACCCCGACGGCAGTAATGCTTTGGGTTACTTTACTGTAAATCCATTTTTGTGTGTATTCGGTTAATTATTTTGTTTGTTCTCCCTCTTCGTGTACATCTCTGGTAATTATCATTACATGTAAGGAAGCACATTTTTTTTTTTTTTACCATGTGATATAGGTGATGCTGTATTGGAGGAGCTAAGTTGTGGTAACTCTTGTTTATTCCTTTCTATACACAGTACACTGCCCATTCCACGGCTGTGTTATTGACTGCTCATACACTCTGATACACTGCTCATGTATTATCTCACATTGGCTTCCATTGAAGAAGCTTAAACAGCCAGCTTTTTGCCCTGCCCTACCATCACATATAGTTTACAATTCATGTGTTTTATGTCTGGAAATGGTGATAATATATTCAAGGGTAAGTCAGTAAGTAGGTCACAAACTGATATGGGATAGCTGAAAGATGTAGTTGGTAGTTTCTAAAGGTGTCATTAGGTGACAGCATCATCTAGCTTTGTGATTATGTAGCAGACGCTTGGTGTCACATACACATGCACAGCTCAGATGTAAAATGGCGCCCGTACTCACAGAGTGTACAATCAAAGAACAGCGTACTGTTGTGCGTTCGTTTTGGGGCAAAAAGACTTTCTGCAAAGAATATTCATAAGGAAATGCTTCATGTGCAGTTCATGGAAGAGATGATTCGAGCTGACATGCAAGTAATCAATAGTACGTTCGCATGCACATGATTTAGCCTACAGTAAAACAAATGATCAATTTAATTTCTGGAAAGTGTGCTCACGGTGAGTACACTGATAACCGATGAACATAAAATGAACTGAATTAGCCTGGCCTTGCGCTGATAAAGCATTGAGATAAGTATATCAGTGTTGGTGGAAATTATATTGAGAAATATTACACCATGTATGTGCAATAATAAATGGATTTCAAGTTCGAATTTTATTGTTTTTTTTAAATAAATAGCCATTTGTGACCTATTAACTGACCTGCTCTTGTATGTGTTAGGAGGGACTCATAAAAGGTCATTTTAATATTACTTATGAGTAGAATATGCACAAATATGAATGAAAGCACTTAATATTAAAGTTCTTTCTTGACACTGCCTCGAATGTATGCATGTTATGTCCCTGTATATGAAAGCCTGCCGTAAAATTCATAACTCAAAATTCAAATAAAAAATGAAATTATAATGAAAACTGGTCTAGTTCATTGGCTTCAGTGTGATACAGAAACCCCCATTGCAGATGGCCTTGATTAAAGGAAGACTCGATTAAAGGAAGACTGTTTCCAAGCATTTGCAATTATTCTCCTTTTTCTCGAATGTCAGGTTTTGGCAGCAGCTGGTCCCATTATAGGAAGCCTGTATGTGAGCTCTGGAAGCGTCTGATTATTATGGCAATATTTTTTTTACATGGTGTGGTTGCCAGCCTCAGACACGACCCTCTTTAGTCACCTTTTACGTCATGCTTGGAAGGTGATAGTGGTCCTATTCTTTTCATCCCAGGTATCGCTCAGGTGAAAAAAATGGCAAAATGAATCATATTTCTGCTGTCACAGAACAAATTTGATTCGCTGTCGGTTTTATTCATTCAAATAACTGGTGACTGAGTGTTTAGGGTATAGGTCTCTGGACTAAGGAGGCACAATCTCAGCATCTCAATAAGGCATCGTTTTTTTTCTATTAGGGTAAAATATATAATTCTAGCCTATAAACACCACAGCAACTGCAGGTGTAAGCAGCCTTTATTCTTCAGCCTTATAAATTCTGTCCCCTGCCAATCCCAGCACTGTTGATAAATACCGTAATTAAGATTTTGATTATTCTATACGTATATTCGTATAATTTTAGTTTTCTTTAATGTCATTTTTTTTTTAAATCTATGATAAAGATCATCATGCTCTTGTATAAAACTACAATAACTTTAGACTTTATACCAATATAAGCTTAGTTTGTCTTCTATTGCTCTGTTCTCATATGTCTAGTCATTGAGGCTTAATTAGCTGTTTTATTTTGTTTGCTCTAAATTGTATCCAGTCCATGACAAAGACCATTATAGTTGGAAATGTTGACTGGTATTGGTTGCACCACTTAATCCGTTACAGTCCAACATAGCTTTCTTAGATTTAATTTTTAGTCCAATACAAGAGCAAAAACCCTTTTTGTCAAATGGTTGGGTTGTTTGTTTTGTTTTTTTCAAAAGTAAAATTTATTTAATCAATTTGAGCTAAAATTATTATTAGAAGATCTCAAGACACAAAATAAATTATATTTGGCGTGAAGTAATCATATTAGCATTTATATTAAAGAAATAAGTAGCATGTCTTTTGCAAATTAAACCACTGTCAGTTAAGTATGGGTTGGAGAAGGTAATAGGAATTGGAAGTAAGGGAGATTTTAGTGAGAAACAGTTCACAGAGCTTTGCAGAGATAATAGATAATAGTTGTCCATCACAAGTGATGAAGACCACTCTCTTTGTTCAGCCGTGTGGACAGTCGTATCTCTTGCTGTGTCCGCTGAAATGGGTGACTTGCGCTGTGATTTGGATTAAAGTGAGGAAGAAAATGCGCCTTTTGTCAATCTCACTCACAGAGCCTAAGCTACCTTTTGCCAGTGGCAAGACATTCATCGAGACGACTGGAGATAGCATAGGATGCAGATTTTGCCTCAGGGTTACCATCGAAGCCTTTCCGTAAACATGTAATCCGCAGGATAGAAAGGTGGGATGGCATCTAACGCAGTTTGTCGTGCCTTTTCGATAACCACAAGAGGTCGTATGGACAACACTCAGCGTGTGAGTGGGTCTGGCATCTCTCCTCAGCTGTATTCAGCTCATCATAGTAGCATCTAATATTCCCTCACGCCAAATTCGTGAAGGTGAACCGGCAGAGCTAACCCGTGAAATACGACACAGGTATAAGCGTAGTGCCATTTTGCCGGAGTCCAGACCAGGATAAACGGATGGAAGAAATCACAAAAAAAGAACAAAATAACAAGTCCAGACGGAAAACAACACCACGTTTCCATGAACACAAGTGTGCAAAAAAAAAAGAGAAGTATGCAAATAATAGGTGAGGGTTCAGTATAAGTAGTAGGAGATTCAATGGAGAGGAAGGTTGGCATTCATTTGTCTAAACAACACATGTTTGAAAAAATTGATATTGGGGGAGCAAAAATAGAGGACATAGAGGGGAGAATAAAGAGGATTGATGACAGAGCAAACAATCCTGTTGTGGTATTGTAGGAACTAATAATGTAAAGAGATGGTACCGAACTAATTATGAATAAATACAAAAGTCTTATGGGAACACTTAAGGGGAAAAAGTTAAGAAAGGTCACAATGATGGGCATTTTAGATAGAGCAGATGGGTCAGACTATCTAGATAGTAAGATAATAGGTATCAACCTTAGGTTACAGGTGATGGGAATGGAATTTATTGATGTGAATGTAGACAAAAGTAAAATGTTAGACAGGAGAGGTTTACATCTAAATGAGATAGGACAGCATGTTGTAGCAAAGTATATGTTTAATCATTGTGTTAGAAATGTAAACTAGTAAGGCCTATGAAGTATGAGACTAAAGATAGGCCTACAATAGGGTGCTATAGAGGATGTAGTCAAAGGGGAGAGTTAGGGTCAGGGAAGTGGGAAATAAGTAGTGGAAAAGCAAAAATTAAAATGATTTAAGCAAAAACAAAAAGTGGAAAAACAACAAAATTACAAACTCAAATGTTTTTATGCAAATGTGAGAAGCATAATAAATAAAAGAGAAGAATTGGAACTGTATGTAGAAGAAGAAAAACCAGATATAATAGGGTTAACAGAATCATGGACATATGAGGACATTGCAGATAGTGAACTAGAAATAGAGAGATATACAATGTTAAAAAAAGATAGGTTAGTTGGAGACAAGGCTAAGGTAGGTGGGGTTTATTATACTTTATAAATTCTGTTAATATAACGATCAAAGATGATTTATCATGTGGTAACAAAAATGAAAGTGTATGGGGAGAAATAGAAAATAGGGGTGAAAAAACAGGGGTTGGAGTGTGCTGTAGATGTCCATCAAGTCAAAAAGAGGAAGATGAGGAGCTGATTAGTAGCATAACAAAGGCAAGTGAAAGGAAATTATTATTAATGGGGGATTTCAACTTTCCAGCACTTGTAGAGTCAAAACATTTTGTTAAGTGCATAACTGACAATTTTTTTATTCTTCTTCTTCTTCGTTCGTTCTCAATCACCCACTACCAAAGCCTGAAAGGGTTAGTAGCAGAATGTAGTCCAGAGAACGGAATGCGTTGTATCGTAGTTTACAGCTTGGCTGCGATATTTGCACCTTTCGGTCCAACACTCCGACTTGAGCAAGCATTTTTTGAGTACCGGGTTAGCATTCCCTCTTCGATCCCCTCTGCATAGTCAGTCTGCCCTGCTGCAGCCTGTTATCCAGGATCACCGCGTGGAGGTGTAGAGGGGTCTTGGCAGCTATGGTTCGCTGGCCCTGACACTAGCAGTCAGCTATAGGTCGCTAACCACTGCAGCTCATGTGGTGCTCAGCATCTTGATCCCAATTTTTTTATTCAACATCTAGAAGCAGCCACCAGAGGCAAAAACACACTCGACTTTGTTTTTACTATAGAGGAAAATATGATTGAAAACGTTACCGTTGAGGAACTGTTTGTCTCAAGTGACCATCAGATAGACCATCAGTTGGGATCTTATTGCAGGGAAAGAAGTAAACATAAATATGCGAACATACGACTACTCTGAGGCAGATGTTAAGAGGATGAAAGAGGCAGCGAACCACATAATCTGGAAAGATATTGTAGGAGGAACAGATGTTGAACAAGAGTGGGAGAGTTTTAAAACAGTTCTAGAAACGCTAAAAGAGGAATGTGTTCCATGTAGGGAGGTAAACCCAAAGCGTAAAAAGTGAATAACTAGATTTGTAGTGAAATGTAGAAGAGCGAAAAATAAAGCATGGAAAAAATATATAGAGGCTGGTAAATCAAAAGAAACATATTTAAAATATTTGGACAAGCAGAACATAGCTCAGAAAGGGAATACAACAGCAAAAATAGACTGCGGAAAAAAACTTGCTCAGAGGATCAAGACTGATAGTAAAAGCTTCTTCTCTTATGTTAGAAATAAACAAAGAATGAAAGACAAAGTAGGCCCTCTCATGGAAAGTACAGGGAAAATAATAAGTGAGAATAGGGAGGCAGCTAATCTGCTCAATCAGTACTTTGGCACAGTCTACACAAAAGAGGACTGCTCCAAGATCCCAGAGTCTATAGATATTTTTCAAAGAGAGATGGATACAGCGGGATTAAGATCAATTTGTATTACAGAGGAAATGGTTTTTTAAAAATTGTATGGGTTGAAAATGGATAAATGTCCAGGTCAAGATGGTATTCATCCAAAATTGCTGTTTGAAATTAGAGACCAACTAGCAAAACCATTGGCTATATTATGTTCTCAATCACTTGCAAAAGGGATTGTTCCACGGGATTGAAAAGATGCAGGAGTGATCCCCTTATTCAAAAAGGGCAAAAAATCAGATCCAGCAAATTATAGACCGGTGAGTTTAACGAGCATAGTTTGTCAATTGTTAGAGTCAATAATCAAAGAAAAAATTGTAATGCATTTAGACAAATTTAATCTAATCAGAAATAGTCAGCATGGGTTTACTAGAGGGAAATCATGCTTAACAAATCTATTAGATTTCATGGAGGAGGTTACCAAAATGATAGATAAAGGGGAGCCAGTAGACATTATTTATCTAGATTTTGCAAAGGCCTTTGATAGAGTACCTCATCAAAGATTATTTCGGAAGTTAAAATCACATGGAATAGGTGGGGAAGTTGCTAAATGGATTGAAAATTGGTTAACGGGACGAAGGCAGAGGGTGGGCATAAATAAGGAGTACTCTGAGTGGTGTAAAGTGAAAAGTGGTGTGCCACAGGGCTCGGTCTTGGGACCAATATTGTTCTTGATATATATAAATTATTTGGACATTGATATGGGATCCATGATTGCAAAATTTGCTGATGACACAAAACTATGCAGTAGTATCTCATCTATAGCAAAAGTTGATATATTGATGTCGGATTAAGATAAAATTTTAGAATGGTCTGTAATCTGGCAAATGTAGATAAATGTACAGTCATCCACATGGCTAGATCCAAAATGGAACATAATTAGAGAATGGGAGTGAACAATATTAGAAAGATAGATAAGGAAAGGTACCTAAGGGTTATAATAGATCATACAGGTAAGGTGAGTGAGCAAGTCCAGGTAGCAGTGAAAACGGCAAATGCAATGTTAGGTATGATAAAAAGAAATATTAAACATAGGAGCAATAAAGTGATCGTCAAACTGTATAAAGGAGCAAGAAAGTGATAGTCAAACTGTATAAAGCAGCAAGAAAGTGATAGTCAAACTGTATAAAGCAGCAAGAAAGTGATAGTCAAACTGTATAAAGCAGCAAGAAAGTGATAGTCAAACTGTATAAAGCAGCAAGAAAGTGATAGTCAAACTGTATAAAGCAGCAAGAAAGTGATAGTCAAACTGTATAAAGCAGCAAGAAAGTGATAGTCAAACTGTATAAAGCAGCAAGAAAGTGATAGTCAAACTGTATAAAGCAGCAAGAAAGTGATAGTCAAACTGTATAAATCCGTAAATACTGACGCATCAGCTAGAATTTTTCATTAAACGAAAACTGCAAACACGTAGGGAATTCCGACATTCTTAATATCAGTCCAAAAACATCACTAAGCAACAGAGTGGAACACATTGTTAGTTGTCGATTTTGACTACATCGGACTTTCATAGATGTTTTGTTGGCCATCAATTTAGATCAGATGAGATTAACTTAACATATCATTAGCTTCAGATTTTATACCAATATTTTTTTAGCTTAGGTTTCTTTTTCTGTTTTTTTTAATGCCATTTTTATTTTTCTAGTCCTTGATAAATGCTTTTATTGGTTAAAACATTGGTATGTGTTATTTTCTTTATATAAAACTGTATTATAACCTTTTTCATTAATCAGTCAGCCTATCATGCTTAGAGTATTTGAGATTTATATCATCATATTGATTACAATATATCGAAGACTATCATTACAGTATTATCCCCAATGGTAAGAGGTGTTTATAAGGCTGAGGAATAATGGACACTTGCCCCAGCAGTCGCAGAGCAGTATTCAATTCAGACTAGGTTTTTATTACATCCTCGATAGACAAAAATATAGGCTGTACTAGGAATCGAACCTTTGTCACCAAGCAAGAGGCCAGTATACTAACCACCCAGTTGCCCACGTTTGATAATACTTGTGATTCTGGTATTCAAGCAGGCAGGTCTTACCTGCTACCAGGCATCCGAAGCTATCCATGGTACTTTCTTTTTGCGATTTTACTTCCTCCAGTTTACTCGTACTGGCAGAAGACATATTGGGTAGGAATTTCAAAATATTTTTAATTTTTGCAGGGCAGCAGCTAAAAGCCTGCTGTTTTTTATTTTCAATTGCCAAGAGTTCTCTTACATTTATAGCGTGTGCACAGGGAGGAAGACTAACGTCTGTTCAGTCAAAATATACTGATCAGACATGTTAGTCAGGGTCAGGCAAAACATTCTGGCCAAGACCCTCACCTCGGCTTCCTAGTAGCCCTTCCTGGAAACGGGCTGTTTTCATGGCAGCCTGGCTAGCGGGGTGAGGGATCGACATGATCCCTGTAGTAGTGCGTGACAGGCAGATGAAGTCAAGCATAGCACTACCACCTGGAGGACCCTGGTCTACCTTCATCAGCACACTCAGGATGTGAGGAAAGCTACTGCGACCTGTCACTTAACGTCCTTTTCAGGGCGCACAAAAGAGTAACCTACTCATTGTGGGCATTCGCAAACAACAACAACAGCTTGTGCACAGAATTTTTTCATCAATCTCCAAAACGACTAGATGCTGATCCCACTTCTTGTGAGACCATGAGATGTTTTGAAACTTGCAGGTTTCTAAACCGAACCATTTTGCACTTTCATTTGTTTGTTTCTTGAGAGACAAGCATTTTACCTCTGGGGGAGGGGTGTGGCGACGACTTTCTCCTTCAACCATTCCCATCACAATAATAAAAATGCTTGAAATATTTGCATGTTTGTAATAGTTGCATCTTGGCAAGATATTGTATCATATCTGTATTCTTAGGCATGAAATATATTCACGAATCTTGGCATATTGATAACACTTGCTTAACATCTAGGCATTTTGATAAGGTCTATATTTGGTACCTTATCATTGGGGCTATATCAGTACATTATACTCTGGTGACACTTTTAAATACTAACAACATCTTGATGTCATTGCTAACACATAGTTATTATTGTGGCATATTCGTAACATAGATGCTTCATATTAACCATAGGAGCAAGGAAGTGATAGTCAAACTGTATAAAGCATTAGTTAGACCTACAGTGGAGTACTGTGTACAGTCCTTATTGTAGAGGGGATATAAACATGCTGAAAAGGATACAAAAGAGTGACAAAGCTGATAGTGGGATTCCAGAATTACATTTATGAGAAAAGACTCAGAAAAACAGGTCTACAGTGTCTAGAAATGAGAAGAAATCGAGGTGACTTAATACAGGTTTATAAGATAATCAAAGGAACGGATAAATTAGACTATAATAAGTTTTTTCAAAATACAACCACCTACAAGAACAAGAGGGCATAGCTACTAATTAACTAAAGAAAGGTCCAGATTAGATATTAGGAAATAGTTTGTTAGTCAGAGTGGTGAATGCTTGGAATGCATTCCTACGAGAAGTAGTGGAGGCAGGGACAATTAATGCATTTAAGAATAGATTGGAAACACATAGCTTTTAGAGAAAGGAAATGTAAAAGAAACTTGATTGTTTACAGACTCTGCAGTCTTCTAAACCAGTATAAAGAAGTTAAGTTAAGTATGCACACTCACTCTTGTGTTACCAAGACCTGAAAGAGGATCACAGACTAGATACACTGTAACCTACCATAAGAGAGCAGCTAAAGAGGGTTGAACATAGGAATAGCTACCCCATTTTGTATTGTTGTTACTGTTTAATGCCCACAATGATTAAGTTTACTCTTTGGTCGCCCTGAAAACGGGTATTAAGTGACTGAATGTAGTAGCTTTCCTCACATTCTGAGCATGCTGATGAAGGTGGGCCACGGTCCTCCAGGTGGTTGTGCTGTGCTTGGCATCATCTGCGTGACACCCACTACCATGGGGATCACTTCAATCCACATCTCATCAGCCAGACTGCCTTGAAAACAGCCTGTTTCTAGGGAATGTAACATGGAAGAGAGATCGTGGTTTTAGTCCGTTTATTGAGCTTGACCCTGACACGATGTCCTGGTCAGTATGTTGTGCCTGACCAGACTAGCGTCTCAGTTCCCAACCCATCTTGGTTAGAAATAAAGCCAAAAGAGAAAGAAAAAAACCTCTACAGCGCATGGTAGAAGAGGAGCAACAGATTGAAGGAATGAGCCACATCTTATTTGGTTTATGCCAGGGGTAGAGTTGTAGGCAGAAAAATCCTCACCATATATGTAGTGCCTAAAAGTGAAATCCAAGTTGCAGCTAGTTTGTAAACAAATATGACATATTATATGAACATACTATCACCGTCTTTTCATGTTATGTTCGCCTTGTATCTTCCGGCGGTGTACGTTCTATGTTTTGCACCTAATAGTCCATTTGACATATTTTTCGTGAGTTTACTTCCATAAGGGGTGCAACCTTGCTGTTTCGTAAATCCGAACCCAATAAGCTTTGGTTGTGAGCCATGTCACTAATAGCTTTGACATGTCACCACATAATGTCACATGATAACATTTATTATCTGCTAGTATAGAATTATGTTTACACAGATATTACCGTTCATCCAATTGGTTATGAAACCTTATCCACTTCTTCCACCATGTGAGTGTAAATCCTTTCCATTGGGCGGCCTACTCTTTCTCTCACTCCAAACTATCTTTGTTATGAAACAAAATGTTCCGGTGAAAAGATGCCTTAGCTATTACCTTTTTTGAATTCATCTTAAAACATGCTATCAATGCCATATCACTGATATCATGCATCTAGGGTCTTTCCTTTGTCAGCTTTAGGGTAACAATAAACTAGTTGATAATTTGGCAGGTTGACAGCTAACCAGACAGTAATATACAACTGGTCTAGCACAGTAGGTAACACACCTATTGATGATGTCTGTAAAGCTATTAATAGCTACTTTACTATTGGCCAACACTTGTCATATGCAATTTTCCTCTTTTTCATTGTTCGTCCTGAATAGGACATTTGTGACATAGTTTACAGTGAGGCTGCAATATCTGCACCTTTCAGCCCAACACTTCTGATTTTGCAGCAGCATTTTTGAAACCAGGCTTACCTTCCCTCTTCGATTTATAATATCATAGCCAGGTAGCATGGCTGCAGCCCGTTTCCAGGGCCGTCACTTGCAGACAGAATAAGGTCTTGGTCAGTTATAGATCACTGACCATGATGCAAGCAACCAGCTGTGAGTCGCTGACTGCTGTCAGCTCATTCACGGCTGCATCTTCGAGCTCATATGCAATCAAATATTATGTAAACACTTTTATCTATTTTACCATTTTATAAGTTAGGTATCTTGCTTGATTATATAGTCCTTCTGGGTTGAGCGACAACATGTGTTTTTCTGTGATCTTTGGGTCTACAACTGCAGTTTTACAGATTCCTCTTCAATAACGTGTTTTATGTGCGTATATCCAATTGGACTTGTGCCAGTCAAAGCACCGAGGTGTATTTCAATCAACATATTATAGGATAAAGTCGAACACAGAATACACATGAATTATTAAAAGCAAACGGCCAAGATGAAAACGAGGCCAGAAAAAGAATACGGAAAGGCATAACCTTCAGAGTCAACCTGTGACGCCATGCTTGAGTAGACAGGGATATCATAGAAAAATTCACAATGTGGAGGGACACATTGCCTGGAGAGGGATGGGCTCCGCCAGGTGCAAAACGGCCCAAGACACACCAATATTGCAGAAAGCATTGAGAAAAATCAAAAATACATCAGCCGTCTCAATATACAAGAATAACAATCATACCACTGAGGTTAACTTGTCCAGGCGGAAGATTCGATATCCTGGCACAAAACCCGAGTGGAGTGGCGGAAATTGATGAAACAATCTGCAGTAATGGTGCCCCAATGACCTTTCAGGTTACGGGACATGATGATGATGATCTCGATATATTTATCAAATATAAACATAATATCACATCATGTCATCTACCAAGGAATCTGCCTGTTTATCATGATAATTTTGAAATTTAGTTTTTTATGCCCTCATCGAAGTATATATATAATATATTAAATAAATACTTTATTAACAAAATAAATGAATGTATATCACTCTATCTATAATGATCTATGCTAACACAGCTGTGCTAATCGAACATAAGAATATAAATAAAACATTTAATAATTATATATGTTTATAAATATTATATAAATGTGATAAATATGTTACTAATTACAAAGCCATTCATTTCTATTGTTAACAAAAGTTTTATTTAATAATATGTGATTATCTTGACGAAATATCAACAAAATATTTCATAAATATGCTTATCTCACTGTCTAGAACATACATGGGCAATCTTGAGTCCACCGGCCATATATGGCCTACAGTACAATTTTTTTATGTGACCCACACCAACATTTTATGTAACCCACAACCAGTCCAAACAACATAATTAATGTACTCTTCTGTGTTGAATAAATGAAAATATTATTACAATACCTTTAGAATTTTGGAACTACCTTTTGAATTTCTAAACATATTTTAAATTAATCTATATATATATATATTATTTCTCTATTGTGTGTCTGTCCGCCATTTCCACTTGCGATTTGATTGGTTGATCGAATCATGTAGTGCTTCAAGAGGTCATCATCTATTTATAGTTTCTCAATCTCAGATGCTAAACGGCATAGGATCATTTGTAAAGGCAGGAAGGAGATGGTTATTTACCAAGTACTATATACAAAAGGAGATGATTATTTACCAAGTACTATATAATACAGAAGGAGATGGTTATTTACCAAGTACTATATACAGAAGGAGATGGTTATTTACCTAGTACTATATACAGAATCGTTATTTGAATTATCTTTTATCTTTTAACACTTCATTCTTGACAGCAGTATTTGCAATGGAACTAAAATTTAAAAAGTCTTGTCTGCTGTGGTGTTGTGCATGGTTAATTCCATCTCTTCTTTTGCATTGTAATGAACATGTCGGATAAAATCTTAGGTGTACCATTGACTATTGGTTGTGGACACTGGTGTTGTCTCTTGTGGTGCTGTGTGTAGTGAATTGTAAATTGACTTTTATCTCTCGATGTATCTACCTCCTCTTTTGCATTATAATGAACATTTGTCAGATGAAAACTTACATGTACGATTATCTGTTGCAATAGTCTGACGCAGTCGTCATCTTTACTTACGATGGGCAACTATTATTATCTGTTGGTTGTGAATGCTGGTCATGCCTCTTGGCCAGGGTTTGGAAATCGGAGCTGTAGGCTGGTGCTTTATGCAGTCAATGATAAATTATGTTTGGTCTGTATGTGTATCTATTTATTTTTCTGTTGTGATGATGGGCAAAAAATGTATCATAATCTCTGTTGGTTGTGGAAACTGGTCTTGCCGTTTGTGTTATGTTTGCTAATCAAAGTCTTGTGCTGGTGCTCTGTCACAGCTAAAGTTCTTCCCTGCGCCATTGACATGGATGAAATAGTTGAACCAACAGAGGTAAGACAACCTGCTACACTGTTCCTACTGCATCGCTGGCACAGCTTTGCAAGCTGGCAATTTGTCATTTAATTATTACAGCAGAGGAGAGAAATGTCCAGAGCACAATTCCTAGCTTGAAATACACACAGCTTATCAGATTACAGACTTCACTTAATATTTTTTTCATATTTTTATTCATGAAAAATATCTAAATTTTAACCAAGCTGATGGCTTTTACACATTTGTAAGCCCCATGTATAGACAAATATGTTTTTAAGATAATAAGGCTTTCTGGCAAGAAGACAGGGTTGGTTCTGTGTACCAGCTAGAAATTAAAATATACAATATAAGATATCATTAAAAAAGGAGAGAATTTTGCTTATGCTAAAGGGAATCAAAAAGTTTTAAATATTATTCAGAAACAACGTTTAATTTGCAACCTGATTTTTACTCAGAGATGAGCAGAACAAAGTGTTACAGATATATGTCTGTTGACTTTCCTTGTTAGGTGAAGTTTGTTTCAAAATGAGTTTTAATTCTCATTTCTCAGTTTTACTGTCAAATAAATTATGCAAGAAATATTAATGCATTATAATACTTTTAAAGTACTTATTTACAGCAATAAAACTATTGAATAATAATTGATTTGTAGAATTGGTTAGTTTCGGTTAATAAACCCATTTTTTAGTCATTCTTCACGAACATCAATTGCTTGTTGCTTTATTATTTGTCCAATCTATTTTTATTTCATTTTATATTTTCTAAATAATTAATATAGTCTCCTAAAGGTCACAAAAATATTTTGGTAATGTTAATTCTAAGCATCAATCTTGATATGGTTCATACAGAAAACTAGGGATCAAATGTTAAAAATTAATTACTTATACTTTTTCGTTTAGATTCCGTAGAAACATAATGAGTTCATATAGAGGAACATAATAATTTGAGTTCTTGTTCTTTGACTCACAAATAACCACTCGTAAATCTATTTCCCTCGTAAAATTGGTCTTTTATTTCATACTTCTGTTATCACCGTACAGTTTATCCTTTAGATAACTTTATATATTTCTCTTCTTTCTCTTGTCACAAAACAGTTAATCGTTCAGATAACGACATCTTTTTCTCTGCCTTCTCTTGTCACCAAAACAGTTTATTCTTCAGATAACGACATCTTTTTCTCTGCCTTCTCTTGTCACCAAAACAGTTTATTCTTCAGATAATTACATCTTTTTCTCTGCCTTCTCTTGTCACCAAAACAGTTTATTCTTCAGATAACGACATCTTTTTCTCTCATAGTATCAATGACCTGTATTATGCTTCTTGATTTTATTCCTATATTGGACCATCTTCTTCTCTTTCTCTCATGTGACTTCAGTTGTCATGGTTACAATTCATTTTTTTTCAGTTTGTTTTTTTCTCACGGAATTCCAATGTTCACATGATTGTGTTTCTATCTGGAAGTATTCCCATCAATCTCTACTTTCTCTCCCTAATAACCAGCTGTACTGATCTGAAGGTATTCTCTATCAATCTTTACTTTCTCTCCCTGATAACCAGCTGTACTGATCTGAAGGTATTCCCTATCAATCTTTACTTTCTCTCCCTAATAACCAGCTGTACTGATCTGGAATTATTCTCTATCAATCTTTACTTTCTCTCCCTAATAACCAGCTGTACTGATCTGGAATTATTCTCTATCAATCTTTACTTTCTCTACCTAATAACCAGCTGTACTGATCTGGAATTATTCCCTATCAATCTTTACTTTCTCTCTCTAATAACCAGCTGAACTGATCTGGAAGTATTCCAATCAATCTCTACTTTCTCTCCCTAATAACCAGCTGTACTAATCTGGAAGTATTCCCTATCAATCTTTACTTTCTATCCCTAATAACCACTTGTTCTGATCTGGAGGTATTCCCTATCAATTACTTTCTCTCTCTAATAACCAGTTGTTCTGATCAGGAGGTGGTCTCTATTTTACCATAGTTTACAGCACGGATGTGATATCTACATCTTTCAGCCATAGACATCTGGTTTTAGTTGGCTTTTTTGGGTACCGCATTCTCACTATGACGCCGATCCTCTTAGCCAGACTACATTAGTGCAGCCTGTTCCCAGGGCAACCTCTTGAAGGCAGAATAGGTCCTTTGTTAGCTCTGGTTCACTGGCCCCTGATGCAAGTGGCCAGCTATGAGTCACTCGCTGCTTTCAGCTCATTAACTGTACTGCATTTTCGGCTAAGCTTCTTGTTCAATTCTATTTGTCTGAATGCTCCTTCTGAACCGTAATTCCAAACACAAGATTGTGGTACTATCACTGAATACCTTGTGGTGTGTCCTCCACTTTCAATATCACTTCTTATTTCACTTCTATCTATCTGCTGTCTTCTCTAATTTTGTCCACAAATCCTACATTGTTAGATGCTGTTTATAAGCACCTATAAACAAACATCTTGATCATTATTCTTAATGTGGTCATTCAACATGACTAACTTGAAATTTGAGCTTGAAACCTGTTTTCCTTAGAATTGACCATTTATCAGTTTTCCAGCGCAATAAAAGCCTGCATCTTCTTCTTCTGATCCCCATAATCACTAGTTATTCCTTCTTTGGTTCCTGCATCATATGTGAGTTATTGTTTCTAGATCTTTCTTTCACATCCAGAAGGCTGCTCCACACAATGCTAGGGTTTGAGAGTCTTCTACCCTAAATGGGTCAGACAGAACTCATAGTCATTTCTTTTGACGTACTCTCAGTGTTGCAGTGGTACTATCCTCGTGTACATTGCCACCTGATGTAGACTTTCAATGTTATCCAAAACCAGCTGCCCTTCAGTCAAATTACTGCAGCCCTTCAATCAAATTACAACAGCCCTTCAATCAAATTACAGCAGCACTTCAGTCAAATTACAGCAACCCTTCAATCAAATTGCAACAGCCCTTCAGTCAAATTACAACAGCCCTTCAATCAAATTACTTCATTCAAAAGTCCTTCATTCAAATTACAGAAGCCCTTCTTCTTCTTCGTTCATTCTCAATCTCCCACTACCAAACCCTGAAAGGGCTTAAGTAGCAGAATGTAGTCCAGAGAACGGAATGTGTTGTCTCATAGTTTACAGCTTGGCTGCGATATCTGCATCTTTCGGTCCAACACATCCGACTTCAGCAAGCATTTTTTGAGTACCGGGTTAGCATTCCCTCTTCGATCCCTTCTTCTTAGCCAGTCTGCCCTGATGCAGCCTGTTATCCATGATCACCGCGTGGAGGTGTAGAAGGGTCTTGGCAGCTATGGTTCGCTGGCCCTGACGCTAGCAGTCAGCTATGGGTTTCTGACCACTGCAGCTCTTGCGCTGCTCAGCATCTTGATCCCACAGAAGCCCTTCAATCAAATTACTGTAGCCATTCAATCAAATTACAGCAGCCGTTTAATCAAATTACAGCAACCCTTCATATGTTCTTGATTTTCTTGTTCAATTGGTTTGAGATATCTCCAACTTTTCTCTGTTGTAACCTCTCACAAACGTATATATTTGAAGATAGGTTGAGATAGTTAATATTTTGCTGAACAAAAACAAGCCAAGTTGTGAGCTTTTAGGATGTTTTTGAAACATATCCATTTACGTAAGATAACCTAATTTGTTTCAACTCATGGAGTCCGTTTTTGTTATATTTTTTTAATTGCTTTTTCATTATATTATTTTAATATCCAACATACATTTTTTATTTTCTTTACTTATTTCATCTGATGCATATTTTTTTTTACCTTTTTTGTTTTTTGCCATTTTATTTTATTTATTTGTTTTAAAATAACCAGACCTATATTTTTATTACAAAGATATATTTCCTTGCTTGAGATTGTCCATTGCTGATCCTTTTATTGTATGATATTAATGCAAAGTATATATTCTTTGTTATTATTTTGTATTATTTCATGTTTTACCAGAAATTTATCAGGAAAATACAGTAGTAACACTGACATGTAAATATCCAAACAAGTCGCTCGCAAATTAAAAATTATAACAATCAGATGTTATGTATACTTATCTTTACTATATTGCGTAGAAACATTGACAATGAACAAATAATTGGAGAAGAGAAATTATGCCTTTGAAAGATTGTGGCACATCTCGTGGTAAGAACGGAAAGTCAATAAAGAAGTCTTGGAGAAATTAGGAGAACAAAAAAAGAAGAAGAACATGTTCGACAATGAAGATATTTTGGTCACATAAAAAGACATAATGATCACATTAAAAAGACATAGCACTTTGCTAAAGACAATACTGGAAGCAAAGTAGAGGGTAAATGAACCACAGATTAGCAGGAAAAAGCCTAGCAGAGTGTACCATCAAGGCAAGAGATGGAGAACGGAGACCCACTGCCGTCGATCTTCACTTTGAAGATTTATTGGAACTGAAACTGTCAGGCATGTCGTGAGAAGCGACTAAGGATAATTGGGCTAGAGGTTGTCTACCCCTTTCTGAAAAACTATAGGTCACAAGAAAAACTAAAGAAGACGTCTTGAGTACCTTGGTAACACACTATCCCAGAATGCCACCATTGATGATGAGGTGAACGCCAGGATATCCAAAGCCAGCAGCTCATTTGACAGACTATACAAAAATGTTTGGCATCGAAGTAGTATTAGTCTATAGACAGATTCGTGGTGCTTCCAGTGCTTCTGTATGCTTGTGAAACATGGACTGTACACAGGCGCCATGTAGAGAAGGTTGAACTACTTCTGCATCAGAAGGATATTGAAGGGCAGTCATCGTGACAGATGCGCAAGCTGTACTTCAGAAGGTACAGAAAGGATGGTTTAGGCATGAGTGGATAGCAGCTGTTGAGGTCTCAAACCTTCAGGGGTTGATATAGATCTACTGTCCTGGTCATGCTGGGTTCAGGGCAATGAAAGAGCTGACATCTTGGCTTCATAAGCTCCCATCATGGGCACATTAGTGATGAATAGGAAGACATTTTGAAATCAATCAATGACCACCGGTTAGATGAGAACACTGCAATAGATGAAGCACCAATCCACAGACTGCAAAGTTTAAATGAGATTTGAGCGGAATAGGGCACATGAGAAGACGGAGCAAGAGAGTGTACAACCAGCGAGCTACAGGGACCATCAGCATCCATACCCTGCACCATTTGCTGAGAGAGACAGCACTTATAGCATTAATACTATTCTGATGCAGTCACAGATCCACTGTAGTCCCCATCCAGCCCTTCAGCAGCCAGAAGAAGCATTTTTAAGACACACAAGGCTTCACTAAAAGCCTTGCGGGATACCTGTTCACTGGAAAGACCGGGAGTAAACCCTGAGGAAAAATCAGTATCCTGTGCTATCTCCAGTTTTCTCGATAATGTCTTGCCACTGACTAAATGTAGCTCAGGACGAGAGAGTGAGGTTGACAGCTTGCGTAAATCTTCCTTACTTTAATCCAAATCACCACACATGTCACCCATTTCAGCAGACAGATCAACTGGAAAATATTGTCCATATCTCTGAACAGAGTGAGTGGTCTTCATCACACGTGATGGACGAACATCAAAAGCCTTTGGCACTATACCAGGCACTCGAGAAGCTGCTGCACAAGACCGAACCATGTGACGCACATCTCTGTGTGAATGTGCCGTATATGTGAGGCATCCATAAAAACGGCAGCTAAACAACAGAGAAGTCATTAAAATTAACAGTTCACATCAGATGTACATTCCCTACCCGTATTGGGCTTCTAAGTCACCTTCGAAAACTTTGATTTACTGAACATATTCCGAACATATGAACAAAGAGAGTGATCTTCATTACCCATGGCGGAAGAACATCATCAGATTATGTCATTATTCCAATGAATCGTATAACAGTATTTTCTTTATTCAGTTTAAATAATTTAAAGATAAAAATTTATTTATATGAAAATAAAATTCATAAGCTGAGCTAATAATCAAATGTTATCACATAAACCAAATAAAAGTCATTTGTGCACAAATGCGAAAACAACAATCTACAGCACAACGTTACAATAAATAGGTCTTCATCAGGAACAAAGTAAAACATAAAAATAACTGACTATAGATGAAGAAATGGTATGCATATCTGCAACTAGATGACTGGATTTGGCACGGAGGCAGAATATTAACAAAAGGATATTTAAGTTACTTCAGAAATGCACACAGGAAAACAGAAGGTGACTAGAGTGTCTTTTTATTTTTCTGGCGTTCTTCCTGAAAAGGATGGTGTGTCATAGTTTACACCGAGACTGCGATGTATATGTGGGAGCCAGTGGTTAGTGCACTGACTTCCCAGTCGAGCAATCTAAGCTCAATCCTTAATTTGGTGCAGGATATTTTTTTTCCCATCTCAAACGGCTTACTTAGTCGACCAGGTCTCAACAATTGAGTACCAAAACTGCAAACAAAAACTGCCAGACTGAAAAAGAAAGGAGAGATACTACCCTAAGCTTCATAACGAAAAGCTACCCAAGCATGGACTGGACCCATGCATACACCGACGGTTCTGTAACAAACACTACACAGAACGGAGGGGCAGGAGCATTCATGAACCTACCAAATGGCAGAAAAATAACACTGTCATTCGCTACTGGTAAGTACACAAGCAATTTCAGAGCGGAGGCAGAGGCACTGAGGGCAGCAGTGGAAGAAATGGTGACACACAGTGAAAATGAAAGCCATATAGTCCTGCTTACAGATGCTCTCGCCGTAGTCACAGCACTAAAAAGCCAGAAAAACACTGAGCTTAATGACTTAAGAGCAGCACTCTGCAAACTGTGCCAGCAGTCCGCACCAAAAAGGGTAGTGGTACAGTGGGTCCCATCACACTGCAACATCCAAGGCAACGAGGAGGCAGACAGACTGGCAAAAGAGGGTGCAAGACTACCACAAACAGATACTAGTATGACGTACGAAGAGTCAAAACGGCTTATCAAAGCCAGATACATGACCAAATGGGAAACCGAACATACTGGTTACACCAAAAACGATGCCTATTACCAGTTGAACCGAAGAGAGCAGGTCGTTGTCTTCAGACTTCGCACTGGCCACAATAGACTGAGGTACCACCTTTTCAACAAATTGAAGATAGGGTGTACCGACGAATGCCCGTGCGGTACTGGTAAAATGACCGCTGAACATCAGCTGCAGAACTGCCCGACATACGAGGATCAGAGAGACCAGATGTGGCCATCACCAGTGGAACTGCAAGACAAGCTCAATGGCAGTGGCGACAGCCTCAGGATGACCGCCGCTTTTTTCGAAAAAATAATGGTTACTGTCTGACTGCGTACGAAGAAGAAGAAGAAGAAGAGTACCAAAACAAGTCTGGGAAGTTAATGGGACTGGAAGGATGCTGACAACATCACCCTTAGCCATTGGTCAAGAAAGAATAGACCTAACACCATATCCCCAATATACCACACAGTATCCAGTATATTTCCTTTACTTTCTTTTTAAACATATATATATAATATTATGTTATGTGCATAAAATACAAGTTGTTTTTCATAACCTTTAAAAATGTATAAAACTGTTATTCCAAAATGTTCTTTTAAAATGAGAGAAATTATGTCATCAAATATTACTAATACATTATCTTTATTGAAAGATGTATGCATACAACATGTAAGATGTTCTGCTTGATAAATAAGGCGATATCCTTAATACCCACCACTGTCCACTTTTGATTGACACCCCCCTCCTTCTGGATGTCCACTTCACATGGCCTTGATCAAACATGCAAGCTTAAAATGTGATACTCACCTACCTATAGATAGTACATAGTTTAGTTATATAAATAAATCATTTGTATACAGATAACTGGATTTAATTATGTTAAACATGAGTTACTAAATATTGTACATTACAAGTCTTAACTCTGTGTTGAGTACAATTGAAACTTTTATAACTTAATATATATTGCAGTCAGTAAAACACTAAAACTACATACAAATTGTAATGTGCAAAAACTATGCATATAATAATATAACAGGTTTCCTAACTTTAAGACACCACCTAAACAACACAATCTTTATTTTTGCATGTTAACCCTTTATAGTCTGATATAATTGATTAGATCTGTGCCTTAACACTTTATATTCTAACCTAATTTATTAGATTTATCTTAACCCTTTACAGTCTGACCTAGTTGATTAGAGTCATGTTTTAACCCTTTACAGTTAACAGTCTGGTCTGTTTGATAAGATTCATGTCTTAAGATATAAATCTAATAGATTATGCCGTTAAGTTTTGACAATTAATGAGAAGAAATAATCATGTGACAAAACGTTATAAAGAAATTTAGAAATTTCATCATTGAACCATAATTTATTCAATGATAATTTTTTATTAAATGTTAATTATGTCAATTTATGTTAAATGTTAGGGGATCTGGGATGTCATAAACTTTTTAATAGCATTATTCTGAAGGAGAACTTAGTGAAACTCTTACCTTACCATCCTGACTGAGAACAAATGTGCATTGAAAACCCATCAATACTGCACGATTGCAAGTACTAGCGAGATTGGAAGTACTGACAAGATGTAAAGAACTGACAAGATTGAAAGTACTCTACTGACATGATGTAAAGAACTGACAAGATTGAAAGTACTCTACTGACATGATGTAAAGAACTGACAAGATTGGAAGTACTCTACTGACAATATTGAAAGTACTCTACTGACAAGATGTAAAGAACTGGCAAGATTGGAAGTACTCTACTGACAATATTGAAAGTACTCTACTGACAAGATGTAAAGAACTGGCAAGATTGGAAGTACTCTACTGACAATATTGAAAGTACTCTACTGACAAGATGTAAAGAACTGACAAGATTGGAAGTACTCTACTGACAATATTGAAAGTACTCTACTGACAAGATGTAAAGAACTGACAAGATTGAAAGTACTCTACTGACATGATGTAAAGAACTGACAAGATTGAAAGTACTCTACTGACATGATGTAAAGAACTGACAAGATTGGAAGTACTCTACTGACAATATTGAAAGTACTCTACTGACAAGATGTAAAGAACTGGCAAGATTGGAAGTACTCTACTGACAATATTGAAAGTACTCTACTGACAAGATGTAAAGAACTGGCAAGATTGGAAGTACTCTACTGACAATATTGAAAGTACTCTACTGACAAGATGTAAAGAACTGACAAGATTGGAAGTACTCTACTGACAATATTGAAAGTACTCTACTGACAAGATGTAAAGAACTGACAAGATTGAAAGTACTCTACTGACATGATGTAAAGAACTGACAAGATTGGAAGTACTCTACTGACAAGATGTAAAGAACTGGCAAGATTGGAAGTACTCTACTGACAATATTGAAAGTACTCTACTGACAAGATGTAAAGAACTGGCAAGATTGAAAGTACTCTACTGACAATATTGAAAGTACTTTACTGACAAGATGTAAAGAACTGACAAGATTGGAAGTACTCTACTGACAAGATGTAAAGAACTGACAAGATTGAAAGTACTCTACTGACATGATGTAAAGAACTGACAAGATTTAAAGTACTCTACTGACAAGATGTAAAGAACTGGCAAGATTGGAAGTACTCTACTGACAAGATGTAAAGAACTGACAAGATTGGAAGTACTCTACTAACAAGATGTAAAGAACTGACAAGATGTAAAGAACTGGCAAGATTGGAAGTACTCTACTGACATGATGTAAAGAACTGACAAGATTGGAAGTACTCTACTGACATGATGTAAAGAACTGACAAGATTGAAAGTACTCTACTGACATGATTTAAAGAACTGACAAGATTGGAAGTACTCTACTGACATGATGTAAAGAACTGACAAGATTGAAAGTACTCTACTGACACAATGTAAAAACTGACAAGATTGGAAGTACTTTACTGACAAGATGTAAAGAACTGACAAGATTGGAAATACTGACAAGATTGGAAGAATTATCAAGATGTAAAGAACTGACAAGATTGGAAGTACTCTACTGACATGATGTAAAGAACTGACAAAATTGGAAGTACTCTACTGACATGATGTAAAGAACTGAAAGATTTGAAGTACTGGCAAGATTAGCAAGATCGATACAATCCTAAGGATTTTGTGTGTGTGTAACTGGACAGCAAGAAGCCTTCAAAGATAAGATGGTTTGTTGCTCTTGATAGATTTGTGAGTGACTGAGAGTTGCCATGAGGATTTCCATTTTCAACTTAAATATCCCATTCTCCCCAGCCTTATACACATTTGTCTACTGTATACATACTTTCCCCCCACCCCCCTCATGTGGACGTCTTTTATAGATGGCCCCTAAAGAAATAAGGGAAAACAAACACTGGTATTTATATAAGTACTTTACTTCTCAGAGTGTTGTAGTGGGTCCTCACTTCTACGCAGTTCTCCCTGGAAACAGTCTGATTTATAGCAGTCTGTCTAACGAGGTGAGGGATCAACGAGATCCCCAAAGTAGTGAGCGACACGCAGATGAAGAAAAGCATAGTATTACCGCTTGGAGGATCCCAGTTCACCTTCATGAGTATGCTCTGAATATGAGGAAAGCTATTGCAACCCGTCACTAAACACCCTTTTCAGGGCACACAAAAGAGTAGACTTACTCAATGTGGGCATTCATTCAACAACAATCTCTGTCATACACAGGGAAAGCACTTTTCAAACTGATCAGACATCTACCTTTGGCATATATGGCTTGGCTTGGCTTTGTTGATTCTCAATTTCCCGTTACCAAACCCTGACACAGGCCTAAGTAGCAGAATGTAGTCCAGAGAACGGAACGCATTGTGTCATAGTTTACAGATTGACTGCGGTATTTGCACCTTTTGGTCCAACACATCCAACTTCAGCAAGCATTTTTTGAGTACCGGGTTAGCATTCCCTCTTCGATCCCTTCTCCTTAGCCAGTCTGCCCTGCTGCAGCCTGTTATCCAGGATCACCGCGTGGAGGTGTAAAAGGGTCTTGGCAGCTCTGTTTCGCTGGCCCTGACGCTAGCAATCAGCTATGGGTTGCTGACCACTGCAGCTCATGCGCTGCTCAGCATCTTGATCCCTGGCATATATAAGCAGGATTCTTTCGCTCAGTAGCAGCCTTCGTTTCGTGAGTGTTTTGCATGACATAAGTCTGTTCCATCAAAACCTTTTCAGCTCCCTGTGAAGCATAGGTCTTCAAGAAATGCATGCCAAGTCCTCATGTCCTGAGCCATCTGCTCTGTCTTGGATCATTGAGTTATTTTTTACTTTTAATTGATATGTCCATATTTGTTGATGTTTTTGTAGCTGAAAGTTTCTACATGATGTTAGCCAGCCCCATATCAAACTCCTCTTAGTCACCTCTTTTGACTTGCCTGACAGGTTGCAGTGTAACTATTCTTTTTACCCATTTCAACCCCAGTAACGCATGGACATTATGTAGAAAAACAATCTTTTAAAAGTAATTCCAGACAATGCATTTCCGCATAAAATAACTGCTTTATTTTTGGAAAAAAGTCAAGAAAGTGAACACTTTTGAACAAAATGTAGCTTCATTCAAAAAATGTGGTCGTCGTTATGTTCAAAACTTTAAATACATGTATAGAGCATATCCTGTGAACAAAGTTACACCTCCTTGTCATTGTTATAGATCCAGCAGTATCGAAGCTCTCGCTCTTCAAATCAATGCCATTTACTGATATCTGCATGTGTTTATTATTTGTTGTTGGTTTAGTTCCATACAAAGTGTTCCATTTATCTGGCCTCAGAGGATAAAGCATTTTCCTAACATACTTAGTACCAAACACTCAAAGAGATAACAATAGTTGTGAATGGGTGTGTATACAGTTGGCAATCTGGGGTGTGTTGTGGTTTACTTATGTTCAGGTGTCTGTGAAGTGGGAAGCGTTATTTTTTCAAATGGAGGGAGACTTTTGAACCTCCATGTTTATAGCTCAGAGGATCGCATCCAGACTGCTGACCTTGACCTATGGATGTTGTACTTCATACTCCACTTTACATGAATCAACAGATTTGGGGTTAAGGCGAAAAAAAATGTTTGCAGCCTTGCTGTAAACTATGACACAACGTCCTTTTCAGGATGAACGCTGAAGAAGAAGAAAGAAAAAAAAGAAAGGTGAGAAAGAGTGTAGATGTATAGCACATACCATCAGGACGAAACCTACCAGTACCCGAATGAAGAAACCTAATAGTATGCCTAGACATGCACTGGATGTGAACTCACAACTGGAGACAAGGAAGAAGCCAAAGAATATCTGGTGCAGGAAAATGGAAGCCGTAGCCATGGTAACTGAACTGTTCCATGTTTACATACCTGTATCAGAAAAAGTGTCCCAAATAAGTGACCAATGGTGAGTGACTGTTGCAGATCTCTGATCCTACAGAACGTGAAGGGAGAAATTATATTAATTTTCTAAGAGAAAGCATCTTTACAAGCTATCTGTATCTCTCCCTTTTTTTTCCTCGCTCCGTCTAAATCTCTCTGTGTAATTCTCTCTATATGTCTATTTCTTTTTCTCTCACACACACCCCTTCCCCTCCCCAACTACACCATTTTTTAAACCAAAAAAAACAGCATAGCTCACGCAACACCATTTACCAGTACTGTATATTCTTCTCACATATTGCTTAGGATTAATTTCATTCAAGCTTTCTTGCACAATTGTATCTAGATCTCTAATGCTGCTGTCCATAAACATTTGCTTCTTCACATGCGCCTGCACAAGCAAGCACTCTTTAACCAAGTTTGTTTTTGTTGTTGTTAGTTCCATACATGTATGACAGCATGTGAAGAGTTTTGTTTGTGCTTGTATATTGATTAATGTTAATTGTGTTGGTGTTATTGTGTACTGTGGGACAGGGGGTCTCTGTAGCAAAGTGGTCAAATCGTTTGCCTCGCGCTCAGACGGTCGGGGTTCGAATTTGAGCTGCGACGGTCTGTTCATGATGTCAATTTTACCGGCGATCCCTGGGTTCATCGCTAAAGCTACGGAGTTCGTGCTTTGTGCAAAGCTCTCGGCAAGCAGGATACCTTTCTGCTGAGAGAGACTGAGCCATATGGGGGAAACCAGCGGTCTGAAGTTTAGCACTTGACTTTAACTGTGTGACACCCCTTCAAGGTAGAAGACTCTGCAACTCATGTGGTTGAACACCTTGCCATTTACACAGATCAAATGACAGTTGAATGTGGAGTAGATTTCTGGGATTTAAAGATATATCTAGAAATAATACATCAAGCATGATACAAGAATTACAGAAAGCTCTAGAATTAATACCTAAATTATGATACAAGAATTAAAGAAAGCTCTAGAAACAATACCTAAATTATGATACAATAATTAAAGAAAGCTCTAGCTACAATACCTCAAACATTATACAAGAATTACAGAAAGCTCTAGAAACAATACTGTAATGATGATACAATAATTAAAGAAAGCTCTAGAAACAATACTGTAATGATGATACAATAATTAAAGAAAGCTCTAGAAACAATACCTCAAACATGATACAAGGGTAAATGAGTGAATTACTCTTTTTCTTAGGGATCAGAAGAAGAAGAAGTGGATACTGTGTGGCATATGAACCCTTTATTTGGGAAGAAGTAACAGGTCCACTGCCTCCTACTATAAAAGATAAGATCATAGATAGTTTCATTGCAGTCTAAATTGTGCTGCCCAAATAAGTCAAAGCATTCACCTCTTCCAATGGTTCTCCTCTTTCATGATTGGTTCTTTGTTGATCGATTCATTTTAAGATACATTTGTACACATAACGTTATACTTCTCTCTCAGATGGATTATGCCATACCAAATGACATGTTAATTTATTTGAACATACATTATCAAAACAAGAACAATAGGGACTCCGCAGAACGGAATTCCAAATGTCAATAAGAACTAGCATACAGATGTAATCTCAAAAGTAATTATTGTGTTCTTAATGTTATGCTCAAATACAAGATGATACGAGGATCAGCTTTATTGTCTTATTTGTGCTTGAAATCAAAACAAAGTCAATTTGTTTTTTGTTGGTATATTTAAAATGGATTAAAAAGTTTCATGATTGCATAAATTGTTTACAGTGTTAAAACAAAAGGGGTTCAAAGGCGTGGGTACAGGAGGTTTAGTTGCCAGATCTGATGTTTACCAGCCCGAAGCAATTAGACTTGACAGGTAAGTCAAGAACAAGAGCAATGAAACACCTTGGGAGTACAGCAGAAAAAGGTCTAAGTTCTGGTTGTGCATCAACTTAATATGCATCCTCTGCTCAAGCTGACTGAATGGGAAAGACAACCAGAATGTTTTCGATTTAGTTTCAAGTCCAGGAGGCGGGCAATTAGAGTCATGGCAGAAGTGCTACCGTTACCAAGATACTTGTTTTGGTGATCAGTTCTCTTCTGTTACAATGCTCTGTATATATACTTCTATTGAATTGAGTGTTTAGTTTAAACACCAGTCTTCTGTGTTCATCCTGAAAATAATTTAACTTAACGTACATCTTTATACTGGTTTAGAAGACTCTGCAGAGTCTGTATACAACCAGTTTCATTTACATTTCCTTGTTCTTAAAGCTCAAGCAACTATGCGCATCCAATCTATTCTTAAATATATTAACTGCCCCTGCCTCCACTAACATTTGTGACTTGTTGTAGTTTACAGCAATGTCTGCGCCTTTCATCCAACACGTCAGATTTCAGCACTGCATTTTTGGGACCGAGTTTGCCTTCTCTTTAATCTCTCTTAGACAGGATGTATGATTGAAGTCTATTTTCAGGGTCATCACCTGGAGGTGGAATAGGGCCTTGGTCAGTTATGGGTCACTGAAGCAAGCAGGCAGCTATGAGCCGCTGGCTGCTGCCAGATCATTCGCTGCTGCGTCATCGGCTCCTTATACCAGTAACCTGTCAGATAATCTGTAGTGTCTTATATTGTGACACTGTAGCAACCATTTATTTTCAGTTGAAATCCAAAGTTAAATGCCTAAATAAATCAACTAAATATGAGGATATATAATATATTTGTGGAGATGATAATAAACATTGTAATTTCACTAAGTTTTTACTGCAAGACCATGTCTTCTGCTTCAGTTGTGTTCAACCAAATGTTAAAAGTATATTGTTTCATCATCTAATTTGTAGTGGAGACGAGACATTTGGGATGATTTATATTAGCTGTATTGAAATCTTATAGAGTGGATACAAGTACATTGTAACTCTATATAATTAACTGTGAGACTATAGTCTTTGCTTGAGTTGATAAATGATATAAGTACAGCAGATATCATCCATTTCACATTGGAAATTACTAATTTCGGATGGTTTAGCTATGATAATAACTTATGATAGAGCACTCGTTTATCACTGCAAAGGTATGGAGTTCCATTCCTGTTACAGGCTGCTCCAGTCAGCCCAGCTGTAAATTGTTTCCTGACTTACTGTTAGTGGAGGAAAGGCAGCCAGGAAGGGAACAGGTCACCACATCTCAGAAACAAACAGGAGGCTTCATACCATGAAAGCTCTAACACTTCATCCCCGACAGCAGTGTCTACTGTTGGACTACTTTTAACTTTTGAACTATAAATGTTAACTAAATTGTAATCGTATTAAGCACATTGTAAATCCTTCTGCTTGACTGTACGTACAACTATTGTCTTTGCGTATGTCAGGTTAGCAAGTGATAAAGTATAGTGTTATATCACCCATTTCACAGCAGAAATCAGGCATTTAGAATGAGTTAACCATTGCTGTTAGCTGCATTGTAATGTCATGTAGTTGGGTAAAGGTTCAGTCTAAAATAGCATTCAGTTGGCTAATATAGTCTCGGTTTATGTTGGCTTTTAGCAGTGTTACCTAATTGTGTCATCTATTAAATAGATAATATAAGGCATTTAGGATCATTTAACCATTACTGTGATGTAATGTAGTTGGTAAAGGTGCAATGTAAAATATCATCCAGTAGACTGTGGGATTATAGTGTGAGACTATAGTCTCGGTTTATGTTGACTTTCAACAGTGTTACATCGTTGTGTCATTCATTAAATAGATAATATAAAGCATTTAGAATGATTTACCCATTACTGTTAGCTACATTGTAACTATATCCTACTAATAAAACAACTTTTGTAACTCCAACCAAGTGACTGTGAGAATATAGTTTGTCTATTTTGAAATAACAAACGTTTAACAACTGTTGCTGAACCTTAAATTTAAGTAATCCAACCAGCACTGACAAAAGTATTCATTTTATGGATAATGATCTATGGAAATCTTATTATACTATAAAGTACAAAGTAATCCACCCACTAATAGTCATAAGTTACTCGTTTCTTGTGTACGGAAAGTAATGGCAACCTACCATACTGCACACCTGCGAAGAAACTGATAACAGTCAAATAGGTTGGGAGTTGTAAGAACAACGTTCTGTAAAGGACATATTGATTACTTTTATGTCTTGATAATTAGCTAAATGTAAATATAATACTGCCAAGTACATATTAATCCACCCACTAATAGTCATAAGTTACTCGTTTCTTGTGTACGGAAAGTAATGGCAACCTACCATACTGCACACCTGCGAAGAAACTGATAACAGTCAAATAGGTTGGGAGTTGTAAGAACAACGTTCTGTAAAGGACATATTGATTACTTTTATGTCTTGATAATTAGCTAAATGTAAATATAATACTGCCAAGTACATATTAATCCACCCACTAGAAGTTATAAATATATGGTTTCTTAAGAATTATATCATCATAAATATTATACTGCCGTGAACAAATTAATCCACCCACTAGACGCTATAAACCTCTGGTTTCTTGGTAATTATATAATCATGTAATACCACATTTCTCAATCTACCATTAAATGGAATATAATATGTTGATAATTATCTAAGCATTTAAAATAACTTTCCAGTTTTCTACCCATTAAACGGAATGTAATCTATTGATAATTATCTAATTTCATAATACTACAATGTACATTGTAATCCACCCACAGAGTGCTATAAATCACAGTTCTTCTTGGTTGTTTCAATTGTCCAATCCTAAATATAATACTGAAATGTACATAGTAATCTACCCAGCAACTAGTAATATGTTTGTTGAATGCAAACCATTATCTAATCCCAAATATATTACATCCATGTACATAGCAATCTACCCTGTAATTGTTATATGCCATTCATGATAACCCTAAATTTAACATTTATATGCAATACCTCATTCGCCTGTTGGTAATGATATTAATTTAGTGATTAAACTAGATTGCCAAGCTGTCCATTTAGAATATTACAATCTCTGCAAACTTTTAATATGGTTTTATAGGACAGTAGAGCAATTGTGTGTGTATACCAGTTAGTACTTCAAATCTGTATCTTCTTTTTCAGATGGATTTGCTTTCTCCCAAGAAGAGCATGGTGTTGTGAACCAGGTAAGTAGGGGAGCACATATTTAGAGGCTTGAAAATTTAAACTAAGACACATCATTTTCAGGACGAACACCAGAGAAGAAATGCTGCATTTCCAGTACAGACACGATTTTCTACCATTTTAAATCAGCTGACTCAAACCGTCCTGAAGTCTATTTTCTGTTAAGATAGTTCCAAGCTGCATTATAACTTAACTTAATTTAACGTCTTTATACTGGTTTAGCAGAGTCTGTATTCAACCAGTTCCAATTACATTACCTTGCTCTAAAAGCTATGCGCATCCAATCTATTATTAAATACATTAACTGTACCTGCCTCCACTACGTCCTGTGGCAATGCATTCCATGCATTCACCACTCTCTGACTGAAAAAATATTTCCTAATATCTAATCTGGGCCTTTCTTTAGTTAATTTCTAGATACTCTCTCTTGTTCTTGTAGGTGGTTGTATTTTGAAAGAACTTGTTATAGTCTAATTTATCCGTTCCTTTTATTATCTTATAAACCTGTATTGTCACCTCGAATTCTTCTCTTTTCTAGACACTGTAGGCTGGTTTTTCTGAATCTTTCCTCATAACTGTATTCTGGAATCCCATTATCAGCTTTGTCGCTCTTTTTTGTATCCTTTCCAGCATGTTCATATCCCCTCTACGATAAGGACTTCACACATGTACACAGTACTCCAATCTAGGTCTAACTAATGCTTTATACAGTTTGACTATCACTTCCTTGCTCCTATGTTTAATATTTCTTTTTATCATACCTAACATTGCATTTGCCTTTTTCACTGCTACCTGGACTTACTCACTCACCTTACCTGTATGATCTATTATAACCCCTAGTTCCTTTTTTATCTTTCTAATATTGTTTTCTCCCATTCTGTAATTATGTTCCATATTGAATCTACCCGAATGCCCGTGCGGTACCGGTAAAATGACCGCTGAACATCTGCTGCAGAACTGCCCGACATACGAGGATCAGAGAGAGCAGATGTGGCCATCACCAGTGGAACTGCAAGACAAGCTCTATGGCAGTGTCGACAGCCTCAGGATGACCGCCGCTTTTTTCGAAAATATAATGGTTTACTGTCTGATTGCGTACGAAGAAGAAGAAGAATCTACCCCAATGGATGACTGTACATTTATCTACATTAAACTCCATTTGCCAGTTTACAGACTATTCTAGAATTTTATCTAAATCCGACCTCAATATATCTACTTCCGCTTTAGATGAGACACTACTGCATAGTTTTGTGTCATCAGCAAATTTTGCAACCATGGATTCCACATCAATGTCCAATCATTTATATATATCAAGAAAAGAATTGGTCCCAAAACCGAGCCCTGTGGCACTCCACTTTTTACTTCACACCACTCAGAGTACTCCTTATTTATGCTCACTCTCTGCCTTCTTCCCATTAACCAATTTTCAATCCATTTGGCAACTTCCCCACCTATTCCATGTTATTTTAACTTTATAAATAATTGTTGATGAGGTACTCTATCAAAGGCCTTTGCAAAATCTAGATAAATAACGTCCACTGGCTCCTCTTTATCTATCATTTTAGTAACCTCCTCCATGAATTCTAATAGAATTGTTAAGCACAATCTCCCTCCAGTAAATTCATCCTGACTATGTCCCTATACCACGGATTTACCTGGAATTCACACTAATCAACAACTTGCACTTGTGTTCATGGAAACGTGTTGTTGTTTTCCATTTAGACTGGTTAATTCGTTCATTTTTTGTGTTTTCTTCTGTCCGATTATCCTGGAATGGACATCAACTATATAAATAGCACTGCGTTTAAACCTATTTCATTGTCTAGTTCACACGACTGAATTTCACGACGTTGGTGCTCTTCGCCCTAGCTGCAAATAGTGTCGGTTCTGGTGTGTGAAATTTCCACACCACTATAATGAACTGGAACACAGCCCGGGAGAGATGCACAACTCACTCACACGCTGAGTGATGTCCCTATGACCTCTTGCGGTTATGGGAAAGGCACTACACACAACGTTAGATGTCATTCCCCCTCCGCTGCCTTGCGGGATACCTGTTTATGGGAAAAGCTTCAGGAGTAAACTCCAAGGAACAATCTGCATCCTGTGCTCTATCTCCAGTCGTCTCGATAAATATCTTGCTACTGGCCAAGGGTAGCTCAGGACCAAAGAGTGAGGTTGACAAAAGGCGCAATTTCTTCCTCACTTTAATCCAAATCACAGCGCAAGTCACCCATTTCAGCAGATACAGCAAGAGAAAAGACTGTCCACACGGTTGAATAAAGAGAGTGATCTTCATCACATGTGATGACCAGACAAAATATCAAATGACAAACATCTACAGGACACCAACCAAGAAGATATGGACAGCATTAGTAGAAAGAAGATGGAGATGGCTGGGGCATATCATGAGAATGTGTTTGGACGTCAAGACGATCAAGACTGACAGTAAAAGCTTCTTCTCTTATGTTAGAAATAAACAAAGAACGAAAGACAAAGTAGGCCCTCTCATAGACAGTTCAGGGAAAATAATAAGTGAGAATAGGGAGGCAGCTTATCTGCTCAATCAGTACTTTGGCACAGTCTTCACAAAAGAGGACTGCTCTGAGATCCCAGAGCCTATAGATATTTTTCAAAGAGACATGGATACAGCGGGATTAAGATCAATCTGTATTACAGAGGAAATGGTTTTTAAAAAATTGGAGGGGTTGAAAGTGAATAAATGTCCAGGTCAAGATGGTATTCATCCAAAATTGCTGTATGAAATTAGAGACCAACTAGCAAAACCATTGGCTGTATTATGTTCTCAATCACTGACAAAAGGGATTGTTCCACGGGATTGGAAAGATGCAGGAGTGATCCCCTTATTCAAAAAAGGCAAAAAATCAGATCCTGCAAATTATAGACCGGTGAGTTTAACGAGCATAGTCTGTAAATTGTTAGAGTCAATAATCAAAGAAAATATTGTAATGCATTTAGACAAATTTAATCTAATTAGAAATAGTCAGCATGGGTTTACTAGAGGGAGATCATGCTTAACAAATCTATTAGAATTCATGGATGAGGTTACTAAAATCATAGATAAAGGGGAGCCAGTGGATGTTATTTATCTAGACTTTGCAAAGGCCTTTGATAGAGTACCTCATCAAAGATTATTTCGAAAGTTAAAATCACATGGAATAGGTGGGGAAGTTGCCAAATGGATTGAAAATTGGTTAACGGGAAGAAGGCAGAGGGTGGGCATAAATAAGGAGTACTCTGAGTGGTGTGAAGTGAAAAGTGGTGTGCCACAGGGCTCGGTTTTGGGACCAATTTTGTTCTTGATATATATAAATGATTTGGACATTGATATGAGATCCATGATTGCAAAATTTGCTGATGACACAAAACTATGCAGTAGTGTCTCATCTAAAGCGGAAGTGGATATATTGATGTCGGATTTAGATAAAATTCAAGAATGGTCTGTAAGCTGGCAAATGGAGTTTAATGTAGATAAATGTACAGTCATCCACATGGGTAGATCCAATATGGAACAAAATTACAGAATGGGAGAAAACAATATTAGAAAGATAGATAAGGAAAGGGACCTAGGGGTTATAATAGATCATACAGGAAAGGTGAGTGAGCAAGTTAAGGTAGCAGTGAAAAAGGCAAATGCAATGTTAGGTATGATAAAAAGAAATATTAAACATAGGAGCAAGGAAGTGATCGTCAAACTGTATAAAGCTTTAGTTAGACCTAGATTGGAGTACTGTGTACAGGTGTGGAGTCCTTATCATAGAGGAGACATAAACATGCTAGAAAGAATACAAAAAAGAGCGACAAAGATGATAGTGGGATTCCAGAATTACAGTTATGAGGAACGACTCAGAAAAACCGGCCTACAGTGTCTCGAAGAGAGAAGAATTAGTGGTGACTTAATACAGGTTTATAAGATGATCAGAGGAATCGATAAATTAGACTATAACAAGTTTTTTAAAATACAGCCACCTACAATAACACGAGGGCATAGCTACAAGCTGACTAAAGAGAGGTCCAGGTTAGATATTAGGAAATATATTTTTAGTCAGAGAGTGGTGTCTGCTTGGAATGCATTGCCAGGGGAGTTAGTGGAGGCAGGGACAGTTAATGCATTTAAGAATAAACTGGATGCGCATAGCTTTTAGAGCAAGATGATGTAAATGTAACTGGTTGTATACAGACTCTGCAGGGTCTTCTAAACCAGTATAAAAAACGTTAAGTTAAGTTAAGTCTGCAATAACAGCACTTTCATAAACAGCGGAGGATAAGAGAAAGAAAAGTAGACCAAGAACTACTTAAAGGATGAGCTGTGCTGCCCATCTCCGACATGGGGCACTGCGCAAAAGGCTACCCAAGACATAAAGGTTGTTGTTATTGTTTGCGAATGCCCACAATGAGTAGGTTTGCTCTTTTGAGAAAAGGACGTTAAGTGACGGGTTGCAGTGGTTTTCCACACATCCCGAGTGTGACGACAGAAAGGTATCTAAAGTCCTTAAGGAAGCCTAATGTGTCACAGGACATAAAAATAATTAGACAACAATTTTTTATTTAATTATTATTATATTTCTCATTGTATACTTACAGCGACATTTCAGGTTTTCATCTATTTTTTATTTCTTCTGTTCTTGTTAGCACCTTCAAGATGTTATCATTTGTTATATTTGCAGACTCAGTACATTCGAGCCTACGACACACGACAAGAGAAGCCAGAAGGCTATTAACCCACCTGATACACACTGAAGGGATGACCTAATTTTACACTGCTGTTCTGCTTATCGGTTGTACAGCAGTTCTGAAAGTACTATTCCTGTAATTGTCAGTGTCATCACTGTAAGACCCAACTGATTTGAATTGATGTATTTGCTTCACTTTATTCATCGTAAAGTCAGCCAACATTGTTCTAGTCATTTGTAATTGTAAACTAATTTTCTAATGTTTCATTATGGAGTGCTAATTTCTTCTTTGTACACTTTTCAAATGAAATTACGTTGCACAATTTTGTTTTGCCTGTGGCCCAGTGCAGCCGATTGTATCATGTTTACCTTAGTTTTTCCTTAACTGTCCATTTCCTGATTTCAAGACAATATATTTGTGTCTTACTTCGTCTGATCTCTACTCTTTGACCTATTCAACTTGGGGAACCCTTCTGAAAGTTTGTTAGTTGTCCGTCACAAGCGATAATGATGACATCATGAGATGGTTTTGTCTTGATGATGTAACTTGCGCTGAATCTGGATTATAGTGAGGAAGAAACTGTGCTGGTCATAAACCTCACTCCCTCATCCCGGGCGACTTTGGACCTGACAAGACACAAGTCGAGACGACTGAAGGTAACTTAGGATGCAGGCACTCTGGTTCCATCTTCCTTGAGACCAGGGGTGACTTGAAACCTGCGGGACTCGATCGCCCACCGTCTCCGCTCATCGCTTTAATGAGGCGAGTGTCTTACCTCTCGACCACAGCATGCCCTCCACTGATGACATAACTTTTGAGATAAACCCTTATGTGGTTGAAGACTGTACACCCCTTTGATCTACACATTTCACCAACTGTGGCTAACCTGCTGGGTTTGAAAGAAATCTCATGAAATACTAACTCAAGTATTACATGATACAGCCAGTAAAGGAGGGAATAACTCATTTTCCCTTGAGGTTCAAAAGAAGACGCTCTTTTGGTCGTAGAGACACATTAGTTCCTCTACCAATAGGACTGGTTATAAACAGGATGAAGCACTAACCATGAGAAGCTACAGAGGTCATATTTGCCAATTGCTAATATAAAATACTGCATAGTCATTCTTCTTTGACCATGATGTAGAGATCTTAACTTGTTTGTCTACGGCTTATCTTCTTCTTCTGCTTTTGTCCTGAAGTAGACGTTGTGTCGTAGTTTATAGTGAAATTGCGACATCTGTCACATTAGGTTTCAGTACGAACTTTTAGGGACTAAGTTTGTCTTTCCTCTGTGATCCCTATTCTCTTAGCCAGACTACACGAGTGCAGCCTGCTTCAATGGCCGCCACATGAAGGCAAAATAAGGTTTTGGGCAGCTATGGTTCGCTGACCATGACGTAAGCAGCCAGCTATGGTTCACTGACCATGACGTAAGCAGCCAGCTATGGTTCACTGACCATGACGTAAGCAGCCAGCTATGGTTCACTGACCATGACGTAAGCAGCCAGCTATGGTTCACTGACCATGATGTAAGCAGCCAGCTATGGTTCACTGAGCCTGGCGGAAGCAGCCAGCTATGGTTCACTGACCCTGGCGGAAGCAGCCAGCTATGGTTCACTGACCATGATGTAAGCAGCCAGCTATGGTTCACTGACCATGATGTAAGCAGCCAGCTATGGTTCACTGACCATGATGTAAGCAGCCAGCTATGGTTCACTGACCATGATGTAAGCAGCCAGATATGGTTCACTGACCCTGGCGGAAGCAGCCAGCTATGGTTCACTGACCATGATGTAAGCAGCCAGCTATGGTTCACTGACCATGATGTAAGCAGCCAGCTATGGTTCACTGACCATGACAGCAGCCAGCTATGGTTCACTGACCGTGGCGCAAACAATCAGCTATGAGTCGTAGGCTGCTATCAGCTCATTCGTTGCTGCATCTTTGGCCCGTTGTGGTTTGTAAATTCTACAGGATAGGGTAGTCAGCTCCATGGTTAACCAGTGCTGTATTTGGGCATCAGCTAAATAAGCTACAGCTTAGGGCCTCACATTCTGCAGCGGGTCTCCAAAAATTTAAGATAAATATTAATATGTAATAAATGAATAACAATAAAATAACTGAAATATTTTGGCCACATCAAACGTTATAATGGCCTAGAGAGAACAATACTGGAATGTATGGTGCCTGGAAAAGGGGCAGAGGCAGACCGAGGAAAAGATGGACACAATATACTGTATTACGGAGGTCCAAAATTTGACAGCAATAGAGGTGGGAGTTCTGGCCCGAGATCAAGAGTCTTACACATCGGCTGTTGTGAGAGGAATGTTCTGCGAAGGACATGCTACATGATGATGATGTAATAAATAAAAACAAACCAGTAGGTTTTTTAAAGTTTTGTTAGACCTGGTGTAGTTTTTGTGACCTGGTGTAGTTTTTGTGACCTGGTGTAGTTTTTTGTGACCTTCTGGTCTAGTTTTTGTGACCTTCTGGTCTAGTTTTTTAACCAAGGGCCTCTAAGCTTTATATAGCTTGAGGTCTCACCAAGTCTAAATTTGGCATGGGTGTCAACTCCGCCTTAGTTTGACTTGACTTAGTTGCCCCTTTTATACCATATGGTATAGAGCCTTCTGCGATGTGGTGTAGAATCCTTCTTTTCTTTTTTTTTGTGGTTTGTGGCTTCTATGGGATAGGGTAGCCAGCCCCATGCCCAACTATTCTTAGTGCCTCTTACTTTATCATTGATGGCATTGTATGCTATAGGATGACTTTACATTTTTGCTGTTCATTATGGTCACAACAAATCTACAACATTATCTAGAACATGTCACTAAACAGAATGATTCAATAATATTCATGTAATGTCGCAGACACCACCTCAGACTGATATAGTTGTCAAGTGTGCAATTTTTCAGTCAGTATTGTTTAGATTACAAATTTATTCTAGCTTTATTAATTATGTATTTTTCATCATATATCTGTCCTTCCATCTGCATTCTCAGACTCTTCTGGGACATCTAAAGCGGTCATCTCTACTTCATATGGAACTAAAAAGGAGACAAGACTAAAAGTTGATACAACTAATTTACACGAACGGTCAGATTTACCTTCAAAAGGAAAGCAAGACTAAAAGTTGATACAACTAATTTACACGAACGGTCAGATTTACCTTCAAAAGGAAAGCAAGACTAAAAGTTGATACAACTAATTTACACGAACGGTCAGATTTACCTTCAAAAGGAAAGCAAGACTAAAAGTTGATACAACTAATTTACACGAACGGTCAGATTTACCTTCAAAAGGAAAGCAAGACTAACAGTTGATACAACTAATTTACACGAACGGTCAGATTTACCTTCAAAAGGAAAGCAAGACTAAAAGTTGATACAACTAATTTACACGAACGGTCAGATTTACCTTCAAAAGGAAAGCAAGACTAACAGTTGATACAACTAATTTACACGAACGGTCAGATTTACCTTCAAAAGGAAAGCAATACTAAAAGTTGATACAACTAATTTACACGAACGGTCAGATTTACCTTCAAAAGGAAAGCAAGACTAAAAGTTGATACAACTAATTTACACGAACGGTCAGATTTACCTTCAAAAGGAAAGCAAGACTAAAAGTTGATACAACTAATTTACACGAACGGTCAGATTTACCTTCAAAAGGAAAGCAAGACTAAAAGTTGATACAACTAATTTACACAAACAGTCATATTTACCTTCAAAAGGAAAGCAAGACTAAAGCTTGATGCAACTAAGTTGCATATACATTCACATTTACCTCTTCGTAGTACAGTGGGTCTCATCCCACGGTAACATTCAAGGCAACGAGGAGGCAGACCGACTTGCGAAATAAGATGGAAGGTTACCACAACCAGATTCTAGTGTGACGTACAAAGCCCAAAAGGTTTATTATGGACAAATGGGAAACAGAGCATACTGGCTACACAAAAAATGAAGCTTATTACCAGTTGAACAGAAGAGACCATGTGGTGGTCTTCAGACTCAGCACAGGCCAAAAGAGACTAATAAACTGAAGATAGGTTTTACTGACGAATGCACCTGTGGTACTGGGAAAATTACCCCTGAACAAATGCTGAAAAATTGCCCAACATACGTGGACCAGAGAAAGCACATGTAGCCATCACTAGTGCCAACACTAGATAAGCTCTATGGCCGTGTTGACAGCCTCAGAATAACCGCTGTTTTTTTTAAAACAAATTCAAGTCAACGTCTGACAGCATATGAAGGAGAAGAAGATTTACCTTCCAAAGGAAATGCTGCAAAAACTCAAATACCCTCTTATAGAGACTTTGCTAAATGTTTCACTGTGTTGCAATGCACACTTGCATTGTAATTGTTATCAGTAAGTTATCAATAAATATGAGATTAACATAGAGAAATAGATGAGAAAACAAACAAAATAAAATCTGATGCCTCGAAACCATTATAACAGAGGATGTATAACAGAATAGAATAGCAATAGTTAAAATAGACTTACATAAAATTAACCGGCTAAAGATTTCACACACAGATGAATGCCCATGTGGAACTGGGTGCCAGAATCCTGAGCACATTCTACAGGAATGCCCACTCTATAGGGAAATGAGATGTCAGACCTGGCCAGAGGGTGCATAGCTGAGACAAAAGCTGTGGGCAGTCGCTCCGGCCTGGTGAAGACTATAGACTTCATCATGACAACTGGTCTGCAGAAATAGCATGACCAAATATCCTGAACACAAAGAAGAAATAAATATCAGAAAATTAGAAGCATGCTAATACGTTCCTAGCAATGAAATTGAGAGAAAGACAATCTTGCAGACATATAGAGGCATCACAAAAATATGTTTCTTGGAGATAATGCTACATTTGCCTTGGGTAGCTAAGAAATCCAAAAATATATATTCTTCTTGTCCCTAATTACCTTAGTGTGCATCAACAAAGCCTCTCCAAAAAAGATTTGTCATGTTCTATTTTTTCTAGCTTCTTCCAGTTTTCCTTGTATTAACCTCTATGTCCATTTATGTGTTCTTTCACCATCCTTTGCATCTTTTTACCCTGGGGGTTCCATAACAGAGAATTCCTAGTGATACTAGCTTGGGACTTTTGCAGTGTGTAGCCTATCCAGCGCCATCTGATTCCTAAAATTTCCTGTTCCACCTTTCTTTGTCCTGTTCTTTCCCATAAGCTTTTGTTTGTAACCCTGTCAAATCACTACATGTCGACAGAATCTTTCTCAGTGTTTTGGATTTTCTTATCAAAATCAGGATCCCTGTTCTTCTTCTTCTTTGCCGTTCGTTCTCTATCTCCCACTACCAAGCCCTGAAAAGGGCTTTGCAAGTAGCAGGATGTAGACCGAAGAACAGAATATATTGTGTCTTAGTTTACAGCTTGACTGCAATATATTCACTTTTCGGTCTGACACATCCGACTTCAGCAGGCATTTATTGGGTGCCGGGTTATCCCTTATCTTCGATCCCTTCTCCTTAGCTAGTCTGCCCTGTTGCAGCCTGTACCAGGTTATCTTTCCCTCTTCGATCCCTTCTCCTTAGCTAGTCTGCCCTGTTGCAGCCTGTACCAGGTTATCTTTCCCTCTTCGATCCCTTCTCCTTAGCCAGTCTGCCCTGTTGCAGCCTGTACCAGGTTATCCTTCCCTCTTCGACCCCTTCTCCTTAGCCAGTCTGCCCTGTTGCAGCCTGTACCAGGTTATCCTTCCCTCTTCGACCCCTTCTCCTTAGCCAGTCTGCCCTGTTGCAGCCTGTACCAGGTTAGCCTTCCCCCTTCGATCCCTTCTCCTTAGCCAGTCTACTGTGTTGCAGCCTGTACCTGGTTATCCTTCTCTCTTCGATCCCTTCTCCTTAGCCAGTCTGGGTACCAGGTTAGCCTTCCCTCTTTGATCCCTTCTCCATAGCCAGTCTGCTCTGTTGCAGCTTGCTATCCAGGATCACTTAGTATGGATCATCACACAAACTAAAAGAGAAAATGGGATCTTTTCAGCTAAAATGCCGTAGGAAAGTTTTCAGAATATCATGGAGAGTGAAAAATAAAAGCATACCCTAAAAGTGCTCTGCTTAAAACAAAAATTGGCTAGTAAACAGCATTACATCTAGGAAATTCAAATACTTTGGCCACATCAAACGCCAAAATAGTCTTTAAAAATCGATACTGAATTGTATGGTTCATGAAAAAAAGGCACAATCAGATGAGGAGATGGACACTTGATATGTGAGATATTCTGATGATGACTGTGAAGGAGACCAGAGAACTGGTTAAAGATTGTGATTCTTACATGGGGGCTATGATGAGAGCGAGTTCTGCAAAGGATGTGCTACATGAAAAAATGCAAAAATTTATAGAGCTGAGGAATAAAGGCTGCTTGCCCCAACAGTTATGTGATGTGCTGCACGCTTGGTTTTTATTTCATTTCTACATAGAAAAAAACTTTTGCATTGTTTGGGTTTTAAATGCCACGTTGGTCCAGAGACCAGTATCGAACCCGTTCAGCCACCCGCTTCTTGCCCATACAACAGACTAACAAAACCCATATAAGGAGAAAACTCGTACATTAACCCTTTACACCCCAGCACGCTTGAAATCACCAGCTTTAAGGATATTTGCTTTTATGTCAGGGCAGATGGACCAAAAAAGTGATGACCTTGATAAAGAAAATGGACCTGTGTAAGACACATCTAGTTCACATGGTGATCACTGATGGAGATTATTCTTTCCAGGCTTAAAGTGTAATGTGTTAAATAATAATGCACATCTGACAATTATTTTGTTGGTATGTGTAACAATGTGCAGAATTATGTAGGTCTGATCAAGTAACAATTGTTCTGACTACAAAACATTCACATATCTTAAAATATCTATAATTAGCAGTGGATTTTTAAAATGTGTGATTCAAGCAGGAAGTTTACAAAACTGATGGCCACCTATTTTTCATAGTGAAACATGTGGCAGAACTATTATCAGTCACTGCAAGAAGTTGAATATCAGAAAAAACATTATAGAATCTCTTGGCTTCATTTGTTCTCAATCTCCCGCTACCAAGCCCTAAAAGGGCTTAAGTAGCAGAATGTAGTCCAGAGAATGGAATGCGTTGTGCCGTAGTTTACAGCGTACTGCGATATTTGCACCTTTCAGTCCAACACATCTGACTTCAGCAAGCATTTTTTGAGTACTGGGTTAGCATTCCCTCTTTGATTCCTTCTCCTTAGCCAGTCTGCTCTGTTGCAGCCTGTTATCCAGGATCACCGCGTGGAGGTGTAGAAAGTCTTGGCAGCTCTGGTACGCTGGCAGTCACCTATGAGTCGCTGACCACTGCAGCTCATTCGCTGCTCAGCGTCTTGATCCCCACATTATGGATTGATGTGAAGAATTGATTTTTGGAGGGGAGACTATATGGAAGAAAATGTGTCTAAGAAAAGTACAAAGAAGCAGGTGACACTTGACATATTGACATGTCTTATTCACAATACAAGCGTAGCCGAATTTGGTCGATGATGTGGATTTATTATTTTATTGTACTTATCAAATTCACTATCCATGTTCTATCGTCTGTTACAGATATGTCTTTCATCATAGATGCAGAATGTATCTGTCATAGCACTAGTCTTCATAAATAGACCAAACTCAGTGAATGTGGTCATAGATGCAGAATGTATCAATCATAGCACCAGTCCTGATAAATTCACCATACAGAATTTGGTCATAGATGCAGAATGTATCAATCATAGCACCAGTCCTGATAAATTCACCATACAAACTTCACTGAATTTGGTCATAGATGCAGAATTTATCAATCATAGCACCAGTCCTGATAAATTCACCATACAAACTTCACAGAATTTGGTCATAGATGTAGAATGTATGATTTTGATGTGCATATCAAATTCATTATCTCTTTCCTGAGTTACTAAAGATGTTTTACAAAACACATATTCTGCACATAATGAATACTTAACTCTAGGTCATGAGTATGTTCGTCTTAATATTTATATTTGATTTATGCTGAGTTTATGATTATGTTATCCATTGCTATTACTGTTATTGGGTTTGTTATTTTTAACTCACACACAGATCATATATTTGATGTTAATATGCAGACTAGTACATAAAAGAGACTGTGTTAATTTACTAAACAGTAAAGTGTTTAAAAATGTATTCCTGAATAAGTTTGTAAGTGTTTTTGGCTGTAATCGATATCGGGCATATATTTAATGCTGGCAAATATTGCAGATGGTCCATGTATAAGGTAAGATAGTTATGCTTGTTATCACAACATAATTTATGTACGTGATTGCCTAATTGTCTAGCTTCGGTCGTGTGAATTTCTCTAAATATACTGTTGGTTTCATTGAGAGCAACAAAAATAACTTTCTCCACATTGCCTAGTCTGTGACTTGCCTTGGTTCAGTGTCTCAGCATTGGCTCATGATTTTCATATTTGCTATGGTTTCCAGATCTGCTCCATGATTGTATCCCTTAGTCCTAGTCGACCTGTACTTCTACTAGAGTGGTTGCCCTTGTGCAGGTTCCAACTCCTGTGTGATCTCATGGTAGCCAGTAGGGGCATTTCTCTGCTATGCAGGCTGGGCTCCTTTGGTCTTGTGTGATTCCTAACTCATGGGCCAGTCTGCCCTGTTTCAGGCAGGGTTGTCCAGTGAAAAGTTAGTTTGTTCATTTTAGGGTCGCAAATGTTATTGTGGAGCTCAAGCGAATCTTGCTACCAAGTAGGAGGCCTTCCAGGAGATCTTTTTTTGATGCAATGGTACCACAGAGTGATTGCTGTGCTCTAGCGTTCGTCTTTCCTTCTGACTACATGGCAATCCCAGCGGTGCTTAGAGTTGTTGACATGTTGTAGGACATGACAGATGACATTACCCAGATGTCACTGTTGTGTAGGTCCATCTAGCGCTGTTGCCTGAGTTATATGCCCTCAAGATGACATTTCCCATGGGGAACAAACAAGAAGGGATGATATAGTACAATATATACATTGATTTCAGCACTGTGTATATCTTTGTACTATGTAAAATAATTGACAACACAAACCATCTCTGCAGCAAGTGCTTTGACAAAGTGTACCTGACAGAAGATCAAAATGCAGTGATAATCGTAATCTTTAGGTAGCAGAAAGCAGACTAGAAGAATGGGAATACCTTTGTATATAGGCCCATTTCAGGAACCTATTGACTTGTTTATACAGGTAGGTTCTGTTTTATATCGAGGCCATGTATGACCGCCATAAGTGATTAGCTGAAGTGGTGTAAATTGTGGGAGTGGTTGATATCAAGCTACAGGGGAAATCTTTACAAAATGTTCAACACTACACATAGCTGGTAAGCAAATGACACAAGATGGAGATGCCATGAAAGAAATGTCCACTAGAATTGCTTTGGCCTCATGCGCCTTTAATGAGCTCATCAACATCTGGAAATCAACATCACTGAGCAAATATACCAAGCACAGACGATTCAACCCAACCGTAATATCAGTCCTCGCATATTGGATGTGACAGCTGGAAGACAACAAAAGCGCTGGAAAACAAATTAAATATTTTTGAAAATAAATATTTAAGAAAGTTATTGAATATACACTGTAACCAGTTTATAACTAATGACTCGATAAAAACAGAGACAAACCAACTAAACCATCCTCTGGAAAAAACGATGGACATCCATCGGACCTGTTCGTAGAATGAATGACTGTCTCTCATTGCAAGCACTCGAATGGACACCAAGGTGCATTGAGAAAATAGGGAGACAAAGGAAATACTCAGAAGAACAATCATCCGAGAGTGATGGTCCTATACTTCATATGTAGCGAAATGACAAATCAATCAATCACAACATGTGGGCACTGGCGAATAAGGTGAAAGCAGCTGATACTGCCTAGGTACTGATTCATAACCCAGAAGGGTAGAAGACTCTCAAACTCATTTACAAAAGACAAAAGCCTGTTGGGTGTGAAGCAGTGTTCTGGGTTCAATAGAAAGCTCTTGAAGCTATACGCCAATTATAATGCTTGAATATGAGAGACTGGATAACTAATTTTTCAAGTGACCTGATGAAGAAAATACAAGCTTCCTCTACTGTATCTACGCTCACTTTTTAACATATTTTTTGTTTACATTTGATTTTTTTAAAAATTATTTTAAATTGTAAAGTGGCGTAAAGTAGAGGCAATCTTAATTATGATTTGTATGAATTTGATAGTCTTTTTTTCATGACAAGTGTACACCAAGGGATGGCATTCACAGACACTTAGTGACAGATATTTGAAATGACTACACGGGACTAATCCTTGCAATGTTGGAGCGAATATAGTATTAAGAACAGTTTTGTATAATCATAATTGTCAAACAAAAGAAAGGAAAACTGTTGAGACCGTCCTGCAGGGCAAAATGAAATGTTAAGTTACATTAAGCAGAGCCTGACATTGCCGCACTTTGGGCAAACCCATAGGTGCTCACAGTCTCTTTCAGCAGATGGGGAAGAGTATGTATGCTGGTTTTTCCTGTAACCGATTGGTTGTAAGCACTCTTGATCCATCCTCTCAGGTGCACCCTTTTCTGATTGTACTGGATTTGATTTAGTGGAAATGTTGAAGCAGTGGGTTTTGTAAACAGAATGCTTGCTCGTGACAATGAGCACAAGACAAGTTATTTGGCTTGGCTTGGCTTCATTCGTTCTCAATCTCCCGCTACCAAGCCCTCAAAGGGCTTAAGTAGTAGAATGTAGTTCAGAGAACGGAATGTGTTGTGTCATAGTTTACAGCTTGACTGCAATATTTGCACCTTTCGGTCCAACACATCCGACTTCAGCAAGCATTTTTTTAGTACCGGGTTAGAATTCCCTCTCTGATCCCTTCTCCTTAGCCAGTTTGCCCTGCTGCAGCCTATTATCCAGGATTACCGCGAGAAGGTGTAGAAGGGTCTTGGCAGCTCTGTTTCGCTGATGCTAGCAGTCAGCTATAGGTCGCTGACCACTGCAGCTCATGCGCTGCTCAGACAAGTTATTTGAGTACAGACATAAACTTATCTTGTGATCATTGTCATGAACAAACATTCTTTGCAGTTGATCTAAAATTCCTGCAGACTTGACTAGTCTCGTTTATTGATTGCACTTTCATCATCTAATGGCGATCAGAGAGTACGTCCCCACCTTATCCATATTCAGTATCCCCAGTATGTGTTTTCATAGTCAGGGTATTAGCTCTTTCATTGTATTGAGCTCCTGTCCTACAAGGACAGTACACCCACACAAGCCTCTGAAGCTCCAGGCTTCCATGTATGCTTGTTATATTCATGCTGTTTTAACCATCCACACTGCATATTTACCATAGACTGGGAGTACAAAAATATCAATGAAAACATCCTTATGTAAATATGAAGCAAATAGAAAAATGTAAAACGACATTTAGTGTTGTTGCAGTTTTTCATTAATCATAACTAGATTCACAATGTGAATGAAGAAAAGTTGTTTTTGTAGATGCTCAGTATTGATCAGGAATAAAATTAGCAAGGGTCTGTTCTGTTGTGGTTATCTGAGAAGAGTACATGAGTATATATTTACCTCTTTTGTTTAAGCCATTGGTTGTAGACACGTGAACAAATATATGTATATATAAAGACGTCTAACAAACGCTCAGTTTTTCTCTTTTTTTCTCTTTTGGTGTTTTTATTTTGTTGCTGGTGAAGACTTATTTGAAATACGCTTTGTTATTTATTCAGGTTTTACAGTTGATGTTGCTCAAACTGAATCTTGTTTTGTGTTCACTTATTTACTATGAATCATCTGTATTCCTTACATATTCATCTACATTTTATGGTGGGCTTGTGTCAAAATCTACAGCTCTATAAATAAACCCATCAAACTCCAGCAATTAGAAAAACCCTGTAATTATCCTGCTCTTTTTTAAATAAATATTTGTATTAATTCTTCTTCGACATTCGTTCTGAAAAGGACTTTGGGACATTGTGTTGTAGTTTACAGTGATGCTGTGATATCTGCACTTGTCGTCCCGGCACATCCGATTTCAGTTGGCATTTTTGGGTACAGAGTTTGCCTTTCTACTGTGATCTCTATTCTCTTAGGCAGACTACATTAGTGCAGCTGTTTCCAGGACAACTGATTGGAAGCAGAATAGGATATTGGTCAGCTCTGGTTAATTGACCCGGATGCAAGCACCCATCTTTGAGTTGCTGGCTGCTGTCAGCTTATTCACCCTAACTGCGCTGCATCTTCGGCCCCCGCAATTAATTTAATTAACCCTTTCCATGCTCGTAGGCACTGAAATTAACCACATAAAATGGAAAATGTTATGACCAAAATCGACTTCTGAAACATGCGTTTGTATTTTGTGATTTAGTTCATGAAATTTCATTTTTGTTTTGTGATTTAGTTCATAAAATTTTATTTTTGCAATAGTTCAACACGATTATATATGGCAATACAAGCGCCTCGGCCTCGGCATAAAAGTCAGACTAATGCGCTCTTTGGTGCTATCAATATTTTTGTATGCCTGCGAGACCTGGACCATTACAGCAGATATCCAGGGCAGGATACATGCAATGGAAATGAGGTGCTATAGAAAACTCCTAAATGTTACATATAAAGATCGTGTCACGAACGTAGAAATCCGTCAGAGAGTTGAAGACGCTATTGGTCCTTTTGAAGATCTGTTCACAGCTATCAAAAGACGAAAGATGGCCTGGTGCGGGCACGTCGCGAGGTCCAACGGAATTACCAACTCGATACTCTTTGGGTCCGTACCGGGACAGAGGGGGGGGCGAGGACGTCCTAGGAAGAGATGGGTGGACAACATCACTGAGTGGTCATGCCTTCGTCCCGGTGAGATACGTCAGGCGGCGACAGACAGAGAGGGTTGGCGTGGGATTTTCATGTCTTCATGTGTGCCCCAACGACCTGATGGGTTACGGGATGAACTGAACTGAACAACACGATGGTGGAGCCCATGCATGCGCAATTGATGTTTAACGGTAAGGTTATTTCCGTTAGGCATACATTTGTGAAAGTTATGTTTGAAAGTCAAATTATATATCACAAGGAAAGATGGACTTCAAGACTAGAGAAATGAATCTATTATTTGATCAGGCCAGCGATCATATATGAGGATTTACTCATGGATATTCAACACATGCCCAATTTAGACTTTAACTGGGACACATAGTAAGAGCGGTACGTGTAAAGGAATTGATGGAAATATCAACGAAACAAACAAGGTACAAACAATGTTTTCCTCTCCAATTTTCACATTCGCATTAATGGCATTTAATCGTTCATAATAACAGTGGTCTCGAGGTAAGGTGTTTGCATCGGGTGTTGGAGGTCGTGGGTTCAAATCTACGGTGGAGATCGGGTTTTTTTGTCACGTGGTTATCTAAAAAAATTTTGCTTGATCTCTGAGTAATGAGATCAGACACCCGTGTGCAGGGGCGAGCATGTTAAAAATACATTGGCAGTTAAAAATTGAAAAGAGTAGGCCTAATGGTCGCTGCGCTGCCAAAATTCAAGATAAAAATATACTCAAATTATTCTAGGGATTCTCGCCCCACAGAGAATATGTTGCAAAAATGGGATAACATCAGGTCTTGGTTATGTGGTCAGCATAGATGGCACCTGACAGGCTGCAGGTCTGCCTTGCTCTAATTTACGCTTCCACCATCACCAGTCCCAAAAATAGGCGATCGTATATTCCAGTGGCTACTAGAATTGACCGGACAAGTCACCAGCGGATTTTCGCCTGTCAAAAAATATGAAACAAAGGAGGTCATACCTCCCCACGACTTCTAACAACAGAAGTGGTTTGAAGATAGAAGATAGAGAATAACATGTAATGTCTATTATGAATACTTTATATCACAGATAAGTTTAATTATGTGTCTTACAATGCTTATATCCTAATTTTTAATAGAACTTTTACGTACAAAATTCTGGCATTTAACCCGGACTAAGAGATACATATCGGCAAAATTATCCAGGACTGGAAAGGGTTAATGTTCTCATTTCTTCATTTTTTTAATGTTTTCCTCTATGTTTGTCAGCCCTAATTTCAGCTTCATAGTTATATCAGTTTCTTATCATTCTTGATTGATGTTATGAGTTTTATAATCAGATTTAGAGCAGCCAAAATAATATACAACAGTTTGCACTAATCCACTAATCGTTTCATTATGTTGTGTTATGTGGGATCGCCACCACTGCACTCAGGGCAAACCCAAAGGTGCTCAATTTGTCTCTTGTGGCAAATGTCGAATGGTATTGGTACTGATGGTCGTGCACACCCCTGTTCCATACTCCCAGGTACCACACTTTGCCCAACCCGTGTTTGATTTTTTTTTCTTTGTTCATTCTCAATCTCAAGCTATTATGCTCTGAAAAGGGTTTTATAAATAGCAGGATGTTGTCCGTAGTTTACAGCCTGACTGCGATATTTGTACTTTTCGGTCCAACACATCCGACTTCAGCAAGGTTTGATTTCAAATTCCTGCATTCAGTGGATTGCTGATTCATTAGTTGCAATGTCATCCAGCAGCATGACCCATGAGTGATTTCAGTACGTCTCCCCACCCATATCCAATGCCTGCATTAAAGTAATGTCCCCACTTTTTGCAGCAACAGGATACCCACGCATGACCAGTACAATAACCACACAAGCCCCTAAAGTTTAAGCCCTCTATGCCTGCTATCCACACAAGCCCCTAAAGTTTAAGCCCTCTATGTGTGCTATCCACACAAGCCCCTAAAGTTTAAGCCCTCTATGTCTGCTATCCACACATGCCCCTAAAGTTTAACCCCCTATGTCTATTATCCACACAAGCCCTTAAAGTTTAAAGCCCTCTATGTCTGTTATCCACACAAGCCCCTAAAGTTTAAGCCCTCTATGTCTGCTATCCACATAAGCCCCTAAAGTTTGAGCCCTTAATGCCTGCTATCCACACAAGCCCCTGAAAGTTAAGCCCTCTATGTCTGCTATCCACTCATGTCAAAGCAATCCTGCTGTACCTTCCACAGCAAAAATTTCATTAAGATGAAGTAGCCAGTCCACTATTTTAAATTTTTTTGGTAATAATTTGCATGTTTTGTTTTGGGACATTTTTGGAATCATAATTTTTTGTTTTTCTCATTGTTTTCATGTGTTTTTTTAGACGTGATCCTATTTTGCATTTGAGCAGTTTTAAGATGGTTTAAATTTTAGATTTTTTTTTGGGTTGCTTTCACCTTATTTGTCTACTCCCCTCTGCGGTTTGCGTTGCACTATGTTTTTATTTTGCGCCTGTCTGCCCAGTGCATCCGACTTCAGCATGCATTTTATGTAACGGTCTGCTTCCTCCTGCATTTTCTAAGGGTTTCCTTCCCCAAGGTAATGGTCGGTGCTGTGATGAGGATCGAACCCAGCATCTTCTGGTTGTGAGCCGTGTCACTTAACCACTAGCCCACTCAGTTCCCCATTGAGAATATCTAATAATGAATACTTTTCCAAGGAGTCTAGTCAAAGAGGGAGCGAAACTGATACAGAAAGAACACCTGATCACCTATGAAGAAGCAAAAGCCATAATATAAGGGCAATACAATGTCAAGTGGAAAGAACAACACCCTAAATTCCACGGATACTACCAACTGTCCAGAAAAGACCAAGAAATCATACTTCGTCTCTGAACTGGCCGCAGCGGAATGACAGACCTCCTGTACACAAAATTCAAGATATGTACCACCAGCCTATTTTACTATAAGTTATTCTCCATTGCGAAGCTATGATGGCCACAACATCAGACTGTTTTGTCTTAATAATGTGATGTGCGCTATATTTGGATTATAGTGAGAAAGAATATGCACTGGTCATTAATCTCACTCTTATCCCGAGTTACCTTGGATCAGTGGCAAGACTATTGGTCGAGACGACAGGAGGTAACTCGGGATGCAGGCACTCTGGTCTTACCTCCCGTGAGACCAGGGGTCGCTTGAAACTTACGGAATTCGATCGCCCACCGTTTCCGTTCATCACTGTGAGAGGCGAGTGTCTTAACCTCTTGACTACAGCGACCCCCTATGTTACTATGACCTGTCAGGCATGACAGCAGTACATGTACTTCAGGACTACCCCCAGAATGTAGATCTGAGGAGAAACTGTACGACGGTATTGAGACCCTGAAAAAAGACGGCAGAATTTATTGAAGAATCCGGAGTCCCGTCTAAAGGAGCAGTGGTCGCAAAGAAAGAAGAAGAATACATTTTCTTCAAATTAATCTCATTGTTGCACTGATACGATTCTGTAGCTATACCGACATGCACCATTGCATGTCATCGATTGGCTACATTTACTGTTTTGAAAAGAAACATGGGACACCAACATATGAACTTCATCATATTCATTGCTGAAAGTGATGACAGCGGATAACCAACTCTGTAGCTCATGCAGCGGATTAAAATTTTCCCCCGACTTCATCAGGTATCCATTAACAGCTGGGTAGACTGGGAGAAGTGGTAGTACCATGAGAAAACTCACAACATGCTCTGACCGTCAAACCAAGCACTACGTGATTTGAACCTGGTATGTTGAATTTGTGAACCAAGCTTTCAACCCCTTGACCATGGGCTCCCCCAACTAATTACTTATGAAATATAGTCTAAATTTAAGGAAATATCGCAGAGGTTCATTAAGTTTATATAAAATGCTGAGCTATTCTGGGGTCTAGTTTTTTTCTTCTTTATTGTTCGATCTCAAACTCCCACTACCAATCCCTGAAAAGGGCTCTGCAAGTAGCAGGATGTTGTCTGGAGAACAGAATGCGTTGTGGGTCGAAGTTTACAGTTTGACTACGATATTTGCACCTTTTGGCTCGATACATTCAAATTCAGTATTGGATTTTTGGGTACCGTGTTAGCCTTCACTCTTCGATGTCTTCTCCTTGGCCTGTTGTGGCCTGTTATCCAAAATCACCATGTGGAGGTGTAGAAGGGTCTTGGCGGCTTTGGGTTGCTGGCCTTGATTCTAGCAGTCAGCTTTGGGTCGCTGACCTCTGCAGCTCAGGAATTGCTCAGCCAGGACCTGGTTTCATGTCATGGTCTCACGTGGAGAGTTGATTGAAGTTAGTACTTTGATGTATGTTTTTCTGAACAGTTCACTGTTCCACCAGAGTTCATTGAAGTCTCTAACACTTCATCTCCATGAACTGCAGTATCAACCAAGTAACTCTCTCTGATATCTCTGGTTATCTTTCCAAAAAAAGTTTAGACATCATAAAAGGCCTTATGTATGAAAAAGACAAACTCACCATTTGTATGCTTTTTTGTTTATTGGATCTTCTTTTTATACTTAACTTCTTTATTCTGGTTTAGAAGACTCTACAGAGTCTGTATACAACCAGTTTCTTGGAGGGTGGTTTCTACCGATGTGCGAATCCATCTGGACTCAAACACTAGAGCTAAGTAGACCAGCAGCCAGTTAGGCGCCATCTATAGCTGCTCTTAACAAACCACCTGGGGAAAGGTACACATAACTTGGATAGATTTTTAATTTGAATTTTGTCAGGGCAGCGGCCGTTAAGCCTACTCTTTTTAATTTCCAACTGCCAAGGAATTTTTAACGTGCTCGACACTGAACATAGGAGTCTGATCTCACTACCCAGAGATCAAGGGAATTTTTACCAGAAGATCCACCTAAAAAAACACGATCTCCACCATGATTCGAACACACTACCTCCAACACCCGAGGTGAACACTTTACCTCGAGACCACTGAGTCCTGAAAAGAACATATGTGACACTCTTTTGCAATTTACAGCAAGGCTGTGATATCAGAGTGTTTTTAAATCGACACTTCTGATTTCATCACACCAATTTGGGGACAGGGTATGCCTTTCCTTTTAGCCAAGTTGCACGGTCAATTTCCAGGGTCACCACTTAGGGAAAATGGTTTTTGCCAGTTATAGGTCACTAACTGATAAAATAGCCATCTATGAGTCGCTCGGGTGCTGTCAGCTTATTCACTGCTGTATCATTGCCACCATATTTAAAAAGCCATGCCTCTCTTCTATCATATTACCTTATCGCAGTTAGGCGGGATTTTTCATTAGTGTTTTAATTTTCTTAGTTTTTAAAAATATGAATACATGGTTAGTTTTAGAAAGGAGAGAAGGCAAGGTGTTATGGCTAGATCACTCGCTCATTGAGGCGAAAGATGCAGCACAGTGAATGAGCTGACAGCAACTCATAGCTGACTGCCTCCATCAGAGTCGGCCAACCAGAGCTGACCAAGACTCTATTTTATCGCCAAGCGACAGCCCTGGAAACAGGCTGCACTAGTGTTGTCCGGCTAAGATAATTGGAATCGCAGCGAGAATGTAAACCTGGTACTCAAAAAAGTCAGCTGAAATTGGATGTGTAGCGCCAGACAACGCAGATATCACAGCCTTGCTGTAAACTGCGACACAACGTCCTTTTCAGAACGAACGCAGAAGAACTCACCCATTTGTGCTAGCGAATTGTCCGACAAATCTTAAAAGTTAGTCGACATTTTGCAAAAGTAGGTCACAGACTGTGCATTGCTCTGTAAATTTAGATAATAACTTGGACTTTTCTCCCTCCATTTTCTACAATCCGGGAGTTCACTGCCTCATGCAGAACACAACTTGCATGCCTCTTTCAACTTCTTCTTCATCTATCAACTCATGCTATGCTTCTAGTCCGGTGAGGTTCACAAAAACTGATATCTCATAGGATGTTGTTGTTTAATGTAAGTTTACTCTGTTGTGCGCTCTGAAAAGGACATTAAGTGATGTGTTGTAGAAGCTTTCCTCACATCCTGAGCATGCTAATGAAGGTGGATCTCAGTCCTCCAGGCGGTTGTGCTATGCTTGGCTTCATCTGCGTGGTGCTCACTACTACATCGATCCACATCTCGACAGCCAGAATGCCTTAAAAACAGCCTGTTTCCAGGGATTGCTGCATCGAAGAGAGATTGTGGTCTTGGTCAGTGCATTATGCCTGACCCTAATACAACGTCCTGGTCAGTGTGTTGTGCCTGACTGGACTAGCGCCTCAGTTACCCATCTCATAGGATCAAATACACTTTCTCCCTAACAGCGGTGTCTGCTATTTTGGTCACCCTCTACTGTTCTTGCCCTAGGGTTTCTAGAACAGAGACTGCCTTGTAATGCCATCAGGTGGTTTCCTAATAGTTTTCAGTACAAAGGGATTAGGATACAAACAAAACATCAGCCACAGACTGATTGGGGTGAAACAGTAATCAAAACACTACCGTTGGTCATTGTTACATAGCAACAAACTTTGGTTGGGTAAAAACACCTAAAGCACAACCAGACATTCAGCCAATACTCAGCTTTCGTTTAATGTATAATTTACCGCATTCCACCGATATTTACAAGTTTGTTGAATGTGTTAAAGTTGTCCTTTCCGTGCTATTAAATTTGGACATCAAGACCCGAGAAGTTATTTATTATTTGATCAAACCAATGGTTACACATCTGGATTATGGTGTACGGATGCATGTGTGTATCTGTTTGTAATGTTGATGTATTGGTCAGTGTATGGATGTGTATATAATCATTATTATGTGTACTTCATATCATTCATAGACATCACAGTCTCTGTAGACCATGTGCGTAGCGTCCTGTGAGCAGCCTCTCCTGGCCGCTGAATATAGAGACCCTGGACTACCCAAACTGCAGGATCCCCCATCTCGGCCTCGCTGGTGTAATCCAAAGGAATGCAAAGCATGACAATTTGGCACCAGTTCAGCCTCTGGAGCTGTCGGCATGACTTTGCAATTTTGAAACCATCTGCCTTAGATATTATCACTCCGGATTTTCTGTCTGGATTTACTCTCATAGCCCTACCCTCTCCCGAGGTTTCCTCAAAGCAGTGGAATCGTTGCTCGCAGATGCTAGTTACTCGAGAAATCCGATGAGACTCTCATCGTCCTAGGACTAGCCAGCACTCCTAGGCGAACTCCCTGAACAGGCTAGCGAGCTTTATCTACCAGGGTGTAGGTTTAGAGTTTTCCTTCTCTTAGATTGGCTGTCAACCAAGACTAATAAGGCCAATCTGCCCGCCCAGTTATACTGCCGGGTACTCGGTATCGCCCCACAGCAGGCTCTGTAAGAAACGGGGGGGGGGGGGGGGGGGGGGGTGGTGTCTCATCATGAAGGTGCTGCTGGGGATACAATAATGTAGCAGAGACCATTGGCATGGAAACTCCTGTCCGGCAAGATAATCTAATTATGTGTGGATCATAATTTTAGCTCAAGTTGTTTAATATTTATGAATTTAATTTTGGATAAAACTATTTGATATATAGAGTTGCAGCACTTGTCAGGGACTTAAAGATACAAATAGGCTAAATTATCCAGTACTGGAAAGGATTAAAGTGTATCCTACCCAGTGTCTTCTCTTACCCTCTGTTCCACAGTTATCTGTCAGGTTCTTTCAACAGTTCCACAATATTAATCATTTCAACTATTCTATTCTGTTATTTGTATTTTGTGCAAGAACCGATTTATGAATGTCTGTACTCTTTTTTTGTAAAATGTATTTTGTTATTTATAGATATTAAAGATCTTTTTATTACAAAATATTAACTATATTGTTTATACGAAGAAAGAATATAGATGCCTGTGAAGAATTCTTGGCATTTCATTTCTGGAACCTGTTACAAATGAGTGTTCTTGAAACTGTTAGGTCAATATAAAAACCTTTTTGACTATAGTAAAAACACGTAAATTGACATATATCATGACTGGTGAGGCTGATCAAGACTGTCCTGCAAGGCACTGTGCCTGGGAAGCGTAGGAGAGGGAGAACAATAGCTGAAACTAATACCCTGGCGAAAAATCGAGACGTATGGCGGAAACAGGTTCAACAAGCTGCAATAACGGCGCCTCATCGACCTAGGTTACGGGACTGAATATGACGAACTATATCTTTCTTGGCTTGTCTAGAAGTTATAATCCCTTTACAAAGAACTTCCATGTTTCTTGTGTGGTCACATTTGTTTGAATTTAACTTAAAATGATGTTGTAAATACATATTTTTTTCTTAATGTGAAATTGTCTTGTTATGCTAGAAGTATTATAATTGCTCTTGATGTTTCTGAATTTATCTTGATGAAGCATTTCAATCTTGATATAATTAAGTATTTTAATTGTTTTTACTGTGAACAAAATTAGACATGATATGTGTTTCTGCTTTGCTTAATGTGGTGAAATTTGTGTGAAGTTGTCATTATATTATGAAGTAATTGAATGTGTGTTTCTTGGTGGTAATTTGTCTTTACATTGTGAAATATTTCTTGTCTGGTGAAGTTTCTGTGAATATATTATGAATTATTTCAATGTTTCTTTCTTGGTGTGAATTTGTATCCATCAGACAATATCCACGTTACTGTTAAACATGTTGTGGAAAGATTGTGTCAATGTTATCAAGTATTGAAATGTTTGTCGCTTCAGCTTCTAAATGACTGGGACATATGTGTTAAACCACACTTTCTCCATTTTATTACTTATAAAACAATTTGAGATGTTACTCAAAGACATTAGATTAATACATTCGTCGTAATTCATTGATCATTCATTTGCCTTATCAATATTGTTCAATGTGAGCGCGTTCTGTTACTCTACCAATGTCAATGCGGAAATCTAACTCCTTCTAGACACCCAAATACATTGTAACATGTTTTCATCAATGGTTTGTACTGCAGCGGCAATGCCATTTACACATGTAAGAACAAATCACTATTGCAAACAAACCAGACGAGCAGGACAGATGTACTCGGGCTACAAGCACATGAGGCTCAGAGACCAACATGTATCTAGCAACGTCTATATTCCGAGGTTCTGGAATTATGATTCCAATCTGGATACTTTTTGATCACACCTCATATGATTTCTAAGGAACATACTGTTAATATAACATACACAAATATTGTTCGCTGTCATTGTTTCATCAACCGTACCACATTTAAGGAAAAATTAACAAGTCTACTGTATTCTTCTTCTTCTTCGTTCGTTCTTAATCTCCCACTACCAAGCCCTGAACAGTTTCGCTAGGAGCAGGATGTAGTCTGGAGAAGAGAATGCGTTATGTCGCTAGTTTACAGATTGACTGCGATATTTGCATCTTTCTGTCTGACACATCCGTCTTCGGTGAGGTCTACTGTATTAATAATCCACAATTTATTTTGAATGCCATCATATTCATTGTCAATTCCTTTTCAGTGGTTTGTTTAAATGTCTTAGAAATGTGGAATTTGAAAAACCCTGTTTTTGTTCAGGATACTAAAATCATTATATTGTCCTTATGCTTCCCAAGCAATTGTTCTTTAAGAAATATTTAAATATATATTATATGAATGTTAACTGAGCTTAATGACTTAAGAGCAGCACTCTGCAAACTGTGCCAGCAGTCCGCACCAAAAAGGCTAGTGGTACAGTGGGTTCCATCTCACTGCAACATCCAAGGCAACGAGGAGGCAGACAGATTGGCAAAAGAAGGTGCAAGACTACCACAAACAGATACTAGTATGACGTACGAAGAGTCAAAACGGCTTATCAAAGCCAGATACATGACCAAATGGGAAACCGAACATACTGGTTACACCAAAAACGATGCCTATTACCAGTTGAACCGAAGAGAGCAGGTCATTGTCTTCAGACTCCGCACTGGCCACAACAGACTGAGGTACCACCTATTCAACAAATTGAAGATAGGGTGTACCGACGAATGCCCGTGCGGTACTGGTAAAATGACCACTGAACATCTGCTGCAGAACTGCCCGACATACGAGGATCAGAGAGAGCAGATGTGGCCATTACCAGTGGAACTGCAAGACAAGCTCTATGGCAATGGCGAGAGCCTCAGGATGACCGCCGCTTTTTTCGAAAAAATAATGGTTACTGTCTGACTGTGTACGCAGAAGAAGAAGAAGATATGAATGTTATGGCTTTATTGTTGGGAGTTTCGCTGTTTCTCTTTCATGCAATTTATTGATAAATTTAACAGTATTTGTGGTTAATGTGATGTTTTGTTCTCTTACTTTCATATTCACTTTTTATTATGATTATGTTTTGAGACCTTTGGTGGCTGTTTGTGTCATTATTTTGATTTTGAAATTCAAACTTGGAATAAAGATTTAACTAAATAAACAAATTGATATATACAGCCAACAATTGAATCTTATATGAATTTTTTGTTTGCCCTGTGGTATTTATGTGGTTTAAACAAATGTGTATATTTCACCTTTTTGTTGCAAGACATTCGTTATAGTTTAATTAATGCTTACGGTGCTGCCGAAGACGGATGTGTCAAACCGAAAGGTGCAAATAAGCTGTAAACTAGCAACACAATGCATTCTGTTCTCTGGACTACATTCTGCTACCTGGAAAGCCCTGTTCAAGGATTGATAGCAGGAGATTGAGAATGAACGCAGAAGACGAAGTGATGCTCACAATGAATATGTTTACTCTTTTGTGCGCCAAGAAAAGGACGGTGGCGAGTTCTTGCAGCTTTCTTCACATCCCGAGCGTGCTGGTGAAGGTGGACTGCAGCCCTCCAGGCTGTTGTGCTATGCTTCACGTCATCTGTGTGCCTCACTACTACGGGGATCACGTCAATCTACATCTCGTTAGCCAGACTGCCTTGAAAACAGCCTGATTCCGGGAAACGCTACATGAAAGAGAGTCTTGGTCAGTACATTGTGCCTGATTCTGACGCGATCTCCTGGTCAGCATATTGTGCCTTACTGAACAAGCGTCTCAGTTCCCTGCAAGACATTCATAAACTAGGGTGACATTCTGAGCCAAATAGCAAGACTGGTCTTATATTGCATGAGTGCACTAAAGTACAGCTCCAATTCCTATACCAATGTGGCATATTGGAAATATAGAATTAGTCCTATATTTTCTTGACCAATGTCATACTAACATGCTCATTTTTTAGACTGAGTCGACTCGAAAGCTGGTTGAAATATGACACAGATTTAATTAAGCATAGTGATATTCAAATAGCCGCTGTCCATTCCAGGATAATCAGATGGAAGAAAAAATCACTAAAAACTAGCAAATTAACCAGTCCAAATGGAAAACAAGTGTAAGTTGTCGGCTAGTGTGAATTCCAGGCAAATCTGTGACCTGGCAGTCTCCATAATGAACTAAAACAGGAGAATAATTTAGACTTGCAGCCAGTTACGGTGCCATCTTTGCTGCTTTGTTTTTATATATATTGTTTTGTCTTTCATCATCATCTGTCTAGTTCCCCATTGGAGCATAGAGCAGCAACCACTGCTCTGCATCAGTTCTGTCTTCTTGAGTTCTGCCAAGACCCTGATTGAACTTCCTTCTTGACTTTTTTCTGCGTTGGTCCTAAAAATGGACGTCACATGTCATAGTTTAGATCAAGAGTGTGATATTTGCACCTGTCAGCCAAACAAATTCCGGTTTCCACACATTTTTAGTATCTGATTTGCTTTCCCTCTTCAATCCCTAGTCTCTCTGTCAGACAGCAGTCTGTTTCCAGGGTCACTGATTGCAGGTGGAATAGGGATTGGTCAGCTATGATTTGCTGATCCTGATGCTTGACATTGGCCTTTCCACTCATCTCTTTCACTGTGGGTCCCAATTCAGACCATGTCTGGGCATTTGCTTTGGCTTCTTTCTGAGAGTATATCCTATCCATCTCCAATTTCCTACTGCATTGGTTGCTGTTTTTTCCCACAGATCTGTGTTTGCATGTTTTGGTAGTTCCAAGTTTTGTCCCATGTGAGTCAGATACATATCCATACCCGCAAGAAACATGGATATACAGATGGTCCATCTAACAAAGCCACATTCAATGGAAGTGTTTATTACAGACTAAGGAACGGAGAAAAAAAAACTGAGTACGGTATTAACAACGGGAACATTACTCCAATAACTTCAGCCCAGAAATGGATTACTGAGCTTGCAATCCAAGATGAAGACATTCACCAAGGAAACACAGTATTCCTAACTGATTAATCGTCATTATTAGCAGCGCTAAAAACAACATAAAGATGACAAGCTCGAGCAATGAAGCTGAAGACAGACTAGCAAATTGTAGAGGAGCATCCCCCACAAACAAACCTGAGCATCACATATGAGACCAAGACCAGAATTAAAGCCAACTTCAGGGAGAAATTGGTTAATTAACATCCTGACTTCCAAAAATAAGACAGCTACTTTAACTAGAAAAGAGCAAGTTATAATCTTCAGACTGAGAACTGGGCACAACAGACTCAAGGGGCATCTTTACAACAAAATGAGGTTTGGGACAGGTGTCCATGTGGGGAGCATACCATGACCATCCTACAAAGCACCATGTTCACGCAGGAAGAGAGAACAATGCTGGCCTTGCAAGACATATATGAGAAATGCTGTAAGGAGATAAAACAGCCTTACAAACAACATCCTTTGTAAGAGAAACTGGGACCTTTTGATCTGAAGATGATTGAAGGATACATATCCCACCTGAATAAAAATAAGCAATGGCTACATAGATATAAAGTTTCACAAAAACATAGTAACCACCCAGAGGAGCACATGACAACAGATCTGACCATGAACTTTTTGCTGCCTTCCATTCCCTAAAGAAAGTCCACTGGAAAAGATGGTGAAACTAATGATATGCTTAAAAGATTAGGAGCTGCTGCAAAAAAAATACTCCAAGATCATGAACACAGTTGGGAGCATGGTATTGTACAAGTGTGAAAAGAAGCGCAAATGTTCCCCTTAAAATAAAAAATATTAAATTCTACCCAAACAGCTACAGGGCCCATCAGTCTCCTGAGCTGCACAGGCAAGCTTACACAAAATAATTATACATACCAGACAGCTGGTATCTTGAAGAGAAACAAATGAACAGGTTTCAGGCAGGACAGGTCCACAAAAGACCAAATCACAAACAAACAGGCTTCTGGCAGCACTGGTCCACAGACCAAGTCACCAAAAGGTTACACAGGTCCACGGAAGACCAAGTCACCAACAGGTTACACAGGTCCACGGAAGACCAAGTCACAAACAAACAGGCTTCAGGCAAGACAGGTCTACAGACCAAGTCACCATCAAACAAACAGGCTTCAGGGGTCCACAGAAGACCAAGTCACCAACAGACTTCAGGCAGTACAGGTCCATAGATCGAGTCACCAACAGGCTTAAGGCAGAACAAGCAGGTATCACAGAAGACCAAGTCACCAACAAGCAGGTATCACAGAAGACCAAGTCACCAACAAGCAGGTATCACAGAAGACCAAGTCACCAACAGACTTCAGGCAGTACAGGTCCATAGATCGAGTCACCAACAGGCTCAAGGCAGAACAAGCAGGTATCACAGAAGACCAAGTCACCAACAAGCAGGTATCACAGAAGACCAAGTCACCAACAAGCAGGTATCACAGAAGACCAAGTCACCAACAAGCAGGTATCACAGAAGACCAAGTCACCAACAAGCAGGTATCACAGAAGACCAAGTCACCAACAAGCAGGTATCACAGAAGACCAAGTCACCAACAAGCAGGTATCACAGAAGACCAAGTCACCAACAAGCAAGTATCACAGAAGACCAAGTCACCAACAAGCAGGTATCACAGAAGACCAAGTCACCAACAAGCAGGTATCACAGAAGACCAAGTCACCAACAAGCAAGTATCACAGAAGACCAAGTCACCAACAAGCAGGTATCACAGAAGACCAAGTCACCAACAAGCAAGTATCACAGAAGACCAAGTCACCAACAAGCAGGTATCACAGAAGACCAAGTCACCAACAAGCAGGTATCACAGAAGACCAAGTCACCAACAAGCAGGTATCACAGAAGACCAAGTCACTCACATAGCATAAGAAATTGATCATATCTAGAAAGGAAAATATACTCTGGCAGTGTGAGTAGACCTGTAGAAAGTTTTTGATCTGAGAAACATAGAAGTGCTCAAATGTAGGACTCCTTGGCAACCAAAAAAAATTGATCTAAAAATAAATGATCAGAGAACAAGTATCTTCTCCATATGAAACACACAACTCCAACCAAATGAAAAGCGATAAATGAGCAAGAAAAGTAATATGCGAGCATGAAAAGTGATATGTGAGCAAGAAAGGTGATAAGCGAGCAAGAAACCCTAACTTACCTAGGAGTCACCCTAGACCAATTTCTGACTTGGGAAAACTCAAATTCTAAGAACACAGCTCAGGGTGACTGCCTTTCCATCATTAAGAAATTAGCTAGTACTACAGTGTATATAGGACGCTGATTAAAGTGCCTAAAAGAAGTTATGCACAGGCAAGGTTAGACCATGTCTTGGAATATGGCATCGCGGTGTGGTCCACAGCTAGCGTGATGATCTGCACAACACAACTGCCAGGCCTTGTGTTATAACTGAAGGCCTCTACTCAAGTTGTGCATATATATCTTCAGTGGTCTCGAGGTAGAGTTTGCTTCGGGCGCTGAAGGTTGCAGGTTCAAATCACGGTGGAGACAAATAGTTTTTCATGTGGATCTTCCTGCAAAAATTTCCATATCTCTGAGTATTGAAAACATTCCCTTGGCAGTTGGAAATCAAAATTATTCTAGGTGTTCTTGTCCCACACAGAATGTCGCAAAAAGGGAACTTTGTGGCAATATCAGGTCTTGGTGTATGTGGTTAGCAGAGCGGCATAGATGGGGTAGGTATGACAGATTGCGGGTCTACCTTGCGTTTTTTTTTCTTCTTGCTTTCGCCTAATTTCTCTATTCCTAAAAGGCGGTGTGGGAGTATGATATAAATATTACACAGGAACAAGAGTGACTGTTTAATTTTACAAGATATGAGGAAATAGAATTTTATTTGTGCTGTTCGTCAAACATCTGGTTCTATACATTCTTAAAACTTTTCAGTTTCTATAATTTGTACACGTTTCTGCATGCTTCTTTCTAGAAATAAATGTCTCGCAGTTTCCAAAAAGGGTTATTCTCTTCCAATCATAGGTTTAGTTTTGTATACTTGTCTAGGTAAATATTTCTTATAGAAATCAATTTCTTTTTGGCTTCAGGCCTTAGTTTTCTTGCAACTCATAAAAGGTGCTTCTTCAACATCTTCAGAGGGAAAATACTTTTTTTTTTTTTTTAATTTGGTTTGTGTGTTGGAAAATCCTGGAACCTGATGTTGAATTCGTCATTAAAACAACCACAAATGAATTGTTCACATTTTTGGGGATTTGCAGATGTAAGGTGAAATTTGGAAATCCTTCACGGGGCAGATATCTTGACGGGGAATATGCAGCTCGCACATGACTGATCTATTATGGTTATGTAATAAATAAAATATCTGCCCCTGCAATTGCCATTGGGCATGCTAAGATTTATGGCCACAGAGGTACATCAGTCTGCCCGTCTATTCTTGGTATGGAATAGAAAACGGGCCTGTTATATTGGAAAAGTATTTCCTAAAACCTTCATTACATCGCTTTCTCACTATATAAATGCAAATGTAACACAAAACAACAGTTTTAAAATGGTTTATTTCCCAAAACAACTCCTTGGTCCAAAAACAAAAAAAAATTAAAATATACAAAAATTTATTTTCATAAACTATGAATGAGTTGTCAGATTTCTGAATCACCAGCAGTATGTCCAAAAATGGGCAACTGTTAACAAGCTTTCAGGAACTACAACAATATATTCAAAGAATGGTCTGCTGTGTGATTCAGTAATCTATTTACGCAATACTATAAACATTTTTGGACAACAAAATAAATTTGTATTTAATTTGTGACACCTGCATTTTCTGGCAGTGAAATCAGTTACAAATGTGACACCAAATGGTGGTAACAAAAACAAGTGATCATCTTAAAAACACCACAAGCAAGCAGGATTGGGAATTCATGTTCAAACTATCCACCTTTCTATTAATGATATCTGTGGTTTGTGAAATTATGACAATCAAAAAAAATTTGAAAAGCTGTTTGTAAGTTTTAACCAATAAATCGGTAAGCAACTGAGAATAGTGACACCATCATAAATAAATACACTGAGTCATGGCACTGGAATTTTGTACCCTCGAGAGAATTGTGAATGTCACACCGTGGAAATAGATATTTGGCAATTCCTTAGTCTGAATCAACCAAGTCTGTAGCACACCTCCACCCAAATACTATTTTATTCATTAATCTAATATGTGTTTTTACTATGAAAATGTTATTCTTTGTCTGTTGTTACGGATCCAGCATCAATCATGGTTATAGCTCAGTTAGTTTTAAAACTTCCTGAACAATCCATGCTGCATTGGACATTAAAAACAATTTTGTCAAATTGGGTGGTAAAAGGGTTAAAATAGCTTATGCTAACTACAAGTATTTTCAACTACAAGTATTTTCAGATACTTATACAATTCAGTTGTTGGATCTATAGGTTTTCAGTTTCAAGGCCTATATACACAAAAATCCAAAACCCAAATGATCTCAAATGTCAATAAACACATACTCAGAAACTGCAGTTTTTATAAGCCATCACAGAAAAGGCACACATAGAAAACACAGCGTAATCATTCATGCCATAGTATGAATGCTTGCATGAGCATCTGCTTCTGGTAATTAACAATATGGCAGCATTATTTAAAGCACACCAAAAACCCTCTAGTGTTTACAGCTTGTATGTGTGTCAGCAATTCTGACCAATATATTTGTGTATCTGTGTATTATGTTTTGGACATTGTGTTACTGGGGCCCAAATAACAGGAACAAATAGTAAACACCATTTTACTAAAGAGGGTTAGCAGTGGGACTGACCATCAATTCAATTATCTAGTAGCTACACGGGTAAAAGTAAGTAAGACATTTACACAGAATAGCAGTAGAAGAATAATTAAATGAGTTGAATTATAGTTATATCTGCACCTAAATGCAATGTCTGTTTACAACAAGCATGCAGTACTTCCATACATACTTAATCTTATACATTCAAGAAATTCACCTAAAGAGAAGCACTAGATATCCAATAAGAGCCATGGAATTCTACACAGTGTTTGGTAATGCTGTGTAGATTACCAATATCTACTTTCTGAATGACAGCCAAGCTGATAAAAGTTGTAGTTCAGATGTTTTATAGAGACAGACATATTTCAAGCAATTTATTATATAGAAAATATCAACAAGTGCATTAAGTGTACAACTCTACCACCATAGTCTAATGTGTAAAGATTTTTTTTTTAAAGCAATATGTTGAGAAATAATGTAGCATTCACAGGCAATCACACAAATCAATATAACGGAACAATATATACTTCATTGTCAGTCGTGGAAAAATCTGTTTTAGTGTAATTCATAGTCCGTCATGAAGAGTTTGCTTTAGTGTACTTCATAGTCTGTCATGAAGAGTTTTGTTTAAGTGTGCTTAATAGTCTGTCGTAGTCATGATTACCAATTACAGATTGATGTACTTGAGTCAATCCAAACACTAGGAACAATGCTATCAGAGTGCTAGTGGCAAGTCACCATTTACCGCAGTGTGTAAATGAGTTGGGTCACAACAAACATGTTCCCTTTGCTATCAGATCCAATCTTAGTTGCAAGCATAATTTACAGCTTGGTGTAATTGAGTCAGTCACAACACGAGATGCAAACATGATTCCTAGTTGCAAGTCACTATTTACATCCGGGTGTACCAGTAGAGGCACAAACACGTTCCCTATGCTATCAAAGGCAAGAAAACCACTAAACCTCAGGTGCTTTTGCCCTAGATACTTATGTTTAAATACCAGCAATTTCACCAGAAAGCATACGCATAAAGATGAACCTACATCAAGACGAACAAACCTCTAACAGTTAGACGTGAAAGGAATTTTGAGAAAAATAATTAAAAGGAATAGTTTTGAGTACAATTTCATTTTGCTGGGGAAAGACTGGTTATCCTTCCCATATGTTGGTCAGAAATCAGCAATACAGGCTTTCCTGAGCACAAAGGGGACAACTAGAGATAGAGAAGGGGACAATTCAATATAAGAGAGCCAGTACTAGGGACGGATTGAGTTAAATTCCTACCTACAGTGACAAGGACTAATAATTATTAAACATTAAAAGAGTTATATATATTTGTTAGCTACTTGTGTTGGACTTGGCTTCGTAATGTGCATTTGAGTAAGAAAGACTTGATAGTTAAGTAAAACAGCTTTCCAAGGAGAAACTCAACAACAAACAACGTGCTTCATGGGTGGGTCCCTGAGGACAGTCAATGGCTAGGAAAGCAGCCCATAACAAATATATGCTGACGTCAAGATGCGATGGCTCCAGGGACAATACACCCGCCCCTATGGCAGACACAATGATAAAGTTTTCCAAGCACTTGTGGATGCCTGATGTACCAGGTAAAAGAAGCCTTTGACTAAAGTAAACAAAACTAATCTTAGTCATCATATAAATTATATATAGACTTAGTAAAATACGCAATGAACTGCACAATATATAACAAAAAGATATATCCAGAGGAAAAAAAAGCAAATTAACTAAGATATTTGCTCCAGTAATCATGGATGTGCAAAAGCAGAAAACTGGTCTGGCCACTGGGTGAGCAGTTGCAAAGATAAGTTCAATACAGATAATCAATGTATGTACACTATGAAGAGCTGCATGTAAATTTGTAAAAACATTTGTCACATCCCCACATGTCGCATCACACAGTTACTCATCATCATCGTCGTCGTCGTCATCTTCATCGTCATCATCATCTTCAACTTTAGCCTTCTTCGGAGACGCCTTAGGGACAGAACTTGCCCCCCCACCACCGCCACCTCCTCCTCCACGATATACTGCCAGTTCCTGAAAAGATTAGTAAAACATCTCATGTACACTATTTCCTTGGGGTTGTATTCAAGAAGCATAAATAACGTAAACAATTAAACAACATTTATGGATTTGCTGTAATAAAATATATCAGATGCCCTGAAACTTCCATGGTAATAATAGATGAAACCGCAAAGGAAATTATTCTACCACGTGACGCAAATCTATTATTATTACTAAGCACAACTAAAACTCAGAATAGATTTAACCTGTTCCAGTCCAACTCAACCGAAATCTAATAGTCCGCAATATGTCAATTTATGTATTATTCGACAAACTTCTAACAAGTTACGTTGTCATTTTGTTTGCAGAATTTTGGGTTTCAAAGTAACCTACAAGATGACGATTAATTTAGTGCAACATGGATTAATTTAGTGCAACATGATTTCCAAATTATTATTTTTTTTGCGTTCGCCTTATTTCTCTAATCCCCAAGGCGGTGTGCGTTGCACTGTAGTTTTTATTTTGCGCTTGTCGGCCCAGTGCATCCGACTTCAGCATGCATTTTATGTAAGGGTCTGCTTCCTCCTGTATTTTCTAAGGGTTTGCTTCCCCAGGGTAACGGCCGGTGCTGTGATGGGGATCGAACCCAGCATGTTCTGGTTGTGAGCCGTGTCACTAACCACTAGCCCACGCCATCCCCTATTTCCAACATTTAAAACTAATGATTGTGCTTCTGGATAACCAACACTGATGCATTTCCTCAATATTAAATTATTTCATTTTAGAAAAAAAACTATTTGGCAACAGACACTTGTGGACCGAATGACACAAATCAGCAAAATTAGCTTAGACGACCTGCTGAAGTCGGATGTGTCAGACTGAAAGGTGCAAATTGCGCAGTCAAGCTGTAAACTAGTGACCGCGCATTCAGTTCTCCGAACTACACCCTGCTGCTTGCAAAGCCCTGATCAGGGCTTGGTAGCGAGAGATTGAGAACGAATGCAGAAGAAGAAAAAGCTTAGACTGGAAATAGTTTATGCTGTACACATAGAAAATTAAATGTAATTTATAATTAGAAAATTATGACTAATTGTTAAAATCTGTGTCAATTTGACAACCAAAAAAAATACTTACCCTTTCATATCTGGCCTTATCTCCAATAGCCAACTGTTCAAACTTTGGCTTGTTGGGACACACTTCCCATTTTTTACCAAGCTCCTTGGCAACATCAGCAACACCAATACCAGGGTGAGCAGCTCGTACACTGGGGCGTTCTTCCGCACAGAAAAAGAAAAACGCTGACCTGTTGAGAACAATTTTTAGAAATATTTTTCTTCAACAAGTACATAAAATTTAAATAATAATAGCAAGCAGGCTAAAAATGCTGACCTCCATGAAACAAAAAAATATAAATACAGTACAGTTAATCGACATATATGGACACTTTACTTTCTATTTATGCATGTATTCTTGGGATGTTGTTACCACAATTTCTCCGATGTCATTTCTGTCTCTTCTGGTGACGTAGACTTTTCTCACGTATCTCATTTCATAGGTCACAATTTTCTATTCCTGTGTCTTTGACAAAAGCCATGTTTGGCGCTGATAACAGAGTTGGCAATAATTGTTTATAAATTTCTGTTGTTTTTATACTCGTGCTGATGTTTGAGTAGTGGTGAAAGTTTGTAGGTCACCATACTTGCTTTTTGGCATATGGTTTCTTGTCCAGGTATTTGAACTCTTGCACCAGTTAGAGCCTGTTGTCGATGACATGTATTTTTAGAGGGTCTGGCTCCCTGCTGATTTTCATAGTTTCTGTCTTTGATGTCCTAACCATGTATCTCGCACAAGTTGAAATTAATATTAATGGTATTTTGGAGGAAACAAACAATGTGTAACATATGAAGTTGCAACACTTGTCCCATAAGAGAGACAAAACAAATAGCAAATTGGAATGATGTGGGTTAGTTGTTTAGTCACATGGCTCACAATCTCAAGGTGCTGGGTTCGATCCTCACAGCACCGGCCGTTACCCCGGGGAAGCAACCCCTTTGCAAATGCAGGAGTAAGCATACCCTTCCATAAATGCATGCCAAAGTTGGATGTACAGGGCCGACAGGCGCAAAAAAACTAGTGCAGTGCACACTGCCTTGGGGAATTGAAGAATAAGTCGAACGCACAAAAGAAAAAAATGTGGGGCTGGACCTTTCCAGAAAGATAACAGAAATTTATCCACATACTCTGAAATTACATTTGCTCAGCACAAGAGAACACACCCAAATTATTAACTTTTCAAGCATGTAAAAGCTACTAAAGAGATGTGCATGGGTCTAGGAACCAAAATGTAAAACCAGTACTATTGAAAAGTGTCAATGCATATGCTTGGATACTAAATACCTTTTAACGGTAGTGGTGGCCCATTGTTGCAAATAGTAGCAGGCAGACGAATAACAAAAAGGTACACAAAATTGTGGTGGAAATCCAGAGAAAAAAAAATGGCAGGAATGTGAGGACAGACATGATTGTTCACACAAGTCAGCATTACCCTTGAGAAAAAAGACGTGAGAAGACTTAATATATCAAGTCTACAGAAAGTCACCAACTCTAGTTAGTTTCACAACCTGGAAAAATAACTTACAGAGCCCTTTTTGGTGCATTGGGGTCCTTTGTTCTCTTTCTCTTTTTAGTCTGGCCCCCTGCTGGAACATAAGATGACATTTCTCTCTCATATCTGGCTTTATCTCTTTCTGCCATATCTTCAAATCTTTTCTTTTCTTTGGGTGTCATTTCCTGCAATTACAAACAGTGTAAATAGTCCAATATGTGTGATATAAACATACTAATTGTCAGTACAATGTTGCAAAGTAAGATATGACAAAGGACAAAAATATTCAAATGTTAAATATTGTGCTTGAATATAAAAAAATTAGCTTAAATGATGCATGTTATTCTGAACTGAACTAAAGATATATTATCTTAATGATATTGTAATATCTTAAAAATATAGACTATGTCATTCCCTTCCTGGAAGATCAACACAGTGACAGTAGTCCACCAGAGTCTTGGGGCACTTCAAAGACAAGAATAGCCCCACTGTCCCACAGAGAGCATGCCATAAGAGGCGGCTGTGTGATATGGCATAACACCGGCCATGGTTAGGTGGTTTGCTAAGAGCAGCATAGATGTCACTTAACAGGCTGCGGATCTACTTTGGTTCAGTGGTTAACCATCCTCCAAGAAACTGGCTGTTTAGACTCTGCAGTCTTCTAAATCAGTAATTAGACTTTAAGTTAAGGTGACCAGAGAAGGTTGTGATGGGATTGGCAACCGCAGTTGTGGGAAAACTATTGCCACAAAAACCATAGTACAAATTGATCCAGGATGCATTATACACTAAGTGTGTAAATTCAAATGCAGTGTTAGGCCTATTCTTGGCTCATTGGATTGACGAGGGTATTATTATATACTTAATCTTAGACTAGGGTCTGAAAAATAAAAGTAAAAAGGAGTCCAGCATATTTAAATTCTGGACAGGAATGAAATGTTAAGAAACCAGTAGACAGCTTCGTCTGAGGAGTCACCAGTTCCTGTCCTGACTGCCTTTCTCTTCCCTAAATGTAGAAGTATGCTGGTAGTGAGAGTTTAATCCTATACCTTTGCCATGAAAAGTGAGTGCTCTACCACTGGGCTAGTCAGATTAGTATCTACATACATCATTTACTATACAAAAAATTAAACAAATTGCAATCTACCCAATCAGCTGTAAGTTATGAAACCTGTCATATAGGTGAAAGTGAAGCAAATTTGTTTAGAATGTAGGCACCAGGTACAAAATGTAGGAGCCATGTAGTGCACGGTTCCTTGAGGGTTGTATAACATGCCAGAGAGTTGATGAATTGTTCATGAAAATATGAATTATGTCTATTTTCAAAGTAATGCCTCCCTATTCCTGCTATTCCTTATTTCTTTTATGCTTTCACTGCAGCTAAGATGGTGCCAGCAGTCTGATTGTGAAAAGGAGGAAAGAGGAAATTACGCTGTGAAATATTGTGTCCTTTAAAACTGAAGCTGACATATACAAGATGCTGGGAAATTGTGTGATTAAATACAACACTTGTCACAAAATTTTAGGAGCAAGAGATCAAGATGCGGAGCAGTGCATGAGCTGTAGCGGTCAGTGACCCAAAACTGACTGCTAGCGTCAGGGCCAGCGACCCAGAGCTGCCAAGACCTGTCTTCTCCACCAAGTGATGATCCTGGATAACAGTGCAACAGGACAGATTAAGGAGAAGGAATCAAAGGCTTAACCCAGTACCAAAAAATGCCATGCTGGAGTCAGATGTGTCGGACCGAACGGTGCAAATATCACAGCCAAGCTGTAAACTATGACAACGCATTACGTTCTCCAGACTACATCCTGCTACTTGCAAAACCTTTTTCAGGGCTCAGTAGCGGGAGTTTTGAGAATTAACAATGAAGTTAGGAGCAAAGCGACCAAAATAGGTTGGGCGTTGATATTGGTTCTGAGCATTTAAACAAAAAAATATGTATGACCTCACCTTCCATTTCTCAGCACACTTTTTTGTGAACTCTGTAAAGACAACTGTGTCGTTAGGATGCTTCTTCTTATGCTCTTCGCGGCAGGTTTGAACAAAAAATGCATATGATGACATGCGTCCTCTGGGTTTGCCGTCGTTATCTTTCTTACCCATGGTTTGATAATGACAAAATCACTGCCAAAAAATAAAAAATTACAGTTATTTCTACTGTAACTACATGGTATACAAAAGTTACAATTAAATATCCGCTTTTCTACTATTTGGTGTGTAGGCCTTTCCTTTTTCATGTGGGTTATAATTTCTACAGAATTGGAGTAGTATGCCTCATGCCAAACAATCCTTAGTCACATATTACAACATGTCATTCAGGCACTGTTAACAATAATTATAATAGCTTAAATAACTTATTACAAATATCTATTTACAAAAGAATGCACGTTAAGTTATTTATAAATTTGTCATACCAAATAGTATGTTTCCCCACATCTTCCATTCTATTGATACCGGTCCAAAATTCAGTGTCTTAATATTAAACTACCCAGTACCATTTCTCTGATGTAATATTTCATTCTGCATTGTCTATATCAGTGCATACTCACTAGTCCTTTGAACTAGGCATATAAATCTATTACCCCAATAGAAGTAAAATCATTCAATAAAGTCAAATAACAGAGTAAAGTTATATTAACTAGGGGATCAAGATGCTGAGCAGCGCATGAGCTGCAGTGGTGAGCGACCCATAGCTGACTGCTAGCGTCAGCAAACCAGAGCTATGGTTAGAGGGCACCTAACCCTAACCAAAATGGAACACACAGACACATGATTCCTACATTCAGAATTCGTGGTGACTTAATACAGGTTTATAAGATGATCAGAGGAATCGATAAATTAGACTATAACAAGTTTTTTTAAATACAGCCACCCACAATAACACGAGGGTATAGCTACAAGCTGATTAAAGAGAGGTCCAGGTTAGATATTAGGAAATATTTTTTTAGTCAGAGAGTGGTGTCTGCTTGGAATGCATTGCCAGGGGAGGTAGTGGAGGCAGGGACAGTTAATGCATTTAAGAATAAACTGGATGCGCATAGATTTTAGAGCAAGGTGATGTAAATGAAACTGGTTGTATACAGACTCTGCAGGGTCTTCTAAACCAGTATAAAGATGTTAAGTTAAGTTAAGTTACATGTGAGTTTCTGTGGCGACATCGGAATAAAGTCCGTCAGTTAGACCCGTTCGACAATATTCTGCAAGACATCACAAAATTTTGGCCTCCTGTAGCTAGACACATAATTATTTGTGTACGGAAACCCGTGTGGTCATTGAATGGTATAAAATTTCAGAATGGGTGAATTAACGCACAAGAACCAGAAATTGTCTATGACTGAACAGTTCAGTGTTTGTGTATTGCTTAATTCCACAGGACACTTTTATTAGTATTATCAGGGACTTTGCTGCAGTGCATCTATGAGGTAGCTTCTTCCTGTTCCTTTTCACTTTTCCTGAGTAGGCCACTCATTTACAGCTGGGTAGACTGAAACCTAACTGTCACTACCAAGAATTAAGCCAGGCACTTTTACCATGAGAAGCAAGTGGTCTAGTATGGTATATTATAAACTTTTAAATATCACTCGACTTTTGTTTGAATGCTGTTAGTAAACTTCCAACAAACATTTATAGATAAGCTACATTGTGCAAAAATGTGTAATTGATGTTCTGGTACAAATGAAAGTGTATTATTATAGACTAGATCTAACTGTTGCATTTATATTATTCTTAGAACTATAAAAAGTTGGCTATAAATGCATAGATCTAGATATAACTTACTGTCTTACTTAGTCGCTCCTCTTCTACCGTGAGGTGTAGAGGTTCTAGATATAACAAAATATTAAATCACTCATTTGTATCTAAACTTTTCGAACCAATGGAGTCCAATGTATTTCATGATAGTGCATTTGTCATTCCATTTTCATCCTGGAGATGGCAAACAATGACTAACACAAGTGAAAGCTTGGAATAGTGAATTTAAAATACTAGTCTATGGACTATCTAGATAGATCTACAGAACTATGGGGTCTATAGGTCTATATAATAAATAGATCTTTACTACATATTTAATATATTATATACCTATAGTACTATAGAAGTCTAGTATCCCATTACCTGTACCAAATTATGTATTTTTAAGGACTAGTCTATAGTCTATTATAGTCTATACTATACTTAACTATAAAAGTATTAGATCTATAATAAAATAATTATATTAATATATAATAAATTTATATGTCTATGCTATACTATTAACTATATTGTTTGTTGATCATGTCCATTATTTAGTCTATTATCGATAATATAGAACTTTAGTAGTAAGTCAAAGTACCAATCAATCACTAAATTAGTGTAACTGTATACTGTATAGATAATAGTAGATCTAAATCAGCCCATAGTCTAAAATAAAAATGAGTTAGATCTAGATTTCTACATCTAAATAATAATTGAGGAAAAGATTCATGATGTAATATAAATAAGGTGTAGAACGTATTAATATTTAATTTAATAGTACCTAATAAGTAATAATAGATCTATATTCTATCTATCTTAATACTTAACTGGCCTAATCTTTAACTCTTACGTTTAGGGCCATAGACAAATCAGTGGACAATAATGAGTACAACTTGTACTCATTTTTGTAGGACAAGGATGTTTAATAGTGGTAGACTCACTAAGTTAAAGTACCAGGTAGGAGTACTAGTTAATTAAATATAATTAGTTTGTAGAGCATATCTCGCGATCATGCTGGAATTATTGAAGTTATTCTAAAGTGTAAAGCATTTACAAATCAAATTAATAATCAGTGGTCATCATCTGAACACACAACTAGTACTACTACTACTAGACAGTCTATACCATATCAAAATGTTACCGGCACAAACGACAAAGTTAGCGGCTGCTAGACCAGGCGGGTGGGACAGACAAATTCAATAACCACAAATATTTTGGAAATGTTAAATAAATAAACTGGGTCAAGGATAACATGCAGCAAAGCTTTATTACATAAAAAAATCCGCAAAAATGAGATGTCTCCCATACAAAATGCGCATAAGTTTGTCATTAAATGAATACCGCAGGCAAAATGCAGCGGGACATAGTTGCCTTCCTCTGTACTACCATTGACGTAAGCCCTGTAATGCATAGTAACAATGGTTTAGCATTGTGCTTACACGCCCGCCTGCAAACACAGCGCTGAATGGCGGCAAGAAACCCGGCCGAACAACGACCTTAAAACCTACTTTCCAATGTCAAAATGATCACGATTTTCATCGAAAACCCGTAAATAACAACCCATCTATGATTGTATAAAGTTACAGAACGGTCACACCTGTCTTAGACATTCAGAAATACACTTTTCAGATGGCCTCACTTACAATGGTTTACTATAGGGGGACTACTACAAGGTTTTAACATTGGGTCTACGGCTGCCCTATTGCCTTCACTGCCAGCAGACGCAATGGAAGCTTGGCTTGCTGTATCGTTAGTGCTAGGAGAAGCGGACATAGGTAGCATATTTGACGGCCTGTTCACTGAACATCTACGGCATTTTAGTAGCTGCAAACTGTACAATCCTGTAAAAGGATATTGGACTAAAACAATTTTTGTATATTCAAGACGTGCGACTTTGCTAATACTTCTAAAAATGAATTTTAGCGGACGTCATCTTCGGCATTTTGGTCCATTACGAAAACATGGCGTTCTCCAGCTTTCGACGAAGCCAAGGGTTGTCAATTTTTCTTTAAATTTCTGATACGAAAACAACACGGAAAATCAAATAGATAACACAATTAATTCAATTAATAGTATAAGTTATTTTTTACGTTACATAATGTTGTTGAAAACAGAATTTATCATACATAAAAGGCGGTGAAACGAGCCGACTAACCTCAGTACTGTTTGATCCACCCTGTTAGCAATGCCTAGAGATCGACCCCACGCCAGACGTTTGGTGTCTACAAGCGGCCTAGTTCAGCGGCTGTCACGTAGATGATTGGTCGGTTTTAGATTCGCGGGTCATATTCAACCAATAAGACACCGGGATTCCTGACGTTGTGCAAGGCTTCTAAAGAGTCCAAACAAATGAGAATGGTTTTAGCAGTCACATGACTTTGTTGTGCTACTGTAGGCGGTGATCTCAATCTCTTGTCGCCGTGTCCAAATAGCACACATTGCACGACTTTCAAATACCTAATTATCAGTAATCATCGTCGATGAAGACAACCGATATCACTGTCATTACAATTTTCACATAGTTTTTAGGTTTATAGATTAGCGTATGGATGGTCGGGCTAATGCAATGAGGAAAAATCCCGCACATATTACTGGCATACGTTATCTGCAGCAGCTCTTTTCGATTTATAAAAATCGGAGACGTATGATAAACTCGGATGTCCCATGTACACGATGTGCTTGTTAAAGAATCCTTGGTATTACCTTGATGTGCTCGGAGACCTAGACTATCCTATCCTGCAGCATGACCAGAAGCGCATTGAAGCTTTTTACATGCGCATTCTCGAAATCCAATGGTACGATTGGGTTCCGACTCACGCGAGGTACATATCTCGACAGCATTTACACATCGCCACACCATCGCCGTCTGTCCCTATTCGGGCATATGGCCTGACTTCATGAGGACCTCCAACCCACCAGCTCATGAAACACACCCTGGATATTAGATGTGGTAAGCGGTCCACTCCTATATGGTCCCGCCCTCGTGCCTATTGGCTGGGCCAAAAAGGAATGACCGTGCCCTCACTCCGTGCAGTCGAGATGACAGTTATCAATCGTGCACCTTCGCTGCCTAGGCGAATTACTACTACTGCTTGATATGCTCGAAACGTGCAGGATTTTTACACGTTGCCATTTACCGCGTTTATTCGTTTCTTGGTAACCAATTGATGGAAGGAGAACAAAACAAGTTAGGAACAGCATCTGAGCGTTATAGTAGACATGTTAAACTGAACTGTCCCAAAAGTTTTGTGAAGAATTAGAGAAGACATCCATTTGCAAAAAACAGATGTGAAATAGAAATTGAAACTGTAGTGGTCATATTTTTTTAAGCGTTGTGTCATGTTAGCAATCGCGTGAAGCAGCAACTCTGATTGCCTCCAGCCTAACACAGCGTACAAATCAGATCAATTAGTAGCTAGAAGACGGTGATTAACGCGTTATTTTTTCTCGGTGCCCAATAGCCACAAATTAAGTCGGCTTTCCTGACTGTTTTCTATTTTTAGAACAGGTGAACGATTATGCCCCTATATGTTCATGACTCGGCTTACCCTAAGATTATCATTACGCTTCGCTACTGCTTATGACGTCTTGTAGTAATTAGGGGTGCAAACTCTGCCGAAGACGGATGTGTCGGACTGAAAGGTACAAATATCGCAGTCAATCTGTAAACTAGCGACACAACGCAATCCGTTCTCCGGACTACATCCTGCTACTTACAAGGCGCTGTTCAGGGCTTGGTATTGGGAGATTGAGAACGAAGAAGAAGAAGAAGAAGAAGAAGAAGGGATGCAAAGAATTGAGGAAAGAATCAGAGTGAGACAGTTAAGATATTTTATTCATATCAAAAGACATATAGCATAACACCTGCTGAAAAGAATACTGGAAAGAAAGATAAGAACGCAAACGTGTCAGAGCTAAACAGCGCTTTGTGTGGGAGGATAGTATTAAAAGACCGACAGGACAACACGTGGTAGATTGCACTATTATGGCAAGAGACGGAGGATGTTGGAGTTCTTCAATGTAAAGATGGCACTTGGCTTGGCTTGACTTTGTTCGTTCTCAATCTCCTGCTACCAAGCCCTGAAAGCGCTTAAGTAGCAGAATGTAGTCCAGAGAATGCATTTTTTGAGTACCGGGTTAGCATTCCCTCTTCGATCCCTTCTCCTTAGCCAGTCTGCCCTGCTACAGCCTGTTATTCAGCATCACAGCGTGGAGGCGTCCAAAGGTCTTGGCAGCGCTGGTTCGCTGGCCCTGACTCTAGCAGTCAGCTATGGTTCGCTCACCACTGCAGCTCATGCGCTGCTCAGCATCTTGATCCTTCACAATAAGAGTTGATTGCATTGCTCCCGTAATGATCTTAAGTGCCTGGTTTTGCACCTTGTCCAATTCTTTTAGTGTAGTGTTTGCTGCTGGGCACCACGCCGCTGACCCGAATTCTAGATATGGTCGTATACCTTGCTGGTAAACGTTGTTAAGTACTTTCTTGCTAGCTCTCCGTGTAGCACCACTTGCAGTTCAAGTTTCTCGGGATGACTAATTTCATCCCGGCTTTTTCTGACGGCTTTTTTAACGTATTACATCAATGTCAACTTATCATCAAATAAACTGCAAGATAAGTGGTTTGTTTATCTTCTCTCAAGAGTTCTTAATTTTTCTGGTTGACCCCAGCTTTTTGTTTGTTTGTTGTGTTTTTGTGTGTTTGTGTGTGTTTTTTGTGGAAAGGGGGGGGGGGAGAAGGAAGAGCGAGAGAGAGAGAGAGAGCGAAAGAGGGAAAGAGAAGCGTAGCGCTGCATTTTTCTGTATTAATGCTTACTAAGGCATTAATAGCTCTTTGCAGCTTTTTTGGTGGCCACTGCTGCGTGTTCCTTATATACCACATTATAAGTCATCGGTGTACTTGCCACTTAAATTCCTAGTTGTTGTTCAGCAATCAGGTCTTTCGTGTAGACCAGAGGTGTCTAAACTATGGCCCGCGGGCCAGATCCGGTCCGCCAACCAGTTTTGACCGGCCCACCAACCAGTTTTGGCCGGCCTCTTATTGTTGACTGAAAATTACTGTATACTCCGACCACTGTGCTAAAAAAAAACATTTCAAAAAAGCACGCACAGACGCCAGAAACAAAACAATAAAGACCCACAAATGTACGATTAACATGTTCCAATCTGTCACAACACCACCAACTCTCTCTCTCTCTCCATCTCTCTCTCTCTCTCTCTCTCTCCCTCTCCCTCATACCAATTGAGCTCTACTAGATAGTGCCGACAAAACGGAAATGATAACGTCAAATCTCTGATTGTGCACGTGGCCAGGCGAAGATAGTGTCGGTACCTACTTTGATAATGACAAACTGAAAGCAATGACAGATCTTTTCTGCAGTCGGAAGTATCTGCGATCAAATGACATTGCTTTGTCTTTAGCATCGGTATGGGAAAGTGAGCGTTGGAGTGGAGGGAGGAAAATGGTAGGTACATTTCTATAGGAAGGAGTTGAGGTGCACAACTGGCAACCTTGTGATGTGTGTTAAGTATAAATCAGCCAGTGACACTTCTAGGCGTGTAGCTGTTGTGCACGTTTTCATCTATAATAGTTTGCATATTCTTTAAGGTACACTCTTCACAATGAAATAACACACAAAGGTATGTTTGAAATAAATAATTACATGTCATAATACAAATTAGAAAACAAATTAAAACATATTCATTATATTTAAAAAAAAAAGAAATTTCAGTCCGAATACTGGTATACATGTCTTGACAAATGTGCAGTACAGCAGTTTGCCGTTGCTTTCTGTACATGGTTCATTATATATGTCAAACTAAATCTCAGAATGTTATGCTTTAAGGAAATTATAGGTCTGGCCCTCTGGTTTTACCTTTTACCATAATCTGGCCCTCGGCCAACCTTAGCTTGGTCACTACTGATGTAGACTATGAAAAGTGTGGGAAAAAAGAACCCATACATGAGGCACACTATGACGCAGTAGAAGTTTGCTACTCCTGGGGCCATCTAGTTTTGCTCTTCTATTATGCAAGTATGCTTTCATCCATTTGTACATTTTACCTATCACTCCATTGTGTCTCGGTTTCTTTAAAAGTTCTTTTTTCCAAACGTTATCATAAGCTATCCCATGTTGTTATACCAAAAAGAGAAATCCTGATTGCTTCTCTCCCGGTATGTGGGACTTGAACCGATGTCCAAAAGATATTTAAGATCTGTAGTAGAAGTTTTGTTTTTGTTGCTGTTCCCAAGTTCTTGGTCATTTCATTAGAAACTTCGTATGTTCCCGGCGACATTCTCATTTTCGGGTATGGTACAATCTCGTCCTATATTTTGTCGTTTCTCACAAACCTTCCGTGGTTTCTCAATGTTAACTTCAATTTTGCTTTCTTTTGTGAAAGAGTCTACGAAATGATCAGTCGCGTACTTGCATGTGAAGATGTTTCCATCTTTTTTTTAATGCAATCGCTTTGTTTTTCTCTTTCCCTGCGACATTAAGTGTTTTTTACCAACTACCACTTTCCTGATATCGTTTTCAAAGTTCAGAGACTGTTTTCTCCCTCAAGTTACTCCTCCTAGCATGAAACTTTTTCCTTTGAAATGTAGCCTTAGCATGTTGATCATTTTTGGTGGTGTTCTTGGCATTGACTAATCTCTGCTTGCTTTCGAGATGCTTCCATGTGGTAATGCAGCTGCTGTTATTCATTATTTGAATATGGTCTACATTTCTTACGAGCCCTTCTATGTATTGTTTCACTGTCAGCCAGTAGTATTCATCTGTTGCCCTTATCGACTACTTTATTTACATAGTCATATCTCTAGTCGGGATCAAGTCCACTGTAAATGTATGTTGATGTGTTTTGTCGGTGGTCATTAATGTATGTTGATGTGTTTTGTCGGTGGTCATTATCCTTGTTTTATTTATGTTTATAAACAGGTTTTGATCTTTACTGTGCCCATTTACGGCTGAAATTAGCTGCTCCAGTCCTTCTGAACTTCATGATAGTATCACTGTGTCATCTGCGTATCGTAACTCTGGAATCTCGTACGCGCCAATCATTGTTTCGAATGCCCACAATGAGTAGGTTACTCTTATGTGTGCCCTGAAAAGGGCGTTAAGTGACGGGTAGTAGCTTTCCTCACATCTCGAGCGTGCTTGTGAAGGTGGTCCTCCAGGCGGTTCTGCTATGCTTGGCTTCATCTGCGTGTCGCTCACTACTATGGAGATCATGTCGAACCTCACCTTGTTATCCAGACTGTTGTCCTCGACAACAGCCCGTTTCCAGGACGACCAATGTGGAGGTCACGCGAGGGTCTTGGCCAGTATATTTCTCCTGACCCTGGCTAACATTCTATGAATGTACTCTTAATCATTATGTATCAAGTATATTGTTTGTCATTTTTCCCAATCATTCCATCTCATTCATTCTCGTTGCACCCCTCACCTCACTGCTATCTTCACAATTGTGTATAAAATGTATGATGGGGTTTTATTTTTTTTTTAAATTAGAGTAAATACAAATTAAAAACATTTTTTTTAAAATTTTTAATATATTTTTAAAAGGGGAGGGGGGGGGGGGGGGAGGGTTAATAATATTTAAATCAGGAAATAAATAAAGAGATCCGAATCAAGTATGAAGGAAAATAAATATACTCATTCCCAAAATGGTCCCAGGAAAACAATTGTGCATATCTATGCAAACACCTACGGCGGACAACGAGGATCATCAAAAGCGAGGAACAACAGGAGGAGCATAAGGGAAATACCAGGCTAGGTACAAACAAATACACACACGCATCCAAGAACTGGTTTATGCGTCTTAGTATCGCAAAAATTGAATGCGGTCTGGGGCGGAATAGGCGCGCCTCCGCCAGTAGAAACTAGTGAGGCAAACACATAACGAAAGGATAATTAAAAGCGAGGAACAACAGGAGGAACATCACGGAAACACCAGGTTAGGTACAAACAGATACACACACGCATCCAAGCACTGGTTTATGCGTCTTAATATCGCCCAAATTGACTACGGTCTGGGGTGGAATAGGCGCGCCTCCGCCAGTAGAAACTAGTGAGGCAAACACATACAATTTTAAAAAATTTAAAAAAAAAACATTCTATGGTGAGTGTGTTTTGCCTGACCAGGCGCTAGCCTCATCGTTCCACCTACCAATCGTAAATGTATGAAAACTGTCAATGTTCTCGTCTTCTTTAACATTTCTCATAATACTTTAGGCATAGATGTTGTATAGATAAGGGGAGAGGATACATCCCTGTCTTACTCCCCTTTGTACTGCGAACCAATCTGATGTTTGCCCATATACTCGGACAGCGTTCCGTGTTTGTTTTTGATGCTGTGGTCCAGGCTGTCATGTCGTATTCAAGTACTGGCCTGACTGTGCCAGTGTACACATTATTGAGGATGTTGCTATTTGCACCCCAGCTTGTTCCGGCCAACTTCTTCATGAGGGATAGTTTTCTCTCTAGTCAGAACACTAGTTTGACTTAGCTTCGTTCGTTCTCAATCTCCCGCTACCAAACCACGAAAGGGCTTAAGTAGCAGAATGTAGTCCAGAGAACGGAATGCGTTGTGTCGTAGTTTACAGCTTGACTGCGATATTTGCACCTTTCGGTCCGAGACATCCAACTTCAGCAAGCATATTTTGAGTACCGGGTTAGCATTCCCTCTTCGATCCCTTCTCCTTAGCCAGTCTGCCCTTCTGCAGTCTGTTATCCATGATCACCGCATGGAGGTGTAGAAGGGCCTTGGCAGCTCTGGTTCGCTGGCCCTGACGCTAGCAGTCAGCTATGGGTCGCCGACCACTGCAGCTCATGCACTGCTCAGCATCTTCAGAACACTAGTTTAATACTGGTACATTGTCCAGTCTGCCTTTGTGTAATTCCATCGATACAGGGTGCAGCTGTGCTTGATCTTCATCTTCAACAGAAAGACTGGTCTGTGATCGCTACCTCCAAGTTGTTTCCTATCAACGCTTGGAATGCTCCACTCCATGCATGGTGCGTGGAATGCCAAATCTGATGTACACGTGGAGTGTCATGACCTCGAATGGAAGGTCGGTTGGCTGGTTAAATTAATTAAAATGGACAAGAACAATATTAGAATGATAGATAAGGAAAAAGACCTAGGAGTTATCCAAGATCATACAGGAAAAAGGAATGAGCAAGTCCAGGTTGCAATGAATAAGGCAAATGCAATATTAGGTATGATAAAAAGAAATATTAAACATAGGAGTAATGAGGTGATTGTCAAACTGTATAAATCATTAGTGAGATCTAGATTGGAGTACTGCGTACAGGTGTGGAGTTATTATCGTATAGGAGACATAGGCATGCTGGAAAGGATACAAAGAATGAGCGACAAAATTGATAGTGATTCTACAATTACAGTTACGAGGAAAGACTAAAAAGAACCGGCCTGCAGTGTTTAGAAAAGAGAAGAATTCGAGGTGACAATACAGGTTTATAAGATAATCACAGGAAAGGTAAAATTAAACTATAACAAGTTTTTCAAAATACAACCACCAACGAGAACAATAGGTCACCGATACAAATTAACCTAAGGAAGGTCCAGATTGCATATTAGGAAATATTTTTTTAGTCAGAGAGTGGTGAATGCTTGGAATGCATTACCGCAGGAGGATGCGGAGGCAGAGATAGTTAATGCATTTAATTATAAATTGGATGTGCATAGTTTATAGAGCGGGGTAATGCAAACGTGACTGGTTGTCTACAGACTCTAATGAGTCTTCTAAACCAGCATAAAAACGCTGTTAAGTTAAGTCAAGTTGTCTAGATCTTACCCCTCTTATACATTTGATCATAGTTCCAGCTCTGTGAGTAATTATTGAAGGCTCCACACACAATCAGTCTCTCTTTTTTGAGGATCGTATCTAGTACTAGTGGACACTCACTCTGACGGTAATAATTTAGCAAGTTAAATTATGGGCTTTCTGTCTTGGTATGCATCATCTGGTACTCCGTCTTCTCCATATATACTTTTGGCTGACACGCATTGGTGTTATTTCTCACGAGTGTCAATATTCCATTCTTCTGTCCGTCTTTTCGGTTATACACATAGAAATTGTATCCTCTAATTTTGAAGGTTATGTCTTTGTTGAGTTGTATTTCTTGCAAGAAACATACATTTACTTCCTCTTCATTTAGGATATTTTCAAGATCTATTTTAGTTTTTACTGTAACCATCTCTTTTACTGGTGATGCCTTCCACATTCCAGTGCATTAGTTTAAGTGGTCTCGGTTTTGTTTTTGGTTTTCTTTGGCCAGTAGCTCTGTTCTTGTTTCTCCTAGCTCCACCGGGCTACTAAGAAGGACTTCCAGTATTAAAGGTTGAGCCATTTCGAGGCAGGGGACTCGACACTGGTTGTCCATCACAGGCGGAGTACTCTAACTTAGTTCTTAGTTCTGTACCTCTTCAGGGGCAGATGCCCCTGTGCAGGTCCCAGCTCTGGTATGAGCTGAATGTAGCAAGAGAAGTGTTTCCTGCTTAGTGGGATAGGCTCGATCGGCTTAATACTCTGCTGCATTGGGACAAGCGCTTACAGAGGATGGTTAACCGATGTCCACCTTAATAGACTCAAACACCAGAGTAAAGAAAACCTGCAGCCTGTTAGGCGCCATCTATGTTGCTCTAAGCAAACAACATAACTATTGCCGGTGTTATGCCATGTCACACAGTTAGTCGCCTATTGCGACATGCTCTCTGTGAGGTAGTGGTGTTATTCTTGTCCTTGTCATACACAAAGACCCCGTCAGACCACTATAACGTTTTGCAGATATATGCATACTTTCATAGTGCGCATTGCACATTTTTGCGCATGTGCTGTGTGGTGTGCGTCTTGGCTGGTTGCCTCCATCTACAGCATAGTATCTTGTTAGGACAGGCTGTGGCCTTGCTCGGGGTGTCTTGTTTAACCAGGGATGCTCTGCTCTCTGAGTGAGGTATCAATGTGACCTGGACAGGTACACGCGCTTATTGATCTAACATTTGCCGCATCCAATGGCAGACCTACTCTGCGTAAGGTTTCTGTGGGGTTTGCCGCATTAAATGGTAGACCTGTTCTTACAAAGGTTTCTGTGGGGTTTGCCGCATTAAATTGTAGACCTATTCTGCCAAAGGTTTCTGTGGGGTTTGCCGCATTAAATGGTAGACCTGTTCTGCCAAAGGTTTCTGTGGGGTTTGCCACATCCCTAGTCAATGCTGTTACTACCATAGACGTGCTGGGAAGCTTGTTTGTTGGCGCCAGTTACTCGTCATTTGTCAGAGCCACCTTAGACAAACAATCACCTTCCAAGAAAAGAACACTTATTCAAGCAATAAGGAAAGTTGACCAATCGAAATACAGTTATCACTGTCGTGATCGAGCAGAACAAGTGATCTTGTTACGTTTGAGAATGGGACATGACAGATTGAATATCCATTTGCCAGATTAGCACAGACAATAGCGGCGATTGCACGGCTTTACAAAATTTGGCAAGATAAACGGTTATCACCATGCACGAAAATTAGATTTATGCGTACGCTGGTCCTGTCAATATTTCTCTATGCCTGTGAGACATGAACAGTTACAGCTGACCTTCAGCGAAGGATATAGGCCTTGGAGATGAGATGTTTCTGAAGACTTAAACGTCACGTACAAAGAGCGAGTTACGAATGAATAAATACGAGATCGAATTACAACATCAATAGGGCCTTTTGAAGACCCCTTGGCAACTGTCAAAAGAAGGAAACTCGCTTGGTGTGGTCACATATCGAGATCAAATGGTCTTGAAAATACGATCCTCCCCGGAATGGTGCAAGGCAGATGACGAAGAGGCCGGCCTAAAAAGAGGTGGGAGGACAACTTAAAAGAATGGACCAATCTCAGACCAAAAGAGGCACAGGCAGCGGCCGCTGACAGAGAAGGGTGGCGTAGGGTTATGATGATGTCTTCATGTGTGCCCCAACGACCTCACCGGTTACGGGATGACCTAATCTGACCTAAATTGCGTACTGAGGACTGGCCCACGGAGACGAATATCCACACAAAGCTGTTTGGAAGCCCAGAAGAACTCTCCACTACGGCAGCCTTTATCCATAGAACTGGGCTTCACGTGTAGATGTAACAAGAAAAGGCATGCGAAGGAGAAGAAGAAGAAGAAGTGGCGACATGGGGTACCACGTGGGTTGATTGCCGGCATTTTCATTATTCAGATGAGACACAACAATCCTTACCAGGCTATTCATATTTCTCATAACTTGCATTTAATGCGTTCGATCTTTATTTGATTATACAATTCCTGTTTCAATTTTTTTTAAACTTATACTAATTAAATCAAGCTCACAATTCAGTGAAAATATTTAAGGGATTTTTAAAGTACAATTTACACTTGCGCATTACAACTCCGGTCAAGCAAATTAGATTATGTTATCGCCATTGAAATTTCTCTTTGCGGATTTTGTAAATGTTTCAAAAAATCGTATACCTTTATCTTTCTATGTTGTTAAAGTTAAATAGCCAGAAATTTAATAAAGGTCATAAAATGTAACTGTTAAATGTGGCTCGATCAGTGAAACGGTTTAGAATTGTATAAGTAAGGAAGGAACAGAAACAAACAAACCTACTAAGCTTTATATATATATATATATTGCAAAATGACATATTGTGCCATGGGATTAAGGATAATTATCTTGTCGCTGACTGGTACACGTGAATATAAATGGTAAAAAACGGTGATATGTGTTCAGAATACTATGTAAACAGACACAACAGTTCGTTGAATGTATTGTAAAGTTGTTTCCACAAGAAATTCGAAGTCCAAAGCGTATATGAAGGGGGTCAACCCACGGAAGTTGCGATGTTTGTTTTTGCATCTCGAGCCAGACACATATGCTGCATCCAATGTATAAGATGCAATAGGAGTGATACACATCACATGACACTTTCGTTTGTCAATATGGTCAAACAGTGCAGTCTAGCGGGTGCAGTTGATACTTTGATTTGAGGTTGATAAGTAATAAGTAAATAACAACAGCTGACAAGTCTCCTTTACATAAACTAGGCTAAATTTATGTTTTCTCCAAGCAAAAACAATCAATATCTTCATTTAATTATAAACTGTTATATATTCATGCATGTTATCATTTTCAATTGTTTCCATATTTGGCCACCATTGGCTTATCCGGCGCATTCCCCTCCACTCCTTACTCTCTCCTGGCCACCTTGTGTTGGACCGCCCCCTTCATTTTCAGTCAAGCATCTGGCCCAACTGGTCGCTTAGACAGACTGAGTCTATTATCAGATAAGTTGACACTTTTTCCTTATATGTTGATTTGTTAGTTCAGTATTGTTGTCACTGATGAAGGCCTATTGGCCGTAACGTAGGTTTTGTTTGTGTTCTCGTCTCGGTGCGGTATCTGACCATACTCATTTTAAAATTTTGATTAAACTCAACCTTAATCAACTTTTACATTTTTTGTTCATGTTTTTTTTCCCATTTTCAATCAAGGCATTTGCAATCGTTGAAATTGTTTTCTTCTTAACCTATTCCAAGACATAACACTATACTACTGTCATACGACATTTTCCCCATTGCTGGAGTAGTCGAGGGGCTTTGAAGGCTGAGGACTACAGGCCGTTTTGCCACTGCTGTCGCCACGTCGAGTGCTGGCTATGTTTGTTTATTTCACCCCCAACAGAAAAACAACATATGCCATTCCTGGGATTCGAACCGATGGCCTCCTTGTCGGCAGGCAGGCCTCGAAACCATTCGGCCACGCGCTCCTCCATAACACTAGCTGAAAGAAATGTTGCGCAGTATAATGTATTCCAAGGATGTCAGATCCACGTCCGATGTCTTCATGTCCCACATATACACATTTTTTAACCTCAAATGGGGTCAGCCGACTGTTCGTTTGCCATCTGCCAACTCTACATAGATAATTTCTTTGGGGATGCGACCATTTTCGAGATCAAGATGCTGAGCAGCACATGAGCTGCAGTGGTCAGCGACCCATAGCTGATTGCTAGTGCCAGGGCCAGCGAACCAGAGCTGTCAAGACCCTTCTACACCTCCACGCGGTGATCCTGGATAACAGGCTGCAGCAGAGCAGACTGGCTAAGGAGAAGGGATCGAAGAGGGAATGCTAACCCGGTAATCAAAAAAATGCTTGCTGAAGTCGGATGTGTTGGACCAAAAGGTGCAAATATCACAGTAACGCTGTAAACTACGACACAACGCACTGCGTTCTCATGACTGCCATCTGCTACTTAAGCCCTTTCAGGGTTTTGTATCGGGAGATTGAGAACGAACGAAGCCAAGCCATACCATTTTCCATGCTGCGAACATGACCAAGCCAACGTAATCTTCGTTGTCTAAGGAGAGTGTGCATGCTTGGGAGACCGATGCCACAATGTATCTCTGCATTTTTCACTCTGTTTCTCCGTGTAATTCCAAGGATGAATCGCTGGCGTCGTAAATGTGCTAACCCCAAGTTTTGTTACCATATACGAGCGTGCTGACAACACATGCATTGTAAACAATGGCTTTGGTTTTAATTTTAAGTTTCTGGTTTTCTTAAAAGCGCGTTGTGAGACGAGAAATGTAGCAGCAGCTTTGTCAATGCGACTGTTAATTTCTGGGTCATGAGACACATGGTGGTTGACGAGGCCTTCCAGGTATGCGAATTGACGCACAGCTGCCAATTTAAAATTATCGATTATAAGAATAGATGTGGCCTTTACTTCGTTTCCCAGCACATGTTTTGTTGCGGCTTACTATGAGAGCAACATTTTTGCACGCCTGGGAGAAGCGATTTGTCACGCTCTGAAGTTTCCGCTGACTACGGGTGACAATTGCAGCATACCATAGAATATAAATTTCTTGATGGCGACTTCGATTATCTTTGATTTGGTCTTCAGCCTTTCAAGATTAAATAGCCCGGCCATACAGAGAAAGAATGGCAATCATGAGGAAACTTGCTGGCACAAGCTGGGGAGCAGACGAAGGCATACTAAAGAAACTGTACACTGGAAGACTGAGACCAGTTCTCGAGTATGGCATTGCGGCATGGACAACAGCAGCAAAGGCGAACTTCGATAAAGTTAGCAAACTTCAAAACCAAACCATGAGAGTTATAACAGGAGGCATGAAGTCAACGCCAATTGTAGAACTTGAAAAGATTACAAAACTGCAATCCATGACCGATAGAAGAGACTGCAGAGCCCAGCTGCAGTTAGAGAAACTACGAAGACTGACTGACCATCCAATGCACCAGAGACTAAACAATTTGGGAAATGGGAAACTAAAGCGGAGAAACTTTGCAGAAATAGCCAAAGCAAAGATGCACGAAGATCCCATAAACGCACTAACAACACCAAAACCCATCACTACTGTACGAAAACCTACCCGGAGGCAGGATATATTTCCAGAGGTGGTAGAAAATATACCAGGTATTGCAAACAAAAACTGCCAGACTGAAAAAGAAAGGAGAGATACTACCCTCAGCTTTATATCGAAAAGCTACCCAAGCATGGACTGGACCCATGCATACACCGACGGTTCTGTAACAAACACTACACAGAACGGAGGGGCAGGAGCATTCCTGAACCTACCAAATGGCAGACAAATAACAGTCATTCGCTACTGGTAAGTACACAAGCAATTTCAGAGTGGAGGCAGAGATCACTGAGGGCGGCAGTGGAAGAAATGGTGACACACAAAGAAAATTAAAGCCATATAGTCCTGCTTACAGATGCTCTCGCCGTAGTCACGGCGCTAAAAAGCCAGAAAAATACTGAGCTTAATGACTTAAGATCAGCACTCTGCAAACTGTGCCAGCAGTCCGCACCAAAAAGGGTAGTGGTACAGTGGGTCCCATCACACTGCAACATCCAAGGCAACGAGGAGGCAGACAGACTGGCAAAAGAAGGTGCAAGACAACCACAAACAGATACTAGTATGACGTACGAAGAGTCAAAACGGCTTATCAAAGCCAGGTACATGACCAAATGGGAAACCGAACATACTGGTTACACCAAAAACGATGCCTATTACCAGTTGAACCGAAGAGAGCAGGTCGTTGTCTTCAGACTTCGCACTGGCCACAATAGACTGAGGTACCACCTATTCAACAAATTGAAGATAGGTGGTACCGACGAATGCCCGTGCGGTACCGGTAAAATGACCGCTGAACATCTACTGCAGAACTGTCCGACATTCGAGGATCAGAGAGAGCAGATGTGGCCATCACCAGTGGAACTGCAAGACAAGCTCTATGGCAGTGGCGACAGCCTCAGGATGACCGCCGCTTTTTCGAAAAAATAATGGTTACTGTCTGACTGCGTACGAAGAAGAAAAAGAAATAGCCCGGCCATACGACCTAGTGTGAAACCAGATTCTTTCATTTTTGTTACCAAATGCATGCTTTAATTCCAGAACAAAGACGATTCAGAATAGTGTTGTGGCCAGGATGCAATGTTGTTCAGCACCACTGCGAACAACAAATGATTTGTGAAAATACTACTTTTAAATTGGACTGTCCATTTCACGATCTCATTGAAAAATATTATTGACTGTTGCGGTTTTTTTTTTTTGACAGCCTGTTTTAAAGATCATTTTGAAGGGTTCATTAATGCTAGGCTAATCAAATGCTTTTGTCAGGTCAATGTAGGAGATACAAAAGGGCTAATTCTTCTCGCGTGACTTTTCCTGAAGTTGCCTAGGAGAAAAAAAACGTGTCGATCTTTGATCATCCAGATCTAAATCCACACTGCGACTCCAGATACGCGCGATAGGCCAATTTTTGTAGCCGTAGTAATATAACTAGTTTGCCTAACACTGAGTAGAGAAGCGCCTCGCTAGTTGTTATAGCCACTATCACCTTCATTTTTGTATTTATTGTGTTCTTGTTTATTAATAAAATAATACGTTATAAAAACAACAATTTTCTTCTTCTTCTTTTTCTTCGTTCATTCTCAGATCAAGGTTCCAGTTTCTCTTACAAAGGACACCGTTGTTTGTAAGGCTGTTTCATCTCCATACACCTTTTGTCTCATATCTGTCTCACGAGGCCAGCATTGTTCTCTCTTTTCCTGCGTGAGCGTGCATCTTTGCAGGATGTGTTCCACGGTCATGATATGCTCCCCACATGGGAACCTGTCATCTGTCCCAATCCTGATTTTGTTGTAAAGATGACCCTTGAGTCTGTTATGCCCAGTTCTCAGTCTGAAGATGATGACTTGCTCTTCTCTAGTTAAGTTATAGCAGCTGTCTTCTTTTCGGAAGTCGGGGTGTCGATCAGCCCATTTTACCCTGAAGTTGGCTTTAATTATGGTCTTGGCCTCATTTTATGTGATACTCCGGTCTGTTTGTGGATATGCTTCTCCACTCTTTGCTAGTTTGTCTGCAGCTTCATTGCCTTCAATATTGCAGTGTGATGGGATCGACTGTATGACCAAACTTGGGTGTTCTGCTGAGAGCTGTGACAATCCCTTTTAGTTTTAATGCCGTTTTGTTAAACGTTTGCCTAGAACTTAGGCTTGAGTTTAAACTATAATTTTCAACTGCGCATGAGGGGTACATGCATTCGGAAAAACGACTACTTTTAACTGGAGAATAACAACAAAACCACGTTTGCTTATTGGTGAAGTGAAAGAGATTGTACACAAAAGAGTAAAGGTAGTCCCATAGCAAACAATGCAGTCGAAGAGATTTTATTGTATAAGAACTAAACTTTTTCTGATGTCTCTTCCTCGCGCCTTACCCTAACAAACTCTAAGTCAAGTAACAATTTGCAGGTGAGTAGACTCATGAATATCCAGAACGAGGGAGTGACCTGGCCTCTTTGTCGTAAGAGATAAGTACTCTATCGGCTCTTATTCTCAGATGCTCTAAAATAGATAAAGCTTCGAAAGGTGCAAAAGGTCTGGCTATGGCATGAGTGGATAGTTGACATAGAGAGCTCGAACCTTCAGGAAACTGCATAGTTTTGAAATCAAACGCTGTTCCAGCAGAGATATGCACCTGAGAAGACAGAGTAGGACTGTGTACAGCCAGCGAGCTGCAGGAACCATCAGTATCTACACACTTCGCCTTTTGTTGAGATGGACTGTGTAGCTATGAGTCTGCCCGAAGTACTTTGAATTCGATTCCTAACAGAACAGATAAAGCTAAAGGCGGAACAAATTTTAAGTAGCACACCTGTGACTGTGAACCGGGAAAAATGATACCGTCGTGTGCTGTGTGTTGTAGCAGAAATCAAGTGGGGCCGTCCGATACGACTTCTTCTTGCTGTGTTTCGCTTCATTCATTTTGAGTTGTGAAGTTGATTGTAAGATTCACAGTTAAACTGACGTTCAGACGTTTATGATGCAGTCTAATGCCTTTTCTTCAAGTTCGAAAATATCAAATTTGAGGTAAGTCAGGTCTGTGTGGTGGCTGTGTAAAAAATCTAGTGAGTAAGTGTAACTAGTAACTCAAACTGTATTAGTGTATTGTAAGGAAGGACAGTTGGACGACCGGAGTGGACGGTTGAGGTTGTCAGTTGGACCGGGTGGAGTAACTTTCGGGGGAATATATTTAGATACACTAAAATGACATATATATTTGGCAGCGCGTACACTAATTATTGACGCAGGCTTAAGGCGAACATTCAATCAATTAATCAAAACATTTTCAGTTCCCTGTGGAGTGGTGTGAAGCAAAAATCCAATCATTGAATCATTTTGTCCATTATGATTTGTTAGATATATAGGACTCAAATAATATCCATGGACAAAACTACATGCCAAGTCATCAATCCAAACGTTGACCTGTCTATATTTTCTGAAGTTTTTGTGACTTAAAGTTTCTACATTGATGAAGTAGTCAGTTAAGTCAGCCCCTTACTTTCCCAACTCTCGCCATAGTCACTTTTTAACGACATGCCTGTCAGGTAACAGTTATTATTATCTGCTCCCCTTTCTGACCCTGGCAACAATTTGGCGTAGGTGAACATTACTTGACGATTTAAGGAGTAAATGTGTGAATTTCATCCACTTATAATTGTCATTGAAAGAAAACATGCTTGCTCAAACTGGGTCTACATTTACAAATCAGGATCTGGACATGAGGTTTGTTGTCAAGAGCTAGTGAACCAAGAAGCTAGTCCGGTCAGACACATACTGACCAGTACGTCGTGTCAGGGTCAGGCACGATATACTGACCAAGGTCATTATCTCTCTTCCATGTAGCGTTCCCTGGAAATAGACCATATTCAAGACAGTCTGACGTGATATGGATCGACCTGATCCCCGTGGTAGTGAGCATTACGCAGATGAAGCCAAGCATAGCACAACCACCTGGAGGACCGCTTTCAATCTTTATCATCACGCTCAAGATGTAAGGAAAGCTACTGCAGCCCACCACTTAACATCATTTTTAGGGTGCACAAAAGAGTAAACTTACTCAATAACAATATTGTCATGAGCAGAGAGCAAATTGTGGTATCTCATGAGTTGGAGGCAAAGTCATGTTCAGTATAGCAGTGCTCACTTGGCAACAACCTCCAGTATAAGAAGACTGATTTTGGCAATTATTACTGCTCTTATGAGTTTTCTGAGACCATGATTACTCAAGGCAGTGGTTGTTTCAGAATCTCAGTAGGCCTACATGCCTTTGTTGATCCAGAAGTTATGTTTTATCTGGAAAAAACAATTCACACTTTAAGAATGGAAGTATAATTTTTTTTCAATCATTATTTTTGTGTGGTTTATTTACCAGAAAAACAAATTCCCTGAAACAATTTTTATTATAGCAAGATAATCAATTGTCCAGAATTGGTCACATCCTGATTAATCACTCTAAGGAATCAACTTGGCTAGCTCGACATTTCTTCTCATGGTTGGATTGCCATGAAATTCTTTGTTTTCAACTGCCCCCCAAAAAAATAGAAATCACCAGATATTTATTGTTTTCTACATTTGAAAATTAACTAGATGTAATATTTATTCAAAGCTCAACATAAAGATAGGCCTATTCCTATCTTTGTTTCACCACTTTGCTGTTACAATTAATCATCAGCTTCTTGAATCCTTAGCCAATGAATGGTGAACGGTTGGTGACCATCCAACCTTAGTAAGGCACACTAACAAACTACTTCCACTTTGCTCGATCAGTAGTCAGCCTCCATACAGTTACAATTGTTTGGGGTCATTATTATTAATATATGTACTGATCATGTACATAATTTACACTTTACAAAGACGAACTGAGACGCTAGTCCAATCAGGCATAATATACAGACCAGGACAATGCGTCAGGGTCAGGCACAATATACAATACTAATATCTCTCTTCCATGTAGCGTTCCCTGGAAACAGGCTGTTGTCAAGGCAAGTTTGACTGACATGATGTGGACATGATCCCCGTAGTAGTGAGCATCATGCAGATGAAGCCAGCATAGCACAACCGCATCGAGGACTGTGGTCCACCTTCATCAGCACGCTCGAGATGTGAGAAAAGCTACTATAACCTGCCGCTTAACGCCCTTTTCAGGGCGCGCAAAAGAGTCAACTTTCTCATTGTGGACATTAAACAACAACAGCACTTTACAAATCCATTAAACAATTTATTTATTATTCTTCTGCCTTGTTTCCTAGCTGAGTGCTTTGTACTGTGTATTGCCCTCTACTCTCATCTATAGGGACATTCTCTCTCTCTCTCTCTCTCTCTCTCTCTTGCTCTTTCTCTCTCTATCTCTCTCTTGTCTTATCCACTTGTGCCCTAAGTCGTCGTGCTGAACTGTATGTATGTGTCTAGGGTCAGACATCTAGATGTCGACATTCCATGGTGGTTTAAAATCTCCCTAACATTTCTTGTCCAACGGTTTTTGGTCTTCCATGGTTGCAAAAGCCTGCTCGCCATACGTTATAGGCACACATGGATAGCCTGGAAGGTTACATTTATATTAGATGACCAAACCACTTCATTTTCTCGCAATTCATGTCTTTGGTGCATGGTCTTATTTCAACAATTTTTTAGATGGCATCATTCCTCAATCTGTCTCTTGTGACATTTATGGTCAATTCACAAGCATCTCATCTCACATGTCATAGTCTTTCTCTTTTGAGTCTTTGTTAATGTCCATGTTTGACACTTATAACAGATTGTTGTCAAAATATATTATTGATCAAATCTTTTAGTGGACATTTTAATGTTCCGGTGTTTCAGCAGTGGGGACAGCTTACACGTGATTGCATTCACCATATGACAGTGAACCTCAATTTTTCTTCTTCTTCTGCATTCGTTCTCAATATCCTGCTACCAAGCCCTGAACAGGGCTTTGCAAGTAGCAGGATGTAGTCCGGAGAACGGAATGCGCTGTGTCGCTAGTTTACAGCTTGACTGCGATATTTGCACCTTTCGGTTCGACACATCCGTCTTTGGCAGCTGCTCTGTCTAATCTGCCATCCTGTGTAAAGATTTTGCCCATGTACTTGTATTTCTGCACTTGTTTTGTCTTGGCCTTTATTTATCATAATATTTAGGTCTCCAGGTGTTTGTTGTTTGTTTTGGATGCTCACAATGAGTAGGTTTACTCGTTTGTGTTTGTGCGCCCTCAATAGGACATTTAGTGGCAGGTTTCAGTGGCTCTCCTCACATCCCGAGTATGCTGATGAAGGTGGACCAGGGTCCTCCAGGTGGTTGTGCTATGCTTGACTTCATCTGCGTGTCACTCACTACCACGTCTATCCCTCACTTTGTTAGCCAAGCTGCCATGAAAACAGCCTGTTTCCAGGGAGGCCTACGCGAGTTTTGACCAGTATATTTTACCTGACTCTGACTAACATGTCTGATCAGTATGTTGTGCCTGACCAGACGTTAGACCTCCTCCCCAGGTGATCTACTAATCAGCAAAGTTTCTGTTATGGATATGTTGATTGTCTTTCACGCGCAGTTATATGTTATTGGTCTTTTTTATTCTCATTAAGCAAGCATTGGTCATCTGCAAACAGCAGTTTACTTATTTGGTTAGTCTCTTGGACTTCTTCCTCTATGTTACTGTACAGAAGTTCTTGTGGGCCCTGAATGTGGCAGGATATTTTGTTACAAGATTGGTCTTTACAGCCCTCAAAGAACACATTTCGCAGCTATAGTATGATGCTGTCGTCATCTTCATTTGCGATGATTATTATTATTGTATAAAAGTTCCCCGCCCCATTTCAATGTTATTCTGTCCATATATGTGTTAAATAGTATTACTGATGGCACACTTTTTTGTCTCACCCCAGTTGTCATCTCCATTTTTTCAGCATCAACTTGCTAAATCCTTACATATAGAGCGTGGACCATGTCACTAACCACTTTTCTATGCAGGTCACCCCAAATCCATTTTGTCAGCATCAACTTGCTAAATCCTTATATATAGAGCGTGGACCATGTCACTTACCACTTTGCTGTGCAGGTCACCCCAAACTTCATTTGAGGTTGGAGCCGCGTAGCGCAGTGGTTAGCGTGCTGGCTTCGCATCTGAGTGGTCCTGGGTTCATTCCCCAGTTGAGGTGGTAATGTTTTTTTCAGACCGCAATGGCTCCCGGGTCGACCCAGCCTTAAATGGGTACCGGTTCAGTCCGGGAAGTAAAAGCGGCGAGGGAGTGGAGATGGCTACCGCCCTCATATAGCCGAGCCTTTGAAATGTGAGATCGCTAACACCTCACACCCCTACGGCAGTAATGCTATGGGATACTTTACAAAAAACCCAAAAAAATCTTAATGAGAATGATATTTTGAGATTTTATTTTTACAGCACAAATGGTTTCAGCACAGAAGATGACAGCCATTCTAGCCATGATCAGGTGTGTTGCTTGATAGACAGTGGGGGTAAATGTCAAAGGCAAGCAGGAAATGCTAGCTACAGCAAACGAATTCAGAACCAAGCACGGAAACTAAAACTAACACGCGATGAAATGGTAAGATAGCATATGATAATGGCAAGCCCACCATGAGTAGGAAGACTCGTTTTTATCACATTCTAATAGCCAAGCTCCTCCCGCCATGAGTAGGAAGACTCGTTTTTATCACATTCTAATAGCCAAGCTCCTCCCGCCATGAGTAGGAAGACTCGTTTTTATCACATTCTAATAGCCAAGCTCCTCCCGCCATGAGTAGGAAGACTCGTTTTTATCACATTCTAATAGCCAAGCTCCTCCCGCCATGAGTAGGAAGACTCGTTTTTATCACATTCTAATAGCCAAGCTCCTCCCGCCATGAGTAGGAAGACTCGTTTTTATCACATTCTAATAGCCAAGCTCCTCCCGCCATGAGTAGGAAGACTCGTTTTTATCACATTCTAATAGCCAAGCTCCTCCCGCCATGAGTAGGAAGACTCGTTTTTATCACATTCTAAAAGCCAAGCTCCTCCAGTCAAGGTTGTCGTCATTAACTTTTGTTGCTTTGATGTGAAGCATAGGCCAACATTGCAGCTGTCCTCTTTTAAAGTAAGACTATGGGGCTGAATACGCAATGAGTGATAAAACAGTAGACAGCGACTCATAGCTGCCTGCTTGCATGAGAGTCAGAAAATCACAGCTGTCCAAGTGGAGGACCTGGATTCAGGCTACTTCTGTACACCCTCGTTGAGAGGGAAGGCAAACCCAGTTCAAATAATACAGTAACGATTCTGGATGTATAGGGCCAAAAGGCACAGTTATCGTAGCCTTGCTGTAAACTACATCACAACATAACAAAATGTCCTTTTGTTGACAACACATAAAAAGTTACATGACAAAACCTTTACATTTCTGTGCATTGTTTCTATATTTTCTAAAAAATAAATTATAAAAAAAAAAGTTTACAGTTTCATGTACATTGCTTCTTTTTAGAAAGTTTTCTTTTGCCCATTTTGCAGGGTTTGTGTTTATCTAGTGAAGTTGAAATGTTTTTTCATTATCTACACTGGTTAACTGTTTTCTCGTTTATTTCTGTTCAGAGTCCACATATCTACATTTGTGACTACCATAAGACACAGATTCAGAATATTAGAACAAAGAGGAAGCGGAAAGACAGTGAGGATGATCAGTTTCCAGACGGGGCAGAGGAAATAGTGGAGGTGCATATACTTGACTTTTAATTTTATCATTTTTATCCAGGATTTAAAAAAAATCCTTTTCTACGTTCGTTCTCAATCTCTTGCTACCAAGTCCTGAACAGGGCTTTGCAAGTAGCAGGATGTCATTCGCCCAACAGAATGCGTTGTGTCGCTGGTTCACAGCTTGACTGCGATATTTGCACCATTCGGTCCGACACATACGTCTTCTGCAGATTTAAAAACTCTTCTAGAGCATGTGACTGCTACCGTAATTGATATCTTTGCAAACTAATGCGGCTAAAAAGATGTGTGGCAGGACACCAGAAAGATGACAAAGATTCAACTGATCAGGACATGATTTCCCTGTGGCAAAATATAGGTCGAAGACATGGAAATGAAATAAAACCATTGATAAAAAAGGTATCTTTTGAATTGAAGTGTTATAGAAGAATATTGAAAATAGATTGGAAGGAGAAAACATCAAATAGAGAAATTTTGCACCAACTAGGTATAGAAGAAAACAACATAACCGTAACATTACAAGGAAGGAGTGAAGGAGAAGACATCAAATAGAGAAATTTTGCACCAACTAGGTATAGAAGAAAACAACATAACCGTAACATTACAAGGAAGGAGTGAAGGAGAAGACATCAAATAGAGAAATTTTGCACCAACTAGGTATAGAAGAAAACAACATAACCGTAACATCACAAGGAAGGAGTTAGGTTATTGCGGTCATATGAAAATATACAATGGCTTGGAGAGGCAGATAGTAAAAGGGTCAGGGAAAATGGGGAAGAGGTTATCCCAGAAGAAGATGGTATCAGGACATTACTGACAGTTTGAAGATGTCCATGTGTGAAGCGGGTTATCTTGTCAGTAATTGAGATGGGTTCAGGGTTGTTGTTGAATACCCACAATGAGTGAAAGAGTAACCCATAGCATTACTGCCATAGGGATGTCAGGTGTTAGCAGTCTCGCATTTCAAAGGCTCAGCAATATGAGGGCGGTAGCCATCTCCTCTCCCTCGCCGCTTTTACTTCCTGGACTGAACTCCAGGTGGTTGTGCTATACTTGGCTTCATCTGCGTATTGCTCACTACTAAGGGGATCACGTCAATCCCTCACCTTGTTAGCCAGGCTGCCATGAAAACAGCCCATTTCCAGAAAGGGCTACGGGGAAGCCGAGGTGAGGGTCTTGTCCAGTATATTTTGCCTGACCCCAACTAACATGTCTGATCAGTATGAATTTTTCTGACCAGTCTGCCTTCCCCAGGGTTGCTGTAGAGTAGACAATGTTCTGAAAAGAATATGTCATATGACATGCAAAACACTGTGATAATAAATAATAATAAATGTATCTACTCTTATACTGAGTGGTCCCGAGTGGAGTCTATTGTGTACGACAAGGACAAGAGTAGCACCACTGCCGACAGAGAGCTTGTCGTAAGAGGCGACTAACTGTGTGACATGGCAAAATACCGACCATGGTTAAGTGGTTTGTTTAGAGCAGCATAGATGGTGCCTGACAGGCTGCGGGTCTACTTTGCTCTAGTGTTTGAGTCTATTAAGATGGACTCACACATCGGTTAACCACCCTCCGCTGCACTTGTCCCAACGTAGCGGAGTAATAAGCTGCTCAAGCCTAGCCCGCTGAGCAAGAAATCCTCCCCCCGGCTACATCCAGCTCATACCAGAACTGGGACCTGCACAGGGGCATCTTCCACTGTAGAAGTACAGGTCAACTAAGAACTCTTGTACTACTAGTTTCTATAGCTCTACTTTACATGAAGATAGAATCCTGTGAGCTGGTAGCTCCTGACAGTTCAATGCCTTCCAGAAAAAAAAAACATGTTGGAGTTCACATAAAGTCTGTTGTCTTAGAGGCATCATGATATTGTAGGGGAGGGTATGGATGTATTATTCTGGTATCTTTGAAGTCCAATGTTGGTGTACCAGGCTCATCATGTTCTGCCATGGATGTAGCAAATTCATCTGAGTCGGCCATCTCATTCCTCAATCAGTCATGCTAGCTTATCTGTAGTGTCAGCATCTCTGGCAGAGGTGCAGTATCCGCTGCCCTTTATATCTTTGTCATCCATGTTGATAATTGATAGAGGACAAAGAGCAAGACAAGAATGCATTTGACCCATAAGGTGGGGCTGGATTGGTATAGAGTACTTGCCGGTAGGCTCTACAGTTACACCTATAGAGCTCTACCTGCTTCTCAGCCCCTTGGTCTAACCCCTCTCCAAGGACATGTCCGGCTTTGGTGCCCCTGTCAATAGTAATACTCCCTGGCGTAGCTCCCCGGGTAATTGGGCATGCAAGCTCTCCAACCGTGGCAGGGTTAGCTTACATCTGGAAGGGAACTTTACTTGATAATGTCCAACATTATACACAATCCTTCTTAGTAACCTTTATGACACCATTAGCTGAGTAAAGTGTTCGTCCTGAAAAGTTTACAGCGAGGTCGATTAAATTTTTCAACTTTCAGCCTAACACATCCAGTTTCAACTGGCTTTTTTGGGTACTGGGTTTGCCTTTCCACTGTGATCCCGATTTTCTTAGCCAGACTTCACTAGTGCTACCTGTTTCCAGAGCCATTACTTGGGGGTGGAATAAGGTCTTGGTCAGCTCTGGTTCGCAGACCCTGATGAAAGCAGCCAGTTAATCAACAACAACTGGGAATCAGAAGAAATAAAAAATGTTTACAATTTTTATGGGTACCACTTACAAAAGTTAGACAAAAACTAAAGAAATAGTGATTACTTATTTTCAGAAGACAAGCAACATACAAATTTTGTGTTACCTGATATTGGTTATTTTTGTTTGTATGCGTTTACCTTATTTCTCCCAATTCCACAAGGCGGTGTGTGTTGCACTATGTTTTTATTTTGCGCCTGTCGGCCCAGTGCATCCGATTTTAGCATGCATTTGGCTTGGCTTCGTTTGTTCTCAATCTCCCGCTACCAAACCCTTACGCGGGCCTAAGAAGCAGAATGTTCAGAGAACGGAATGCGCTGTGTCATAGTTTACAGCTTGAATGCGATATTTGCACCTTTCGGTCCAACACATCCGACTTCAGCAAGAATTTTTTGAGTACCGGGTTAGCATTCCTTCTTCGATCCCTTCTCCTTAGCCAGTCTGCTCTGTTGCAGCCTGTTATCCAGGATCACCACGTGGAGGTGTAGAAGGGTCTTTGCAGCTCTGGTTTGCTGGCCCTGACGCTAGCAGTCAGCTATGGTTTGCTGACTGCTGCAGCTCATGTGCTGCTCAGCATCTTGATCCCAGCATGCATTTTATGTAAGGGTCTTCTTCTTCCTGCATTTTCTAAGGGTTTGCTTCCCCGAGGTAATGGTCGGTGCTGTATTGGGGATTGAACCCAGCACCTTTGGATTGTGAGCCGTGTCACTTAATCACAAGCCCACATCGTCCCCATATTGGTTAGTGGGATCGTTAATGGGTATGATGTTAAAATATTTTCTACACATGTTTTCAGATTGATTTCTACCAGATGCCAGTGAATACCTTGCGACGATATAAACGATACTACAAACTGCCAACTCGACCTGGTCTTAGTAAGGCTCAGCTGGCTGATGTGAGTATTGTCTTAGTATTTATACTTCTATGCCTTGAGGCGCTAACTTGATTATATTTAACCTGTACGACGTTGCTCAGATTTAGTGAAATTTTTCAAAACTTTCTATTTTGCTATGGTAGTTGACTTTTAAAGCTTTTAAATGTTATGTTTTCTGGTCAATACATATGATTTTTTTGTATGTAGAGACATAAATGAATAAATAACTTGTTGGTGTTATTGTTTTTGTTGTCTGTTTGTTAGTTTCTGGGATATAAGAAGATGAAAATTAATTTTTTTAAAAGTTTTTGGACTTTCCCACTGGGCCTAGTTGCTCCGATAGAAATCCATTGAAACCACAACAAAGTATTGATACTGTGTTTATAAAATCGGCACAACTGTTAGTTTCCAATTCAAATGTAATTACATCTTAACAAACAAAATAAACAGAACTACCCCCCTAAAGATCTTTACAACAACCTATTTGACCTTTCTAAAAAAATCGCCCGGCTCCAATCCACATAGTAAGAAGATGAATTATTTGAAATCCATTTGTAATCTAACATACTATACATTTAACCGGCAAAAAAACCGGTGTAGATGGACGTGACGTATTCAGCATTAAAAAATGGCTATTGGTCTGTCATCAATTTTCAATTTTCAACATGTAGGTCGAGTGTGTCAAATTGGTTGTGACCGCAGTGCACTAAAAGCTAAAGAAGAAACAGAAAATGACTTGTAGAACTGATTTCATTGCATATAAATTTTCTGCTAACTTTGTTGGGTACACATTCACAGCTGGGTTGAAAATTGGCGTCTCATAATTACCATTGGGCCATTGAAAAGCACATAGAGCTGGGAAAAACAGCAAATATTGAGCCCCTTGAATTAAGGAGAAAATATAAATCCCTTACTCAGTTTGAAAAACTAAAGAGGCTACCTGATCATCCTCTACACCAGAAGTTCCAAGAGAGAACTAAAAACAGCCTACTAAGGAAAAGCCCTAACCATCAGGCCAGAGAAATCCACAGAAAACACGCAGACATCATCGAAGCATTCTCATTCCAGAACCTTGGACACGGAGTCAGGACCGGTCCAAAATAATCTTGGGAGATTTCAGGGTTAATGAAGAAAAATGAGCAGTCAGCAACAGAACAAAAATTCCACGTTCTGCAGGAGCTCAAGGGACAGTACCCTAGTAACTCTTGATCACATGTGTATACAGATGGATTGGCCTCTGTGAGCGATAAAGGGGAGGCAGTGGAATCTACATCGCACACTCAAATGGCGACATAGAAAATCACTCCATACCAGCAGGAGAAACCTGTACCAATTTCAGAGCTGAAGCAAGAGCTGTTCATGCAGCAACTCAGATTCTTATCAGCCAAAACATAACTGCAAGAAAAATGATCATTCAAACAGACTCCAGGAGTGTACTCCAAGCCATCTCAAGCCCCAAACAAGATAGACTCTTACATGAAATAAAATACAACAGAAGATTGCTGTCTCATAAAAAGATTTAATTCTACAATGGATTCCCGTCCACTGTGAGATCCCTGGAAATGAGAATGCAGATGAGCTCGCAAATGCCGGAAGTGGCGGCACGCAGATTTCCCATCCACAGGGCTATAAAGAAGCAAAGACACCCATCAAACAATCCATGAGGACAGAATGGAGAAACAGGCATAAAAAATACAAGCCAGAAAATTACAGCATAGACAAACTTGGCAGAGATGAGCAGACAAAGATCTTCAGACTCAGAACGGGACATTGTAGACTCAAGGCCTACCTCCACAGAATGGGTCTCAGAGACACATGTGCGATTGTGGAGCAACTAAGCAAAGACCAGACCATGTTCTGCAGGACTGCCCTACCTATGGAGATCAAAGAGAGGCAGTCTGGCCTGAGGGAACTTCCATGCTAGACAAACTGTTGGGGATCGGCGAAGACCTGAAACGCAGTCTCCTTCGTGAACCTCATCGGACTAGGAGCATAGCATTAGTTGATCGATGAAGAACTTGTGGGTTGACTGGGAGAAGCAGTCCTATCATGAAAACAACCCATGACATGTCCGGTCTGGCAAACTGAGCATGACATGATTTAAACCTGGTATATTACATAGATATTAGAAAATATTTGTCAGAGAGTGGTGAATGATTGGAATACATTGCCACAAGAAATAGTGGGGAGAGGGTTAGTTAATGCATTAAAAAATATATTGCATGCATTTAGTTATTTTTAGATTGTTGAGTAGAATAAACTGGTTGTATACAGACTGCAGAGCCTGCTAAGCCAGTATGAAGAAGTTAAGATTGTTAGATTGTTAACCAAGCTAAAACTTCTAGGCCACCCTAATGTTTTCTTTTCCTACTGTTTTATAGTTTCTGTAGGGTGTAGAAACTACAATGGAGGCTATCCCTGCTTAGCTGCCTCTTATGACTTGTCTGGCAGAACCTAGTGTTATTCTTTGCTTCTTTTTCTGGCCTTTGTAATACATGGACAAAATTACAGTAAACAAAGAAATTAACAAATGCTTCCGAAAATAAGAACTGAGTTTAACACTATTCAAAGGACCTCAACAGTTGCCCTTCAGTAGCTACCCTCCTGATGTGGGATTACAGAGAATGATAGAACCAATGCCCTGTCCAGAGCTAGTAGCAAATTGGAGCAATTCCACCATACTGACAGGACAAAACTATCGTTCACAGCCATTACAAACAGCCATTACAAGAACCTATGGAAGAAAGATATGGATGTGAAGGATAGACCTAACCCAATTCACCAAAGACATCAACAAACTACCCTATTCGCCTCAGAATGTAGACTATTAGGTCAGCTCTATTGACTCAGGATATCCTACACAAACAAGTGTCCATTTGCAATGGAATTCAGATTTCTGAACATGTCCTGCAAGACTGCCCAGCTCACAAAGACCTAAAACACCAACCAAACCTGGCCAGAGGAAGCAGAGCTGTGGCAGAAACTGTGCAGCTCCCATCCAGACTCAGAAAAGACTGAACTTTGTCCTGGCACTGCTAATCTAGCATGATCAAATACTTGTAAGCAGAAGAACACAAAATAGCACGATGTCCAAAAATAAACATGTACCATAATCCCCTCTGTTTCTTGCAGGCTGTGGCCAGTCATTTCAAGACAATTCCTGTTCTGGAAAAGGAAACACTGCAACTATTCTTCTACACAACCAAAACTAAGAAATTTGATAACAAAGATTCAACCTAGGAAGAAGATTGTTATGTAAACTGCATTACATGAGTTTTCTTTGTTTAAAAAATCTAATAACAGTGTGTGTGCGTGAATGAGAAGTTGAAGGGCAGAAAGGACGTGAATAAAGGCAATTTTTCTAGATGTAGCTAAGGCCTTATATGTAAATGTAAAATAATGTAAACTGGGCTGTTGAGGATTGTGTACAGAAGACCCTCCATATCCATCGATTTCCCTATCTGGATTATTTTATGATGTCATTGTGGTTTATTATTCTATATCCGTAATTTTCTTAACTGCTTTATTAAGGAACTGTTTAACAGCTGATTTTCATTTCTGGTGGCTCCAGAAGAGGAGATATTGTTGGGGATCCAGCAGCATCCTGGCTCTCGCTCTTTGACCCAATGCCATGTATCTGCATGTGTTTATCAGTTGTTGTCTAGTGCCATACAATGTGTTCCATTTATCTGGCCTCGGAGGAAGAATAATTTTCCTAAAATCATTGAGATGATGATCAACGGTTTCATATGGGTGTGTACACAGCTGGCACTCAGGAGCATGTTGTGGTTGGATTCTGTTCAGGTGCTTATTTAGTGGAATGTGTTGGATTCTCAGTTGAAAAATAGTGCTCTGATCCTTCCTTGTGAGTTGCTTTATACTGTTATTTGGATTGGGACTTGCCACGTGTCTGTAGACCTCCCTCCATGTGTTTCCCATGACCCATCAGTTCAAACGAGTTTCTTTGTTTGCTGTTCTTTTGAGCTGGTGGAAAATTGTTGCTGTGTGTGGCTGTTCTTGTTTTGATCCCTCCTTTGCTAATCTGTCTACCTTGTCATTGCCAGGTGTGTTTTGAGTGTCCAGGAATCCACTGCAGAACTATTTTGACAACATGGGAAATAATCATGTGGTTAATATCTAGAGATATTTGAATAAGGTTAGGTCTACAATGACCAGCAACTTCTAATGCTTGAAAGACTAACATAGAATCTGTGAAAATAACTGTTTCAGGCCTTTGAATGAAAGGTATAAAAAAACACTATTTTAAGATGATACAAAGCGGCTTCAAGTGCAGCAATTTCAGCTTCATAGTTGGAGCAATCCTCCTCGCAAGATCGGACAACTCATCATAGGATCCATCCAGGTATTCTATATAAATATCATAACCTGCTTTGATGGTGGCTTTAAATGCAGATCAATAAGTGTATATATGCATGAGCTATCCCAAAAGTTTTGTGAAGAATAACAGAAGACATCCCTTTGCATAAAACAGATGTGAAATAAAATTGAAATTGTAATGGTCATTTTTGTTTAAGAGAGGTGACATGTTAGCAAATGCACAAAACAGCAAAGCTGATTGCGTCCAGCCTAACACAACGTAGGAATTAGGTAAATTAGAAACCAAGAGACAGTCATTAGCACGCTATTTTTTTCTCATAGCCCAATAGCCATAAATTAGGTCGGCCCTCCCCGACTGAATTTATACTTTTAGAACAGATGAACAATTATGTCCTTTTATGTTCAAGACTCAGCTTACCCTAAAATTATCATCACACTTTGCTACTGCTTATATACAAGACTCTGCATAATATTGGAGTAGAAGGGTTTAAAACTGTTAACTTAACTTAACTTAACATCTTTATACTGGTTTAGAAGACCCTGCAGAGTCTGTATACAACCAGTTACATGTTAGAGCACTAGTCTTCAGATTTTTTTGCTTTTCCTCATACACTTACTTCATGTGAGAAGGCCTTTCCCATTTTCCATAATTGTATGACTCAGAAGGCGCATTCCAAGTAATATACGTATAATATTGAAAATTAATTTGTTTTCTATATTATCACATATACATTTACTTGGATTATATTTATAGCGTTTTGCAAATTTAATAACATGAAAAAACATTTTAATGGTTTTTAAAGCTTGAATAGAGATTCAGTGGCCTAGGGCTTGTGAGCTCGGTGTGCAATCCCTGCGTACCGGCTTCGAATTGTGCTCAGTTTGACAGCTCGAGCATGTGGATGGTCTGTTATGGTATGACCTCTCTTCCAGTTAATCCAACTGTATATTGCTACGGATCTCGTGCTTTGTCGTCGGCACTTTCAGCAAGGTTGAAGACCTTTATCTTAGAAAGAACTTACTTTCCTTTGCATTATCATTTGTTCCATTTTTCTATAAAGACCTTGTTGTCAAAACGTCTATTGTTTCTAAGACTACCAATGTCAATCTGGCTTTCTGAAAATGAGAGGAAGTCAATCAATAACCTTAATGTAGCATATTCTGTTAATATTTTGTATTACTTATATTTTTTTCATTACTCACCATTTTTTGACACCATCTTATTGTCATGGGGGCAATGACAAACTTGATGGGACAACAAAAAGTATCCAAAGGTCTGAAATGTTGAAAGGACACTGTGGTTGTAGAAGGAATTTATTGTCCAATCCTTCTGACATGGCACTTGTCAATGTGTAAGAGAAAGATCATTTTCCATTTTTGTCATCATAAAGGCAGTGCACACAGTAAGGTTTATTAGCAGTTTGTAAGACTTATTTTTAAGACTTATTCCAAAGAATGGAATCAGTGAGTTGAACAGAAAGAAGATCCAGAGACAATGTACTCACTAAGGTAGGAGCACAAAGATAAATACTGAAAATGATACAAAAACAAAAATTAAGTTTGTTAGGATATAAAATGTGACATGAAAGTCTGCTACAGAAGATAATAGAAGGCAATATCCAGAGGAACAGAGAAGGAGGCGACTAAAACTCATCTTTACATCTCAGGCATTCAGATGTACGAACCTGTACTGAAATGAAGAGAGCTGCAGAGGATATGTTCAAATGGAGAGACATGCTCAGACAACCTTACAACCAGTCTTAGGACTGACCAACCAGAAGATAGGGTCAAATGAACAGATATGTTAGAAGGATTGAATTAGAATGAAAAAGCATATATACAGGGCTCGGTTTTGGGACTGATATTGTTCTCGATATATATAAATGATTTGGACATTGATATAGGATTCATGATTGAAAAATTTGCGGACGACACAAACCTATGTAGAAGTGTCTCATCTACAGCAGAGGTGGATATATTGACGTCAGATTTAGATAAAATTCGAGAGACTGGTCTGTGAAATGGCAAATGGAGTTTAATATAGAAAAATTTACAGTCATCCACATGGATAGATCCAATACGGAACATAATTACAGAATAGGCAAGAATATTAGAATGATAGATAAGGAAAGGAACCTAGAGGTTATAATAGAGCATACAGGTAAAGTGAGTGAGCAAGTCCAGGTAGCAGTGAAAAAGCAAATGCAATGTTAGGTATGATAAAAACATGTTAAACATAGGAGTAAGGAAGTGATTGTCAAACTGTATACAGCATTAGTTAGAGATTGGAGTACTGTGTACAGGTGTGGAGTCCTTGTCGTAGAGGGGATATAAACATACTGGAAAGGTTACAAAGAAGAGCGACAAAGCTGATAGTGGGATTCCAGAATTACAGTTATGAGGAAAGACTAAAAAAAACCGGCCTACAATGTCTAGAAAAGAGAATTCAAGGTGACTTAATACAGGTTTATAAGATAATTAGAGGAAAGGTAAAATTAGACTATAACAAATTTTCCAAAATACAACCACCAACGAGAACAAGAGGGCACAAAGACAAATTAACTAAAGAAAGGTCCAGATTGGATATTATGAAATATTTTTTTAGTCAAAGAGTGGTGAATGCTTGGAATGCACTACCCAGGAGGTGGTGGAGGCAGAGACAGTTAATACATTTAAGAATAGATTGGATGTGCATAGTTTTTAGAGCAGGGCAATGCAAATGTGACTGGTTGTCTACAGACTGATGAGTCTTCTAAACCAGTATAAAAATGTTAAGTTAAGACTGGTTGGTGAGAAATGTTTATTGCTTGTGTGGCCAAAGATGCAGCACAGTGAATTAGCCGACAGCTATGAGCGACATACCTGCATCATAGTCAGCAAACTACAACTGACTCCACCTCCAAGCCCAGGACACAAGCTGAACTAATGCAGTCTAAGAGAATAGGAAGCGAAGTGTGAAGGCAAACCAAGTACCTCAAAAGACCAGCTGAAACTGGATGTGTCAGACCAAAAGGTGCAGATATCATAGCTGCCTCGCACTAAACTACTTCACCATGTCCTTTTCAGGACGAACGCCAAAGAAGGAGAAGTAGTAGTAAATTGTTTGAAATATTTATGTTCTGTTGTGTAAACTGTAATGGGGAAATGATCAATGAAATTAATAAAACTCCTGGAAAATTATGTTGTTGTTGTGAATGCCCACAATCAGTAGTTTATTCTTTTGTGCACCCTGAAAAGGACGTTTTCTGGCGGGTTGCAGTAGCTTTCCTCACTTCTTCTGTGTTCAGGTATTTTAATTATGCTAAATCTGTAGTCTTATGGCCAGGATGAAGTCCACAGTTTTTTCCAGGTCTGAGCGATGGCTCCATTGCTTTTGCCTCAGTTCTGTTCCATCTGGTGAGGTCTGGCATCTTAGTTCTTCATGGACCGGGCATTCTTTGAGTACATGTTCAGGGGTCTGGACTCCTGTCCCACATGGACATTTGTTTGTTTGGTAGATTTTGAGCCGATATAGGTGGCCCAGTAGTCTGCAGTGGCCCGTTCTCTTGCAGAAAATAGCAGTTTGCTGGTACCTTTGTATCTGGTGGATTGGGTCTGGACTGTTACTCTCTCCCATTTCATTTGATATTGGCTGCGAATGATAGTTTTAGCCTCCTTATATGACACTTCAAAAGCCATTCAAAATTAAATGAGGGCTACGACAGGGTTGCCTACTGTTGCCTTTTCTGTTCATCCTGGCAGTGGACTGGATTACGAAAGTAACAACAAATGAGAGAAATGGAATCCAGTGGACCTTTAATAAACAGCTGGAGGATCTGGATTTTGCGGATGATGTAGCCCTTCTGTGCCAAAGTCAAATGCAAGGGAAACCGGATAGACTGGATTATATCTCTAAACAAGTCGGTTTGAAGATCCATGAGGAAAAGACACAAATAATTAGGGTCAATGCAGCAAACACAAAACCAATCCGGCTGAGAGGAACACCACTGAAAGAGGTAGAGGTATTTACATACCTAGGAAGTATCATATCATCAAGGAAGGAGGAACAGATGAGGATATAAAAACATCTTCTGGATCTTCTGTTCTGGCCATGTTAGGGTTCATGACAATGAACAAGCTAACGTCATCTCAGCAAAGGCACCCACGTTGGAACTTCCTTCTTCTTTGTCATTCAATCAATGAATACAAAAACCTGAGCACTCCTTGCGGAGCATACGTCTTCAACAAATACACGCCAAGTCTCTCAATTATGAGCCACCCGAGTCAGTTCTTTCCATATCTTGTCTACCGTCCTGATATTGGCATCCATCTCCCTTTTCCATGCGTGTCTCGGCCGTCCGCTATTCCTCCTGCCCTGTGGATTCCAGAATAGATATTGTCTTGTAATGTTAGAAACTGCTTTCCGTAACGTATGTTGGCCTATCCAGCGCCTCCTTCAAGGCATGCTTCACTGGTACATGTCCCGTTCTTTCCAACAGTTCCACGTGTGTGATCTTATTGTACCATTCTGCACAGACAACCATTTACGAAAAGTCTGCTTTTTTAAAAGTGCCTTTGTCCTCCATGTTTCAGAGCCATATAATAGAACATATTTTACGTTGGAGTTGAAGATTTTTAATTTCTTTTTACGTCCTTAAAGTCCTTAATACAATGAAAACCTGTGGAAAATAACAACAAAGTACGGCTGTCCAATGCAATTTGTCAATGTAGTACGGTAACTGCATGATGGAATGCAGGCTAGAGTTCAGGAAAATGTTGCTACAGCGAAGTCCTTTCCAGTAACAAACGGCGTTAAACAGGGGTGTATACTTGCACATACCTTGTTCAGCATGCTGTTCTCTGCAGTGCTGATTGATGCTTTCAGAGACGGGGACATAGAAATTGACATAAGATATCGTATAGATGGTCAGCTGTTCAACCTATGGCAAAACATGAACAATTTCTCATTAGTGTGTTTCAACTTTCCATCAACACAGAGAAAACTGAAATAATGTACCAATCAGCTGCTGGCAAAGCGTATACGGTTTCAAAATGGTGAAAAACTGAAAGTTGTAAATAGATTAAGATACTTCGGTAGTACACTATCTCAGAATGTAGTCGTGGATGATGAGATGAATGTCAGAATCGTCAAAGCCAGCGCCACATTTGGAAGACTACACTAAAATGTCTGGCGTCGAAATGGCATCCGCCTTCAGATGAAGCTGAAGGTGTACAGAGCAGTGGTGGTCCCTGTGTTGCTACATGCAAGTGAAACATGGACTGTATACAGGCGTCACGCAAAGAAACTGAATCATTTTCACACACTTTGTCTCAGGAGGGTGATGAATATCAAATGGCAAGACAGGATCTCGGACACTGGTATTCTCGAGAGAGCTGGTATCCCTGGCATTGATACCATCATGATACAACGACAGATTCGCTGGGCGGGTCATGTGGTTGGCATGCGAGTCTATTGGTTGCCAAAATTAATCTTCTGTGACGAGATGCAGAAGGGCGAACGCTCCTAAGGAGGCCCAAAAAAATGCTTTAAAGACACACTAAAAACGTTTTTAAAAGCCTTCATCATAAACCTCTAATCAGCGCATGAGCTGCAGTGGTCAGCGACCCATAGCTGACTGCTAGCGTCAGGGCCAGCGAACCAAAGCTGCCAAGACCCTTCTACACCTCCACACTGTGATCCTGGATAACAAGCTGCAGCAGGACAGACTAGCTAAGGAGAAGGGATCGAAGAGGGAATGCTAACCCGGTACTAAAAAAATGCTTGCTGAAGTCGGATGTGTTTGACCGAAAGGTGCAAATATCGCAGTCAAACTGTAAACTACGACACAACACATTCTGTTCTCTGGACTACATTCTGCTACTCAAGCCCTTTCAGTGTTTGGTAGTGGGAGATTGAGAATGAACCAAGCCAAGCCAAACCTCACACATGGTCATTTAGATCATATGTTTGAGAAATCGAATACCTCTACCCTATTTACACCACACTTGCAACTAATTTTAGGTTGTTATATCCGGACTTGTCACCCAAGTTATCTCTATTTCGCTCAAAATTCTAGTATTCAATCGTGCACGTGTGTCTTCTTCTTCTTCTTCTTCATCGTACGCTGTTTACAGCGATATTTTCGTTGCACTGTTTTATTTTGTTAAGCCTGTGGCTCAGTGCATCCGATTTCAACAGGCGTTTCTGTAGGGATGCCCTCCTTAGCCTTTGGTTGTCCCCAGCCTAACTGCAAGGCAGCAGTTGTTTTTGGTCAGAGTTGTCTCTCTTAGGGAAGTTGTCATGCAGGACTATCGAGTCTTCCCCACTCGTGTCTATAGGGTTTGGCAATGATATGATATAATGGACTATGTACTAGTTTGTACTATCCCGGAAGAGAGGCAGTCCAGTGTGACTGTCTCAGGATCGTCACGTCCTGCCAGGAACGTAGCATGTGCATGTGAGTGAGGTATCTCTTTGCTTCCTTTATTTTCTCGGCTCGTCTGCAGTGATGGTACGCCTAGCATTCCCCGCCACCTGGGAGGTTGTCACAATAGGGCAGGGGTGCAATGTCCGCCGGACATGCACGTGTGTCTAATACCAGGTAGCCAAAGGTTGGGTAAACTCATTTCGCTCTTTTGCCTTTGTGTATCATGTTGGGTCCAGGGCCTCCTTCATGCCATCTCTCTAGCTCATCCTCGAAGGCCCATGAGGACGTCTGAAGTTGTAATTCTACCAAGACGACACTCTACGTCTATCCAAAATGCGCACCACATGGCCGGCCCATTTGTATTTTCATTACAGCGCGACATCTATGATGTCAGAGAAGGAAGTTCGATGTCTGATCTCTACGTTGTGGATTTTGATCTCGAAGGGAGATCTTCAATGGTCTTTGCTCCATCGCTCGTTGGGCAACGCGGAGTCTATCTGCATCAGCTTTCCGTAGGTTCCACACCTCACAGCCATATACCATGGCTGGAGTAACTACGATGTTGAAGGTGTGAGCTATGGCAGCTGTCGTTTCGTATCTGTTGCAGAATTGGTTGAAGCTGAGCCAGCCCGCAGCTATTCTTCGCGAGATCCCTCAATTTATTGTATATCTCCTTGGGCCAAGAGATCACGAACTCTCATTTAATTTCGTTTGTAACGAATTTAACATGAAGATCAACACAGAAAAGACAGCGACTATAATGCTATCGCGTGAACATGTCCAGAGAAGATTCCACACCAGTGACATTAGTATCAAGCAAGTACGGCAGTTCAAATACCTAACTAGTATGTTCACTGATGGCGCAGAGCGGACATATAATTCAGAAAGTGAACAGTGTCCACTATCATATTGTACTGATTTTAAAACACCCTAGAATGCTTCATTCGACAAAGAGGAGACTGATAAATGCATTGTTTATTCCTACATTGTGTTACCAAAGTCAATCATGGTACTTACTAGAAACATATAGAGTAAGATCCATAACTGTGAGATGCGCTGTGTGAGAAGTGCAATCGGAAAGACAATCCATGACCGAATCTGGAACACCACATTAAGACAGATAGTAAGTCAAACCATGGTCTGGTCCTCTCTAAATGGTTTAGTCATTTAGTGAGAATCCACCATGACCAGCCTGCAGCGAGAGCATATCATATGCAGGTCTACGTACAAGGGTCGACCTTGACGTAGGTGGGTCGAGAGTGGCACTGACACTCAAGAAGTTTCACCTAAAAACAGCACAGGTCTCCCACCTGGCAATAACAAGAAATCTCCGCATCCCGTCTGTGGCGCCTCGTGGCAAGGGCAGTGAGACAAAAGAATTCGGACGTGTGTTTATGCAGTCAAATACTTCTCCATTATCTGTAAAGGTAAAGGTACAGTTCAGTCCCATGGCAACAATAGCCGTCTGGCTATGAAGATAACTTCTCATGTACTAAGCCGCAGAATATGTGAGGTGAAAAGTGGCCAGTTCCTTTCATTGTTGTTTTTACCTTCCCCAACGCATACATCAGGTACCCATTTACAGTTTGGTCGACTGTGTGAGTTGTACCAGCCACAAACCACGGCCCTGATTTTCTTTTTTTTCTTCTTTTTTTGTTAAATGTCCGTTCGTGAATTCTAACCCCTGGCAGTAAGCCAGCTCACTGTCGACCAGGCTACACGCTGCACCCACTAGTTATACCACGACCTGATCTAATCTTCACGTTTGTGTTAATGCATTGTTTTTTTAAATTGCAAAACAGCACCATGACATTTTTATTTACACTAGATCAAACCAAAAGCAAAATTAATAACTCTACCAACAAAAACCAGGCCAGGTGTTACTGGGGCTTTGAGTGGGATCAAAGAATAGTAACAATGTAAGTTGTCAAGAATGTCATTGGTTATTGATCCAGCAGTCTATGGGCTCCTGCCCTTTGGCCCAATGTCATATAGTGGTATCTGCAAGTGTTTGTAATCTGTTGTTTAGTTTCGTACAAAGTGTTGGTCCATTTGTCTGGTCTCGGAGGAAGAAGCTCGTTCCTAACACTGGCAAGCGCCGGACATTCATAAAGAGGATGTTGAACAGTTTCATAGGGATGTGGGTGCATCCGGCACTGTGAAGTATGTTTTGGTTGGATTCTGTTAAGTTTTATGTGTCGAGTGCGAAGTCGGAAAATTATGCTTTGGTCTCTCCTTTTCAGGAGGTTGATGTGTATTTGGAATTTGGGACGGCCATATGTTTGCAGATTTCTCTCCCAGTATTTCTCATTGCCCATCTATTCAGTCAGGCCTCTTTGTTCGCAGTCTTCAGTAGTTGTTTGACTGTCTGTAGGGTTGTTGATGTGTATTGTTGTTCTTGACTTGATCACTTCTTAGCCAGTCTGTCTGCCTTGTCATTACCAGGTGTATTTCCGTGACCAGGGATCCATTGTATAACTATTCTGACTTCATGGAATGTGAAAAGTTGGTTGGCATCTAGGGATATTTAGGTAAGTTCAGGCCTACAGTGACCACCGTCTTCCAGAGCTTGAAGGGCAGATAAGGAGTTTATAAATATTACGATATGTTGGGCTTTTGACGGGAAGGCATCAAATACAGTCTTCAAGTGGCACAGAGCTACTTCCAATGCTGTTATTTCTGCTTCATCACATATCTCCCCACAGGCATCAAACAGCTCATCGGAAGTTCTGTCTGGATACCCTATGTAGACTCCATATCCCACTTTAATTGTGACCTTAAAAGCCATGTATAGACATGTATCCATTCTTCTGGGTAGGTGTCAATCATTCTCTGTGATGCTCTCAAAAGACTTACTGGATCAGCACTTCTTGTTGTATTATCTGTTAGTTTTGTTTGAATTTCTGGCATTTTAAAACATGTATGTGGTGGTACATTTCTTGTTGCTCTCTTTGTTTCTTGTCTTTTGTCTGGGACGTGATATTTGTCTTTAATCTCACTGACGTGGTGGAGTACTGACATTTGTTTATTCTCTGCTTTTTTTCCATTTGTCTACAAGTCTACTATTGGGGTGATCGGTGGTCATCCCTTTACTCCTCTCATAAACGTCCATAGCGACCACATCTCTTCGCATCTCAAGGGGTTCCACATTCACATGAATGTCGTTAAATACTACTATATTTTGGAAGTTTGAACATGAGGCTGGCTGTCTCATCCTGTATACACTATTAACCATACACAAAGGAAAAGTAAACCTTCACACCTGCAGCAGAAGAGGAGCGGCCAAGCCAGTCAGGCTAGGTCACGTCAAGTCAGATAATGTCAGGTCATGTAAGGTCAGGTCATCACGTAACCGGTGAGGTCGATGGGGTCAAGCCAAGTCAACAATTATGCAGCTGCTTGCTTACTTTGTGTATGATAAGGACAAGGATAGTACTACTGCCCCCACAGAGAGCATGTCGAAAGAAGCAACTAACTGTGTGACGTGGCATAACATCGGCCTTGATTACGAGGTTTGTTCAGAGCAGCACAGATGGCGTCCAACAGGCTACAGTTCTACTTTACTCTAATGTTTGAGTCTATTAAGATGGACTCGCACATCGGTTAATCACCATCCGCGGCATTTGTTCCAACGCAGCGGAGTAATACTATATTCGAGACTAACTCGCTAACCAGGAAATATTCCTCTCGGCTACATCCAGCTCACGTAAGAGCTGGCACCTGCACAGAGGCATATGTCCATTAACTTAACTTAACCTCTTTATACTGGTTTGGCTTGGCTTCGTTCGTTCTCAATCTCCCGCTACCAAGCCATGAAAAGGCGTAAGTAGCAGAATGTAGTCCAGAGAGGTTATACTAGTTAAGAAAAATATGCAGAGTATGTTTACAACCAGTTTCATTTACATTTCCTTGCTCTAAAAGCTATGCGTATCAAATCCATTCTTAAATGCATTAATTGTCCTTGCCTCCACTACTTCATGTGGCGATGCATTCCAAGCATTCGCCACTCTCTGACTAAAAAAGTATTTCCTAATATCTAATCTGGACCTTTTTTTAAAGTTAATTGGTAGCTATGCCCTATTCTTCTTGTAGGTGGTTGTATTTTTAAGAAAAAAACTATGTTATATCCCTTCCCTTGATTATCTTATCAACCTGTATTAAATCACCTCGAATTCTTATCCTTTCTAGACACTGTAGGTTGGTTTTTCTGAGTCTTTCCTCGTAACTATAATTATGTAATCCTACTATCATCTTTGTCGCTCTTCTTTTTAGAAATACAGATCGACTAAGACTAAGGACTACGACGTACTTAGTATGTATGTAGAGTCTGTTATGGCGTGTGACTAAGAGTATCACATTCAGGCTACAGACCTTCACCAACAAGTATCTTCGTCGCATACTTCGAATGACCAGAGACAAACACAGTTATGTAGGAAAGAACACGGCAATAACTAATAAATCAAGAAATTTGGAAGAGAAAGAAGATGGGCAGTATATCCAGACATGTGCTGGATTGGAACCAAAAAGTAAAGAAAAGAGTGGAAAGGCCAAGAAACATCTGGCAAAAACGGTTGAAGAGCATGCCAGTTCAGCTGGGGTCTCGTGGAAAAAGCTCACGAAAACGGTTCAGAGTAGGAACAGATAGAGGCATTTGTTGCATATATATGTCCCAACGGGAACCAGACAGATACATGATGGTGATATGGGATTTGGCCAACTAGGAACTCGAACACTAAACACCATCACCAACTGAGACCTGCTTGCCCAGAGCATCACAATAGGTCGCCGTTGGAATTGGCTAGGCCATATTCTAAGAAAAGAACCACAGACCATCACCAGATCACTGTATAAAGCATTAGTTAGACCTAGATTGGAGTACTGTGTACAGGAGTGGAATCCTTATCAGAGAGAGGATATATACATGCTGGAGAGAATACAAACAAGAGCGACAAAGCTGATAATGGGATTCCAGAATTACAGTTATGAGGAAAGATTAAAAAGAACCGGTCTACAGTGTCTAGAAGAGAGAAGAATTCGTGGTGACTTAATACAGGTTTATAAGATGATCAGAGGAATGGATAAAGTAGACTATAACAAGGACAAGAGGGCACAGCTACAAGTTGACTAAGGAGAGGGCCATATTTAGATATTAGGAAGTATTTCTTTATCCAGAGAGTTGTGAATGCTTGGAATGCATTGCCAAGTGAGGTGGTGGAGGCTGGGACGGTCAATGCATTTAAGAACAGATTGGATGCGTACAGCTTCTAGAACAAGATGATGTAATTGGAACTGGTTGTATGCAGAGTCTTCTAAACCAGTATAAAGACGTTAAGTTTAAGTTTTTTTAGAACTGACTTGTTATGGACCCAAGAAGGAATTTGAAAGTGAGGCCGACCTAAGACAATTTGGTGGAATGAAAATCATGGAATACAGCTGGGGCACTGTACGAAGGATAGTTGCAGACCGAGTGAAGTAGAAGGAGTTTGTTGCTGTCTTTAATGGCGCCATTACAGGGACTGGCCGCTTTGTCAGTCACTGACCAAGGAACTAAGAAGACACTCTAACAAACGGTCTTCTTCTTCTTCATCTGCGTTCAGGCTTTTTTGTCATGCAAAGTCCACAGTCAACTATGTCCGCGTGGCAGCCCCACAGCTTCTGCATCTTCTCGGCTCCCCCTGGTCAGGTTTGGCATCGTAGGTATCTGTATACTGGACACTCATGTAGGATGTGTTCAGGGGTCTGGACTCCCGTCCCACGTGGGCATTCACTTCTGTGTGATATCTTGAGCTGATTTAGGTGACCCAATAGTCTGCAGTGGCCTGTTCTCAGTAGTCTGTTCTCGAAATATGGTGGCTTGAGTCAGGTCTATTGCTCACGTCCATGTCTTTCTTTCATTTTGAGTTGTACTGGCTTGGCTTCGTTCGTTCTCAATCTCCCGCTACCAAACCCTGAAAGGGCTTAAGTAGCAGAATGTAGTTCAGAGAACGGAATGCGATGTGTCGTAGTTGACAGCTTGACTGCGATATTTGCACCTTTTGGTCCAACACATCCGACTTCAGCAAGCATTTTTTTAGTACCGGTTTAGCATTCCCCCTTCGATCCCTTCTTCTTAGCAAGTCTGCCCTGCTGCAGCCTGATATCCATGATCACAGCGTGGGGGTGTAGAAGGGTCTTGGCAGCTCTAATTCGCTGGCCCTGACGCTAGCAGCCAGATATGAGTGGCTGACCACTACAGCTCATGCGCTGCTCAGCATCTTGATCCATCCCTGAGATGTACTGATTATGGATGATAGTTTTTGCCTCGCAGTTAAGACACTGTGTGGATAAGTTGCTCTATTTTGCCACATGCTTTGGACAGGGCATCAGCTATATCATTCCATGTGATTCCACAATGGGAGGGCAACCACTGCAGAGAAACTGTTTAGGTTTAAAAAAAAAAAAATTTTTTAAGCTCTGATCTGATTTATCGCAGCCTTTGTTCACCTCTGGTCTTTTGTATTTCTTCTAGTAGTGATCTGCGATCTGTCAAGAATACAGTCTGGGTCGACTTGTGTTCATCCGATCTGGTGAACATTCTTATTGCCTGTAGGACCGCCATAGACTCTGCCCTGAAGCTGGAAGAAATCTTCACAGTAGGGAAAGCCTTATTGATTATTTTCCCATCGTTGTATCTTATATAGATGCCTTTTCCACCATCCTTAACTACGCCTCCTGCGTTTCCATCTCTGTATACGTGAGTCCAGTCCTTATGGTTGTATTTTCCTTCACCACATCAACTGGGGGTTTTAGGTGGATAGCTTGGCAATTTTCCTTTATTTTTCATGAGTTCTCCGTGGTCATTATGATGTTTTCATGGCAATAGTTGGACTCTTTCGATATCAGTCAGCATTTCCATTTCTGTGGAAAGCTTTGTGAGAAGGTTTTCATGGTGGCGATGCAGTTGTTTTGAGTTGTGATAAATGGTGTAATAATTATCAATTTAGCATAACTAATGTAAATCTATAGCAACTATCATTTAGATAAAATTCGAGAATGGTCTGTGAGATGGCAAATGGAGTTTAACGTAGAAAAATGTACAGTCATCCCCATGGGTACATCCAATATGGAACATTACAGAATAAGCAAGAACGATATTAGAATGATAGATAAGGAAAGGGACCTAGAGGTTTTAATAGATTATACAGGTAAAGTGAGTGAGCAAGTTCAGGTAGCAGGGAAAAAGCAAATGCAATGTTAGGTATGATCAAAAGATATATTACACATAGGAGTAAGAAAGTGATTGTCAAACTGTATAAAACATTAGTTAGATCTAGATTGGAGTACTGTGTGCAGGTGTGGAGTCCTTATCGTAGAGGGGATATAAACATGCTGGAAAGGATACAAAGAAGAGCGGCAAAACTGATAGTGAGATTCCAGAATTACAGTTATGAGGAAAGAAAAACCGGCCTACAGTGTCTAGAAAAGAGAAGAATTCGATATGACTTATTACAGGTTTATAAGATGATCACAGGAAAGGTTAAATTAGACTATAACAAGTTTTTAAAAAAAAATACATCCACCAACGAGAACAAAAGGCCACACATACAAATTAACTAAAGAAAAGTACAGATTAGATATTATGAAATATTTTTTTAGTCACAGAGTGGCGAATGCTTGGAATGCATTATTCCAGGAGGTGGTGGAGACAGGGACAGTTAATGCATTGAAGAATAGATTGGATGTACATAGTTTTTAGAACAGGGTAATGCAAATGTAACTGGTTGTATACAGATTCTGATGAGTCTTCTAAACCAGTATAAAGACGTTAAGTTAAGTTATTCATAGGTAGATCCAAAAGCTGCTCTGGTCTGTTAGGAATCGGCGCTATTGCACTCCAGACAACAAATGTGCCCAGTCCCCCTCAGCAAATATTAAACAGTGTAGATACTTATGGTTCGTGTAGCTCGCTCGTTGTGCAAACTATTGCTATGTTTTCTCATGCGCTCCTCTCTGCTGTGCCCACGTTTGATTTCAGAATGTTGCAATCTGCGCATTATTTGTTCATCGACTGCAGTGTCTTCATCCATAAAGCGGTCGTTGATCGACTTCAAAATGTCCCCTTTATCCATTACCAATATCCCCACTTCAGGTTCGGCTTAGACCAGGATGCCAGCTCTTTCATTTCCGCAAACCACAGCATGGCCTAGCACAGCAGATCCATCTAATTTCCCGGAGGTTCAAAGCCTTCATGCCCACTATCCACTCACGCCACAGCCAGCATTTCTGCACCTTCTGAAGCAGGGATTGATAGTCAGAGACGATTATAGCCTTCATTAAAGAGGTCCCAGATAACTACCTCAGAGCAGGTCACTGCTAGAAAGGTCGGCATTCAGCTATTTGTTTGATCTATGCTCCATATGGAACTGAGTGGTTTTGATAAACAGATTGCATTTTTTGCGTTCACCTTATTTCTCTATTTCCCAAGGCGATGTACGTTGCACTATGTTTTTAGTTTGCTCCTGTCGGCACAGTGCATCCGACTACGGCATGCATTTTATGTAAGGGTCTTATTCCTTCTGCATTTTCTAAGGGTTTGTTTCCCAGGGGTAACGGCCGGTGTTGTGATTGTGAAGCGAACCCAGCACCTTCGGGTTATGAGCTGTGTTATGAGTGTATCCACTCCAGTGGATAAATGTCCAGGTCAAGATGATATTCATCCAAAATTGCTGTTTGAAATTAGAGACCAACTATCAAAACCATTGGCTATATTATGTTCTCAATCACTTGCAAAAGGGATTGTTCCACGGGATTGGAATGATGCAGGAGTGATTCCCTTATTCAAAAAGGGCAATAAATCAGATCCAGCGAATTAAAGACCGGTGAGTTTAACGAACATAGTCTGTAAATCGATAGAGTCAATAATCAAAGAGAACATTGTAATACATTTAGACATAGTCAGCATGGGTTTACTAGAGGGAGATCATGCTTAACAAATTTATTAGAATTCATGGAGGAGGTTACCAAAATGATAGATAAGGGGAGCCAGTGGACGTTATTTATCTAGATTTTGCAAAGGCCTTTGATAGAGTACCTCATCAAATATTATTTAGAAAATTTAAATCACATGGAATAGGTGGGGCAGTTGCCAAATGGATTGAAAATTGGTTAACGGGAAGAAGGCAGAGGGTGGGCATAAATAAGGAGTACTCTGAGTGGTGTGAAGTGAAAAGTGGAGTGCCACAGGGAACGATTTTGGGTCCAATTTTGTTCTTGATATATATAAATGATTTGGACATTGATATGGGATCCATGATTGCAAAATTTTGCTGATGACACAAAACTATGCAGAAGTGTTTTATCTAAAGCAGAATTGAGGTCGGATTTAGATAACAATATTTTAGAATGGTCTGTAAGCGGGCAAATGGAGTTTAATGTAGATAAATGTACAGTCATCCACATGGGCAGATCCAATAAGGAACATAATTACAGAATGGGCGAGAACAATATTAGAAAGATAGATAAGGAAAGGGACCTAGGGGTTATAATAGATCATACAGGTAAGGTGAGTGAGCAAGTTAAGGTAGCAGTGAAATAGGCAAATGCAATGTTAGGTATGATAAAAAGAAATATATTAAACATGGGAGCAAGGGAGTGATAGTCAAACTGTATAAAGTATTAGTTAGACCTAGATTAGAGTATTATGTACAGGTGTGGAGTCCTTATCATAGAGCGGATATAAACATGCTGGAAAGAATACCAAAAAAAAAAAAAAAAAAAAAAGCGACGAAGCTGATAGTGGGATTCCAGAATTACAGTTATGAGGAAAGACTCAGAAAACCCGGCCTACGGTGTCTAGAAGAGAGAAGAATTCGTGGTGACTTAATACAGGTTTATAAGATGATCAGAGGAATGGATAAATTAGACTATAACACGTTTTTTTAAAATACAGCCACCCACAATAACAAGAGGGCATGGCTACAAGTTGACTAAAGAGAGGTCCAGATTAGATATTTAAAAATAGTTTTTTAGTCAGACTGTTGTGACTGCTTGGAATGCATTGCCAGTGGAGGTAGTGGAGGCAGGGGCAGTTAATGCATTTAAGAATAAATTGAATGCGCATAGCTTTTAGAGCAAGGTGATGTAAATGAAACTGGTTGTATACAGACTCTGCAGGGTCTTCTAAACCAGTATAAAGACGTTAAGTTAAGTAAGTTAACCATTAATCCACACCACCCCCAAATATATTGAATAATAGCAACTGGCTTTTCTAAACAGCTATCGATGACGTCACGCAATCAAATGATTTCTACATTCTCATGTTAAAACAAAATTCAAATAATAATGGCATATAATGGCTTCACTCCTCCCCCCCCCCCCCCCCGGACAAAACATAACTTGATTATTTTACCTGTTCGCTTCAAACAAAGAATAAGCACAGCCTAACATTTGACCCCTTTGTTGGTACCTGTATCCAATGTTTTGCAGCGGCAGTTTTACATGATGAGGTTGATAACCCCAAGCACATCCCTCTTCAGTCACATTTTATTACATGCTTGAAAGGTTTCAGTGCTCATATTCTTTTCAACAAGGTCACACTCCGGTAAAGCTCTTTATTATATAGTATATTTTGACCAGGCCCGTCTATAGCAATGTTTCCCAAAACGGTGGTCAGCGGAGCTGTGCCGGAAACGTTTGCATTGTCACAAAGGGCGTATAGAATAATAGCTATTTACATACAAAAAAACTCAACCAAAATAAACAAAAAAACATGCTTATAATTGTTATCACAAATTGCAATATAGTAGCATAATTGCTAAATTGGCGAAGCCAATAATTATAACAAAACCAATTTAATAACAATTTACGATGACCGAAAAATAACTATTTACCATCATGTAGTATGTCTCATGCAGAATATCGCTGCCATGACAACCGGTCTGAAAGAAACTAGATCTCTTGCCAAATCTACAGTCTGCACCAGAATCATGCCCAAGCATTCCTTGACATCTTCATGCTATAGCTTTCTTCGTCTGCCTCTTCCTATTTTGCTTGGCACCATACCTTCGATTACCGTTCTCTCAAGAACGTTGTGTCTTTTGAAGTGGTCAAAGTATTTACATTTTCTGTTCATTATTGAATTTATGAAGCAGTTTTCCTGTATGCACAACTCTTGTCTGCATTCTTCTTGTTTTCAGGCCATGGTATTCTGAGGACCCTTCTATAACATTTCGACTCGATTCTCTTCCTTGAAGTTTGGGTAACTATCTTTCTTTCGCTAATGCTACAACGGTTAAAAACAAAGGTTCTCAAAGTTTTAACTGTTGTTGTGGTGTGCTGGTATTCTGCCATAGTTCTATTGCAGAGCTCTCTCTCTGTCTCTCTCTCTCTCTCATATATATATATATATATATATATATATATATATATATATATATATATATATATATATATATATATATTAAAAAATAAATTATGGACTGGTCCATGTCTGTCCGTCACACTGAAAAGTTTCGGTAGCACTGGGTACCTCCAGTAAAGGAAAGTACTTTTATATCACCCTTATCCATAAAAGATCTACATTTATGTCTAAAACCAGACATTTCACAATCATATGCAGAGGTGAATGGCATGGCTCTTACCGTAGTCAAAACCATGGGACGACTAACCCCCACCTTCTGTCGCTTTTGGGAGGACCTGATTTTGACCACGGGCAAAACAAATTTTACAATCTAGAAAAATGAAACAAATTCGCACCATCCTTATATAATTTTTGTTACTGAAAGTTGTATTTACACTCTTAAATAAAGAGCCGCCAGATACGTGCTTTCAAATTTGCAGAAACGAGGAGCTAATGTTACAATATTAATTATACGTGTCTAGAATTAATGATTAATAAATCCGGCATTTGAGCATAGATACCGTCATACACCATTCTTTTTTACTGCGGAATGGCAACCAAGAGCAGATATTAACTTCCGGAACATGGTTTGCTCTTGCAAAGACGCTGAAAAACAACTTATTGCGGAGTGTAGGTTTATATTAAATTACAAAAACCCACTTTAGGTAAGACAATGCGAATGCTTCACATTTCTTATTTTTGCACGTATTTGATATACATCATCGCATCTCCATGTTACTTTAATTCTGCAAATCGAAGCATATATTTTGAGTATTGAAGAATGAATACTCAGTTATGAGTTAGTATTGAGTTAGTCAGTATAATTAAGTATACTGAGTATTCCGGGAGTATTAATTTAATTCCAGTAGTTAAGTATCATCATATCGCTGCATTATTCATTATGCATATTTATTATTATTTAGTCTTATTTAGACTATTGTTACTTAGTCTTAGATCTACTAACTTTTAAGTTTTATATTACTGTTTTCCACATCCTCATTCCTCGTACAATGAAATGTTATCTGACTGGACAGTAAATATAATACTTAATTTGTAATAGTCTTCTCTAAGTAAAGTAGTCTAAGAGTAAGACTAATACCAGAAAGTAGAAGTAGCACTGCATTTTCCACATGACATACTGTACTATTTTAAAGACTATTGAGTTTGTGTTTCAGTTGAATGATACCTGGCAGTCATACCATAATATGAAATAGAAAAAGAAATTTATAGATTTTAGACAAATCAAATGAGGAGTTAAATTTGGAATAACTTGTATTATAACTAGTATGTTCTTCCTTGTCAGGCACTCCAAGAGTTTGTCCCAAGGAACTTTATCAAATGCTTTCTCCAAATCCAAAAAGCAGAGATGCATCTCTTTATCATATTCAAGAGCCTTTTCACTTAGCTGTCTGAGTGTACACAGATGCTGCAAAATCTACACCTTTCGGTCTGACACTTCCAATTTCAGCTGGTTTTTTTAGTATTGGGTCTGCCTTCCAACTGCGATTCCTATCCCTTGCCCAGACTATAGGGACTAGTGCAGCCTGCTTCCAGGGCCGTCTTGTGGAGGCGAAATAGGGTCTTGATCAGCTATGGTTTGCTAACCCTGATGCAAGCAGCCAGCTATGAGTCACTGGCTGCTGTCATGAATTCATTGCTGCATCATAGTACCGGATTCTGATCATACCACTGCCAAAGATGGATGTGTCAGACCGTAAGGTGCAAATATCACAGTCAAGCTGTAAACTAGTGACACAACGCATTTCGTTCTCCGGACTACATCCTGCTACTTGCAAAGCCCTGTTCAGGACTTGGTAGCGGGAGATTGAGAATGAACGCAGAAGAAGATTAATGCAGTCTCTAACAACTTCTCTCCCAATGACAGCATTTTCTATGAGACTACCTTGATAACTATGTTTAGTAGTTAGTGGTGTAAGGTTATGCCATGTAAGGCTGCTAATAATAGTTACATGTGATCTTGTAAAACATGTAGTATTATCTATTTGCCATTAAATGTAATATGTTACGAGCTCTTCACAGCATGTTTTATCAAGAGAACTGTTCTTCACTTGTAGACACACAAAAAACAGGGCTAACAATTAGCAAAACTAGTCGCATAACAGGCATTGCTGTCGGGTATGAAGTGTTAGAGACTTCATTGCACTAAACCATAGTTTGTTTATGAGCTGGGGGGACCAGTTCCCTTCTTTCTTGTTGCCTTCACTTCCATAACAGTAAGCCAGGTAAACATTAATAGCTGGGTCAACTGGAGCTTACCAGTAATAGAAGTTGAACCCTGTATCTTTGTCATGAAAACCGAGTGTTCTACCACTATGCTAATCAGATGCCTTAGAAGAAAAAGGGGTGTAATAAAAAAATGTACCAGAGGCCATTTGCCTGATTGTGAACTTAAGATGCTTCAACTTTTGAAGAAAAGGAGCAAGGAAGTGTTGATTAGGATGTGTACATTCTGTCTGAAAGGTCATTTAAAAAGTAAATTAAACATTGCAAAATATATTCATTTCAAACTCAGAGTGACCCAGGCCTCCTTCGAGAGATGCAAGACCGGCCTCACAGTCCACGTAATAGAGGTCTTCACAACGCTAACGTACAGCAAATTTCATTGGTGAAGGGTCCTGGCCACCCATGTAGATAAGATAAAACATCACTGGACTACTCACTTTCTTTGAAAGACGAATGACTGGGGGAGCACTATGAGGCAGAAAACATTCTGGCCTGACTTGCTTAAACCAAGAATGAACATCCTTGATGCTTCAAACGAGAAACTTATTGGCCACTAGTCCACCATGACCCAAGACAGAGAACATTGGAAATGAAGTTGAAACCCGCACCGGCGTTAACTGCCGCTAATGAAAAATAAAATATTTGATACTGTTTTATAATACCTGTATTCTCTTCTGTTTTTCAGTTAGTGTCTGCAGCAGTAACTTTGAAGTTAGTCATGGATGAATCGGACCAAGAAATGAGTGATGAAGTGGATAGTGATAGTGAGGCGTGGGCCTCTTTGATTCCGGGTCCTGACGAACGGAGAGAGCAATGTAGGTTAGGGAAGGAGACACTATTGTTACCGGAGCTGTTTCTAGAAAAGGTGAGTGGCCCTGACATGTTGATGAAAGTGCAAATAATAAATTTATGTAATGATAAAAATAAAAACGCTATTGTAAAATTCATCCGAGTAAGCAAATACAAATCTTTTTGGATGCCAGGACTTGCTTCAGTGTCTGGTGCAACATACCGACCAATGCCCCAACATACGTTCATGTCGTGCACCTGCAAACATGCTATGTCACAGTAGCCTGGTCTGAAGTGGAAATTATCACTGTGATCCTTAGAGTGGTGAACTTGCTGAGATTTGCATTGCATTACAGTGAGGAGGAGCTATGTCCACCTTTTTCAGTATGTACAGGGATGGGAGAAGCGTCACTACAACTTGTTATTAGATACAATTTGTCAAGAATGAGGAACACGGCATGAGTGACATCTATACAACGTCATCTCATTCTATGATACTTGGCCGATAACTGGTAAAGCAGGTGGTGATTATCATATGCCTGATTGCTGCATCTTTCAGGGCAACAACTAACTTCCTCCACCTCACTCAGCCTTAGGTCATCCTTCGTACAGTGTGCCAGCTATGGTTCAATATTCTTATTTCTATAAGCATAGTTCTCCAGATTCTTTTTAAGTCCTCTCTTTTGCTTTCCTTCTTGGGTCATAGCATGGTCGCTCTGGAGATGGTATAGAGATCTCTACAAAGGATGTGGTCGGTGCATTATAGAAACAAAAGTCCGTCCAGATCAAACTGTTACTTTTTCTATATACACTCCTAATGGTTTTTCTTCTATTTTTTATTATAGATACTCCAAAGGGAGTTGTTTTTGTTTCACAAAGTATATTAATTGTTGTAAATGTACTAAAAGAATAGGAGGATAATAGGACCACTGCCATAATGAGAGCATGTGATAAGACATTAATGAGCGCAGTCTCACATACCGGAGCTCCTCTCCACACTCAAGTGTGGAAGATTCTTCAATGCATGAGAGTTATTCACACAGGCCAAAAGCATGAGTGAGATGTATTTTTGAGAGTTTGAAAGACAGCTTTACGAGGGAATGTCAGTAAATATGTCACAAGTGGTTGTTTAAAAAAACAACTAAATGAGACATGAACTTGAAAACCATTTATTATTACACTCAAATTGTTCCTTATTTTTAAATATAATTTCCACTAACAAAAATACACTTATCGCTTTATCAGTGAAACTACAGACCAATTTGATTAATTTTGTGTTTTCCAGTCAACTGTCTGGGTACCCACCATGAGCACATTTTCCAGAAATTCAGTTGATTATGCATTGTGCTGTAGGCTAAATCATGTGAATACCTATAGCAGTTACTACACCATCTATTGCTACTTGTCTCTCAGTTTGAATCATCTCCCCCACCTGTCACACATATGCTTCTGTTGCAATTTGAACAGGATTACCAGGTTGGACTTCGTCATTGATTTTTGAGCGTCCATGAGAAAATTTATCGACCCAGGTATGCACGTCTTTACGAGACATTATGCTGTAGGCTAAACCATATGAACACCCGATAGCAGTTGCTACACCATCTATTGTTTCTTGCCTCTCAGATTGTATCATCTCCCCCACCTGTCACACAGATGCTTCTGTTGCAATTTGAACAGTACAATCTGGTTGGACGTCATTGATTTTTGAGTGTCCTTGAGAAAATTTAACTACCTAGTTATACACTTCTTTACACGACAAACACTTTTTGGGGTGCATTTCCTTTTGCAAACTTTTGCAGAAAGTCGTGTTTGGTCCATTGTGTTTTCAGGTATCCTATATTAGTTTTTGACTTACTCACAGTCTTGCTCGTGTAGAAACAATATCCATTGTGTAAAACCATCGACTTAGACAAAGCGAAAGTGATGGCTCAGGGTGCAGATCATCCAGGCATTGTCCTAAGCGATAACATCTGTAAGTAGTAAATAATTTCCTCATAGCCCTCACTGAAAATGGGTTGTTTCGTGGCAGGCTGGTTAACAGGGTGAGGGATCGACATGATCCCCATTGTAGTGAGCGTCACACAGATGAAGTTAAGCATAGCACAACCCCTCTAGAGGACCATGGTCCACCTTCATCAAGATGCTTGGGATGTGAAGAAAGCTACTGCAACCCACCACTTAATGTCCCTTTCAGGGCGCATAAAAGAGTAAACCTTCTCGTTGGTGGCATTCGAAACAACAACCTTTACAGTTAGCATTTATTGCTCTGTTGCAGAAACATATATATATGTCAGTGCTATCATTGGATACATGGGATGCAGTTCTTTCAGCTGAGCAAAAGGAACACCTTGAGGTATGTGAATCTACTTGTTCTCTCCTCTTTTACAATGAGTCAGTGTAGAGGTCTTTTTTTCTTTTTTTTTTGTGTTTATAGTTTCTAAAGGGTGAGGTAGCTGGCACTACCTCTAATAACAAGCCTGTTAACAATAGGCTGGTAACACACATGCCACACTATTCTTGGGCGATGTAAATGGGCTTTAAGGTGTTACCTGGAGTATAACAAAAGGAAGCAATCGTTAGCATGTGATTGTTGGTATCTTCATACATGTGATTGTTGGTATCTTCATACATGTGATTGTTGGTATCTTCTTACCTGTTTTTAAAATTGTTTAAATATTTATATTTCTTTTAATGCGTTTGCCTTATTTCACCAAGGTGGTGTGCGTTGTACTGCGGTTTTTATTTTGCGCCTGTCGACCCAGCGCATCCGACTTCAGCATGCATTTTATGTAACAGTCTGCTTCCTCTTGCATTTTCTAAGGGTTTGCTTCCCAGAGGTAACTGCCGGTGCTGTGATGGGGATCGAACCCAGCACCTTCGAATTGTGAGCCGTGCCACTTAACCACTAGCCCACGCCGTTCCCCCTTCTTACCTGCGATTGTTGGTATCTTCATAGAGAGTATCAATGAATAGTCCTGGTGATGGCCATATGTATTTGCTCTTCTATTTTGTGTTTTGAGCTTGTTTAGATATTTCATAGTCATTCTCTTAGTACCACAGTTACATTCAAAGGTAGCTCCTATCTTTAGTTTGTTGAATAGATGATGGCTTGATTGTTTGAGGCCTTTATGAGTAATTACTTTATATGTTAGTATCATACAGTTAAAAGTAAAGCTGATAATCTGAGTAGTAGAGGAGAGGAGACTAACGTCCGAACCGGCAAAACATACTGATCAGACTGTAGTTCTTCTATCATGCGATGAAAGACCGAAGAAAAGAGGTTAAGAAGAATAATATCTTATTTAGCTGCTGGAGAGGCCACAGAACTAGTAGAAATATTACAGCATACCTGTCATCTCTCCCTCTTTGGTCATGTTGCTCGCCCACAAGATGCTCTGACACGCTGTGGAGGCGAGTTACGGGAAGAAGCTGCGCTCATCCTGGAGACGTCCTCAGGGCTGCCCTCGCAACACCTGGCTAAAACCGATCACCACCTCCCCAACAGAACTGCAGACCGCCTGAAACGCGACCATTAGACATGGTCATTAACACGGCGGACTCTGGTCGCCTAAGCGTACTATTGACATCTGTCCCCACTTGTGCACTGCCCTTACACCTTTTGAATACAACCAGTAATTTACAGTAAGAAGAATAGTAACACTGTAGCCTATCAGGCATGTGATAATTGGGTGGTTGAGAGGCAAGGCACTCATCTCTGATTGGCGATCGAGTTCTACAGGTTTCAAACGACCCCGTAGTCTCAAGAAAGGTGGGACCAGAGGGTGGCATCCTAAGTTACTTCCAGTCATTTCGTCTTATATCTTTCCACTGGTTCAACGTAGCTTGGGACCAGACAGTGAGGTGGATGACCAGCACAGTTTCTTTCACACTATAATCCACCAATTACAGCACAAGTTACATTATCAAGACAAAACTGTCTGATGATGCTGCCATCATTGTTTGCGATGGGCTACTAACTACAGTAAGAAACTATATCAGGGTAAAAATCAAAGGAGGAAATTTTGCAAGTCAAGACTGCTGACTTTTAGATAAACAGTCAATTTAATATATTTACAAATTAATATGTGCAGTGTATCGTTGTTGTTGAATGCCCACAATGAGTATGGTTAATCTTTTGTGTGCCCTAAAAAGGACGTTAAGTGGCGGGTTGTTGTAGCTTTTCGCACATCTCGAGCGTGCTGATGAAGGTGGACTGGGGTCCTACAGGTGGTCGTGCTATGCTTGACTTCATCAGCGTATTGCTCACTACTACGGAGATCATGTCGATCCCTCACCTCATTAGCCAAGCTGTCATGAAAACGGCCCATTTCCAGGGATGACAACTAGGAAACCGAGGTGAGGGTCTTGGCCAGTATATTGTGCCTGCCCCTAATATATCTGATCAGTATGTTGTGCCTCACAAGATGTTAGTCTACCATCCCATGCATTATATGATAATATTTGTTTAATCAGATACTTTCAAAACAAAATGTATTAATCACATTATCGTCAGCGTCATTCCGCAAGTATGCCGTATGCAAGTAAGCCAACAATATTCTCTAAGCATCCTAGTCTTTTACAGTGCTGTACCAATGTGGGCCTAGGTCTTTGGTCAATTCATTCTGCTCCGTGGATGTGTACATGCATAGGACCACCAAAACGTTGTTCTGCGTGTCCATCTGTTGTCATGCATGCGAATTATATGTCCAGCCCAGTGATGTTTGCATGATATTGCTTCTTCCACGACATCCCGCAGCAAAATTTGATGTCAATTTTCTTCATTTTGGAACTTATTCCTTATCAAATTTTTTAGTGCCGGTTCATTTGCTCGCTCAACATCTGATTTACGCAAGTTCCACACTTAACATGTGTAAATCATTTCTGGAATTAAATGTCTTGCATCTCTTGGAGTATTGGCTAAATACTTATTTAGTAAACTGAATTTAATTATATTTTATTGTATAGTTTACCAGTTTTAGATTTATCTATATCATTTATGAAATGTGACGGAAACGTATCACATGGCAGGTTTGATATGGGTTCCTGTTGCTAATGATTGATTCACTTTTCCGCTGCAAGTGTGGCATGGTATCACCTCCACCAGAAGACTCCTCTGCAGTGGCAGTTTAATAGCAGCAATTTTACATGATGATGTTGCTAGCCTTATATACAACCTTCTTTAGTCACCTTTTATATCGAAGGTTACAGTGTTTGAGTGTGGTGGTAGATCACTTGCTTGTTGCAGTGAAGGTACAGGGTTTGTGCTCTTGTTACCTCCACGCTTCAGTTGGCCCAGCTACAAATGGGTACCTGGATTACTATTAGGGAAGGATAGGCACCAGCAAATGGGAACAAACATCACATGATGCAAACAGACTGACCTCATGCAAAGAAGTCTCTAACACTTCATCCCCGACAGCAGTGTCTACTATGGGGCTATCTTTACACCTCAGATAACCAAATATTGAGATAACAAACAATGTGCTGTAATGTAAGACTGAAATAACAAGGATATAGAGAATGTTTTTCGTTAGTTAGAGTGTCTGTTGGTGCAGAAAAGGAATGTGTCGGACCGAAAGGTGCAAATATCGCAATCAATCTGTAAACTAGCGACACAACACATTCCGTTCTCCGGACTACATTCTGCTACATGCAAAGCCCTGTTCAGGGCTTGGTAGCGGGAGATTGAGAACGAACGCAGAATAGTGTTAATGTGGTGGTAAATTACTCACTTTACTTGGCAAAGGTACGGGGTCAAACTCCCACGACCGTTGCACTCCTGTCATCCCAGCTTTAAATGGGTACCTGACATACAACTAGAGATGTAAAAAACAGTGAGGAAATGATCAGGTTACCCTTCTTCATACAAGCCGGGGCTTAGTATACTGAAGTCTCTAACAACTTTATTACCAGACAGTAACATAACTTCAATGGGACAAAACTTTCCTTTTTTTTGATCAAAGAGGTCACTGAAAAATAAAACAAATAATATGGATTCCTGTTGCTAATGTACATTTCAATTTTCTTACTATTGCAGAGGCTTCTTCCCTCTTTTCATTCCAATGATAGCGGCGAGAAACGGGAGACATTAAGGTAAGTAGCTGGCTATTGTTGGCAAGTTCTCTTGTATTTAAGCTAATGATTTATTCAATATTTTATTAGTTTCTCATGTAATTGTAAATGATTCCTTATAATTATTGTTACACTTTGTGCCACCTTCTTCTTGGGTCAATCTCCTCTGACAGAAAAAGTCAGGGACCATTATGTCTGATGGTGTCTTTCAATGCAGTAATAAACCCTGTGCACTGTACTTGAGCTGTGACCATTCTCCATACTATGCCTTAGCTCTCATTTGTGGTTTTAAATTTGGCTTCTATAGTTCTCTGTCAAGTTTTTAGAAAGCATTTCTGGTGATAGTTGGAGGTTCTCTTGGATGACATCAGCCTTCCAAGTACTATCGCCATACTGAAGATTGGATCTCCAGCAATTTGTTTTTCCATTTTGATAATCTGTACACCTGCTGAAGTCAGATGAATTGGGCCGAAAGGTGCAACTATCACAGTCAAGCTGTAAACCATCACACAATGCATTCCGTTCTCAGGACTACATCCTGCTACTTGCAAGGCCCTTCGCAAAGCCCCATTTTATAGTCTCAAGCAACTTCATGGCTGTCCAATGGTCTTTTGTTGGTTGTCTGACTTAGCCATCACTCTAATTTGGATCTACCTCCAGCTAGTTGTTATTGGATGAATAACTCAGAATTCCTGTCACTCTAAATGTCGTAGCAGGCTGTGGCGGCCTTTGACTGTCACCTAAACCCCTCACGATAAAATGAAACGCAAGAGTGGTCAGCTCCGAACCCCTGCCTATACTAGACACATTCTTCCCCCTAACCCCTCGTTTCCTTTGTCGACTTAATGTCGAGACAGGGAGTGACCTTGGCACACATTCAGGTAACCTTTGTTCCCAGAGTCGCCAGCCCCATCTCCCCTGTCCTAAATGCTCATGCTCCAGCTGGAACTGTTACAGTAGTGCAATGGCTCCTTTCTTTCCTTCCTAAATACGGAGACAATGGATCTACTTAGATTAACAACTGACTTATCAGACATGTAATACATATAACCACTGAATGCCATAGCAACAAAATAGCTGTCCTGTGTAAGAACCTAAACTGAATTCTGGAAGATATACAAACAATATAGTTGTTGTTTCGAATGCCCACAAAGATTAGATTTATGCTTTTGTGCGCCCTGAAAAGGACATTAAGTGGCAGGTTGCAGTAGCTTTCCTTACATCCCCAGCACGCTGATGAAGGTGGATCGTGGTCTTCCATGTGGTTGTGCTATGCTTGGCTTGATCTGCGTGTCTCTCACTGCTATAGGAACATGTCGATCTTCACCTCATTAGAGAGGCAACCATAAAAACAGCTCGTTTCCAGGGAGGGCTGCGGCAAAGCCGAGGTGGGGATCTTGGCCAGTATATTTGCCTGACCCTGACCAAAATGTATGATCAGTATGTTTTGCCTGATCAGACGTTAGTCTTCCTCTCCAAACAATATAGTAATATATATCTTTTGATTTTACATTTCTACAATATTTTGCAGGCGCCTTTTCTGTGGAGAGAGTTTTAAATTTGGAAATCCACTGGAAGACTTACAAAAGAAGTTGAAAGGTAAGGTTTGCTTGTAAGTTACAGTATTCTCTTTCGCCTGCTATCACCCAGGGGTGCATATGCCATCAACAAACCCTCGCCAAGCAGCTCTGCCCTGTGCAATTTTTTTTGCTTCCTTCCAGCTTTTTCCTGTTTCTGTACTTCCGCCTCCAGATCTCATTTCCATGTATTCCTTGATCTGCCTATGCCTGTCCTTCCCTGGGGATTCCATGACAGGGATGGCCTGGTGCTTTTTTAATGTATGACCCATCCATCTTCACTTTCTTCCTAGGATTTCCTGTTCCAATTTACGTTGTCCCGCTCTCTCCCACAGTCTGTCGTTTGTAACTTTGTCAAACCATTTATACCAAGTATCTTTCTCAGGCATCTGTTGACAAAACCCTGCAGTCTCCTGTCATTGCCTTTGGTCATTCTCCGGGTTTCCGCTGCATACAGCAGGACTGGCTTCACATTTGAATAGAAAATCCTTATTTTTGTCTTCCTTCATATTTCCTTGGAGTTCCTTATGGGGCTACAGTATTCACATTGACATATTACTTCTAGTTGTTGCCATTAAATTATTTCTAGTTCTTGGCTTCTTCTAGTTTTCTTCCCATGGTTACTTCTAGTTCTTCCCCTTGGTTAACATTGTAATTCCCACATTAAAAATTGACATCATTTTTCTTGCAGGTGCATTATTTTTCAACACGTCACAATTAACTATGCTTGTTGACTTTAAGAGTCTGTAACTTTTTATATTTGTTGGTCTATAGAAATAATTTTATTGTGTGTAGAGGCATAAATTAATAAAGAACTTTTTGGTGTTATTGTTTTTGTTGTGTGTGTGTGTGTGTTAGTTTCTGAGTTAGTAGGAAATGAAGGTGATAGTGTTGAAAAACAGCACAAATATGTAGACTAATGCGTTATTGGCGTTCCACAGATGGCGGATAATCAATGTTTCAACATATCTGTTAGTTTCCACTACATAAACAAACTAAATAGATCTACCAAAGAAAAATCTGTAGCAAAAACTTAATTCTCCAAATCTCAGCGAAAAATATAAGAAATCATTTCCCAATGTCTAAAACAAATTTCAAAATCGCCATTGTTTATAACATGACATGGCGGAAGTGGAACTCTCTACAATCGATAGAGAAGTATCTTCAGCCAATTTCTACGGTAGCCTGGTTGTCTATCTATGATTAAAATGCTTTGAAAAGCGTGAAATGTAAATTCAGTCAGATAAAAGCGACAGACAATGACCCGCGCAAATTTAATCGCCAATGATTACGTAAAAGTTAACAAAGAGTGCAAGCTATATGTATGTACCTAATTTTTCTTAACTATGAAGTTAAATGTTGTCACTTCGGGAGTGAACTAGATTCATACATTTTTGTTTTAAAACTTAAAATGGAAAGGGGATTCATCTCTGGAAATACAAAGTTCGTGCTTTGTGCGATGCTCTCAGCAGGTGACATACCGTTCTGCAGAGTGCGACCGAGCCATATGGGGAAACCCATGGCGATGAAGTCAAGCCCTCGCCTTTAAGCTTTTTAAGAATTGTAGAAATAGTTGCTAAAATAAATTGTGTAACTGCTATACTTTGCGTTTTTAAAGTTTTATGATACAATCTCATGGAATATGAGATTATTATTGTCATATAAGTAGAGTGAATAGTAAAGTGGTTTAAAAGCTTACACCTTACGGCTAAAATAACTACTGTATGCCCTGTAGCGTCATGCTCCAGTCAATCCAGCAGTAAATGGATACCTAGTACAATGAAGTATCCAATACTTTATCCCTGATGGAATTATCTGCAATGAAACCACTATTCTTTTAAAAAAAATATTAACAGCAATCTATATTTTGCAATTATGACTTCTGACTGATTGAAATATACATTTTTATTTGGTCTTTTTCTCTCTTCCAAACTACAGAGGGCTACTTACATCCAGAAATAGCACGGTATAGAAAGCAGACAAGACAATTCCGTTATAGGGATTATAAGATGAGACATCAGCGCCATCTATCAGACCTGTTGACACATTTACTTCTTGCTAGACAGGTATGTGTTAATAAAATTGTCACGTCTGTGACAGAAAACTGACGTATGGCAAAGAACAAACTGTGTTGTTTTTAGTTTGAATAATACTAGACAGGTATGTGGGAATAAAATTGTTACTTCTGGTACAAAATACTGCTGTATGGCATAGAACTAAAATTTGGTTGTTTCTAGTTTGAATAATCTATGTACATATACTAATAAAAAACTGAAAATCTGTTTGTTTGTTTCTTTGTTTGTTCCTTATACAGATCATTCTACTGATCTGAAGCAAAAATTTGCACAGTTACCTTTTAGGGCTCTTATGACATTATTGGCTACATGACATTTGGTCAGCTCACCCGTTTCCAAATTTAATTCTAATGGCAACTCGGCCTGTAGAAGACGGAGTGTGTCAGCTAAGGCTCAGTTACTGATAAAAAATTAGGGCGCACACGCATCAGTCTACACTATTGTCATGAGCGACGGGACTACAGATCTAGCATGACCAAAAAGCCTAAACTACTAAGAAAAGGAAGAAATCCCAATGACACATGAGACAATTACTCTGAAATCAAGTCATGATTTTTCGAAATATTTGCAAATATGGCATAAAGAAATATAAAGGGTCATTCCTACATAGTAATTCAAAGTGCAGGATGGGGGGGGGGGGGGGGGGGGGCGGCGGCACATAATGGGCAGGTTGGAGGTTTGGTAAGGGAGTGCACTGTTGATGTGAGGGATGAAAGAAGTTTTACAAATTAACAATGTTCATAATTATCTGGGACAATGTCTGATACCCTTACTGGTAATCATAAAATTGAAGGCTCAAACTATGGCAGATCCTAATTGCTGTCGTAGCCGGGAGTTGAATTGTGAATAAGCTCAGGATTCTTTCTAAATGCACCCAAAGCTTGTACTTCTTAATCTCTGACTGTTGTTGATGTTATCGCATGGCTGCTGAGCAAGCCTGCGCTTGGCAGCTCAATACCATTCTTATATAGATACTGGTCTTCTTTATTTGTTTCACTGCTCTGTACAGTGTGTTGGCAATTCTCAGCAGTTCTTGTGAAAATCTTTTCCTCATGTCAGCGAGCGCCTTGCACTAAATGAGTAAGTGTCTGTTTCATCAGGGTGAGAGCAATGTCTGCACAAGGGCAGGTGCTGGGGATTGATGTGGTTCTATTGACTGTAGTATATCCTGTCCGGAGCTGAAAGATGAGACTTTGATCTCTTCTATATAGTTTACTATCTGACAGTAAAATACTGGCTCTTGGCCTTCTTAGTAAAGACAGAGTGAGATGCCCTAAAATCACAAACCTTTCCATAGATGAAGCCTATACACTGAATGTGCTAATTCATCTGGCAAAAAGGCAAACCACCTACTGCTTTTGTATGTCTATTATCACTTGCATACCGCAAGCGAGTGATGATAACGGTGTCAGGAGACCGATTTTTACCATCGTCTTAGGTCTGCTCTCTATTTATATTTTAGTGACGGAGATTTACCCTGACTCTAATGTCCTGAGCTACATTGGTCCAGTGGCAGGATGTGCTAGTTGAGACAACTGGAGGTAGCATGGGATGCAGAATTATTTTCTCTAGTTTACTCCTTGACTTACTAGGCCTGGGTAGGCGGTATATCTGGTAGGCTAACAGCCCAGCCCGTTCTTTTCTATTTTTCAACTGTCATTGGTTCTTTTACGTGCACATCGTGTACACGGGACCTCTGAGTTTATTGTCCATCTCCGATAGAACTGGACATTAGGTCTTATCTCCTGCCGAAGACGGATGTGTCGGACCGAACGGTGCAAATATTGCATCCAAGCTGTAAACTAGCGACACAACGCATTCCGTTCCCTGTACTACATCTTGCTTCTTGCAAAGTCCTGTTCAGGGCTTGGTAGGAAATTGAGAACGAACGCAGAAGAAGAAGAAGGTCTGATCTCCCGTCGAGACAGGTGTTTCATGAAACTTGCCGAATTAGAAAACCTCATTTATGTCATTAGATGTTGGAAGTAGGTGCAGACTTCTTTCGTATACCATCTGTGTGGCTATTGATGTTTTCAATCTATGCCTCAGACATCAACCAGAAAATATCTAAAGGAAGCAGTGGTTAAAACTAGAGGTGTGGAGCCCTTATCGTAGATTGGATATAAACTTGCTATAAAGGATACAAAGAAAAGTGACAAAACTGTTAGGGGAAATCCAGAATTATAGTTATAAGGAAAGACTCAGAAAAACCTACAGTGCCTAGAAAATAGAAGAATTCGAGGTGATTAAATACAGGTTTATAAGATAATCAACGGAAAAAATAAATTAGATTATAACAAGTTTTTCAAAATATAGCTGACTACAAGAACGAGAGGGCACAGCCACAAATTAATTAAAGAAAGGTACAGACTAGATAACCAAGAAATATTAATTTTAGTCAGGGAGTTGTGAATACTTGGAATGCATTGCCACAGAAAATAGTGGAGGCAGGGTAAATTAATGCATTCAAGAATAGATTTTATGCGCATAGGTATTTTTAGATACAGTGAATGTAAAATAAAAAGTGGTTGTATACAGACTCTGCAGTCTTCTTCCTATTCTTCTGCGTTCGTTCTCAATCTCCTGCTTCCGAGCTCTGAACAGAGCTTTGCAAGTAGCAGGATGGAGAACGGAATGCGTTGTGTCGCTAGTTTACAGCTTGACTGCGATATTCGCACCTTTCGGTCTGACACATCCGTCTTCGGCAGGTACAGTCTTCTAAACCAGTATAAAAACTTTAAGTTAACGTGGCTGTATTGGCATCTCCTAAGAGTTTGTCCAGTAATGGTACTAATGATGGCCAAATGTGCTTTATTTGCTTGTCAAATGTTGAACATTTTTGCATCAGAGGTCTATCAGTAATTTTATCAGCACCAGATTCATCATCGAGGGATAATATAATTAATTAGTTGAATATATGATATCCTAATCTGTTGTGGCCCATGCTAAGATTACTAATTGTTTGGGACCTAAGCTGGAGCACAATGAATGAGCTGACAGCAGCAGGTGACTCATAGCTGATCGTTTGCATCAGGATCAGTGAACCAGAGCTGACCAAGACCCTACTGTGCCTCCAAACGGCGACCCTTTTAACAGGCTGTACTAGTGTAATCTGGCTAAGATAATAGGTAACCCAGTAGGAAGGCAAACCTGGTACCTAAAGCCAGTTGAAACCTGGTTTATTGGGCCAAAAGACACAAATATTGCAGCTATTTTGTAAACTACGGCCCGTCCATTTGAGGACGAACGACAAAGAAGAAGATATTGCAATAAGTAAGAATGCACTTTTTCATACAACTCTTTGAACCACTGACATAGTTGATCTTAGTTCCTTTAAGACTCATTGTTTGGCTCTTTCTTCACTGCTGCAACTGGTGGTAGTGCATCTGTGAAGGATGATACGAATCTTCCATGGATCATTTGTTTTAAATGATTTAACCACATGTCAAAATGTTTTTTTAACATATGCTCTATCTCGCTTTAGGATCTGTTTGAACATGCTTCAACTTTAGCACCAGGGGAATCTATTAAATTCAAGTATCGTCCGCCTCCTAAGAAGAAAACCTCCCCTCTTGAGCAAACAGTGAAGAAAAAGACAATCAGGTAGAGTAAAGAAATCCAGAATTGTTAAGCACACAATGACACACAAAAGCCAGATTTGTTGAGTACACAGTTAAAGGACACAAAATCCAGAATTGTTGAGTACACAGTTATAGGACACAAAAAATAGTTTAGTTGAGCACACAGTTATAGGGCATTAAAAATAAGTTTTGTTGAGCACACAGTTATATGACATACAAAAACCAGAATTATTGAGCACACAGTTATATGACACACAAAAACCAGAATTGTTTATCACACAAGTTATATGACACACAAAAACCATAATTTTTAAATTGAAATTTATACGGCACACAGAAACCAGAATTGTTGAGCACACAGTTTAAACACCCTGTCTCACTGAACCAGTACCTGGTATTATACCAGTCAAAACCCTGTTACTGAACTGATGACAGCCTCATCACATACCAATGAAACCTCTGTCACTGAACCAATGACAACCTGGTCACATACCCGTGAACCCTGTTACTGAACTGATGACAGCCTCATCACATACCAATGAAACCCCAGTCACTGAACCAATGACAGCTTGGTCACATACCAATGAAACCCCTGTCACTGAACCAATGACAACCTGGTCACATACCCGTGAACACTGTCACTGAACTGATGACAACCTGGTCACATACCAATGAAACCCCTGTCATTGAACCAATGACAGCTAGGTCACACACCAATGAAAACCCTGTCACTGAACCAATGACAACCTGGTCACATACCCGTGAATACTGTGACTGAACTGATGACAACCTCATCACATACCAATGAAACCCCTGTCACTGAACCAATGACAACCTGGTCACACACCAATGAAACCCCTGTCACTGAACCAATGACAACCTGGTCACTGAACCAATGACAGCTTGGTCACATACCAATGAATCCCCTGTCACTGAACCAATGACAGGTGGTCACATACCTGTGAACACTGTGACTGAACTGATGACAGGCTGGTCACATACCTGTGAACACTGTGACTGAACTGATGACAACCTCATCACATACCAATGAAACCCCTGTCACTGAACCAATGACAACCTGGTCACATACCCGTGAACACTGTCACTGAACTGATGACAACCTGGTCACATACCAATGAAACTCCTATCACTGAACCAATGACAGCTAGGTCACACACCAATGAAACCCCTGTCACTGAACCAATGACAACCTGGTCACACACCAATGAAACCCCTGTCACTGAACCAATGACAACCTGGTCACATACCAATGAAACCCCTGTCACTGAACCAATGACAACCTGGTCACATATCAATGAAACCCCTGTCACTGAACCAATGACAACCTGGTCACTGAACCAATGACAGCTAGGTCACACACCAATGAAACCCCTGTCACTGAACCAATGACAACCTGGTCACACACCAATGAAACCCCTCTCACTGAACCAATGACAACCTGGTCACATACCAATGAAACCCCTGTCACTGAACCAATGACAACCTGGTCACATATCAATGAAACCCCTGTCACTGAACCAATGACAACCTGGTCACTGAACCAATGACAGCTTGGTCACATACCAATGAAACCCCTGTCACTGAACCAATGACAGCCTGGTCACATACCCGTGAACACTGAATTGATGACAACCTGGTCACATACCAATGAAACCCCTGTCACTGAACCAATGACAACCTGGTCACATATCAATGAAACCCCTGTCACTGAACCAATGACAACCTGGTCACTGAACCAATGACAGCTAGGTCACACACCAATGAAACCCCTGTCACTGAACCAATGACAACCTGGTCACACACCAATGAAACCCCTGTCACTGAACCAATGACAACCTGGTCACATACCAATGAAACCCCTGTCACTGAACCAATGACAACCTGGTCACATATCAATGAAACCCCTGTCACTGAACCAATGACAACCTGGTCACTGAACCAATGACAGCTTGGTCACATACCAATGAAACCCCTGTCACTGAACCAATGACAGCCTGGTCACATACCCGTGAACACTGAATTGATGACAACCTGGTCACATACCAATGAAACCCCTGTCACTGAACCAATGACAGCCTGGTCACATACCCGTGAACACTGAATTGATGACAACCTGGTCACATACCAATGAAACCCCTGTCACTGAACTGATGACAACTTGGTCGCATACCTGTGAAAACTGTCACTGAACCAACCTTTGGCATTCAATCTGAAAAGGACGCCGTCATAGTTTACAGCGAGGCTGTGATATCTGTGCCTTTCGCTTTGAGTTGCTGGCTGCTGTCACTTCATTCACTATGTTGTGTCTTCAGCCCCACAATGAGTTCTCGATAAGATCTTGCATTAGAAAAAATGTTTGCTGTAGTAAGAAATGTACTATCATTTAATGCAGAATTCTCAAGGAAGTCAGAGAAGAGTGCGGAGTGCCGGACACGTCATCTGATGAAGATGAAGAGACAAGTAAGAACTTACAGACCATTATCATAATTACTTGTATTACACAGTTCTCAGGTCTTGCTGTGCCTGATTTAAGTATCTGAAATAATGTGCATTATTAATACAATGTAGAACAGCAGAGAAGATATGCAGACTTAAGACAACTTGGTGAAGAACCATAGAAGATGAAATGAAAATTGTGAACAAGATCTGCTACACTTAACAAAGGATGGCTGTGATCGGATGAATTGGAGGACATTTGTTGCTGTCCTTAATAGTTCAATCGGGCGTGATAGTCACAGATCACTTTCACAGTGATGGACCTAGGACCGAAGAAGTGGAAAGAATTTGTTGCTGCCCATAACTATTTCCAGTTCCGTCTTGTTTTGCTGACTTGTCTTGCAGTCCATGGCACGTCCCACAACCATGTATGTCAAATAATTTTTTTTTCCCAAAATAAAATAAATGAATATTAAACAAATTGAGCTAAATTTACTAAAGATTTTGAGATGTATAATTAAATTATCTATAACATGAAGTGTTTATAATAAAAATATATATACTATTATGAAGTGGTAAATATCATTAATGTAGAAGGAAAAACACCAGCATGCTGAACATTTTTTTCTTCTCACCATGTCATGAGAAACTCATGAGTTCAATCCATCGCTATCATTACAACAGTCTTCATTGTCCCAGTCAAAGCATGAATGTGTTGAATCTTCACATGAAATCGAGAAGCGTGATCATGTTTGATAAAAAAATTAATTTCTCTTGAAATCATATTTCCATCGTGAAAAATGTATCAGGTTTAAAAATGTCACATTTGTAAATACCAACCTGAAGGAAATAACTCTACATTAAACGAAACCTATGCATGGGCCAGGTTGGTTGGTTGGTTATTGATCTAGTGGCCTATGGCCTCCTGCCCTTTGGCCCAATACCACATAGTTGTGTCTGCAAGTGTTTGTAAGCTGTTGATTTGTTCCGTTCAAAGTGTTCCATTTGTCTGGCCTCGGAGGAAGAAGCTCTTTCCTAACACTAGCAGGCGCCGGACATTGAAAAAGATGGTGCTCAACAGTTTCATAGGGATGCGTGCACAGCCAACAGTCTGGAGTATGTTCTGGTTGGATTCTGTTCAAGTGACTTAAGTTGTATGTGTTGAGTGCGAAGTCGGAAAATGGTGCTTTAGTCTCTTCTTTTCAGGAGGTTGCTGTTGTCTTTGGGATTTTGGATGGCCATATATTTGTAGATTTCTCTCCAAGCATTTCCCATTGCCCATCTATTCAGGCAGGCCTCTTTGTTCGCAGTCTTCAGTAGTTGTTTGACTGTCTGTAGGGTTGTTGGCGTGTATTGTTGTTCTTGATTTGATCCCATCTTAGCCAGTCTGTCTGCCTTGTCATTACCAGGTGTATTATTTCTTCTTCTTCTTCGTTCTCAATCTCCCGCTGCCAAACCTTGAAAGGGCTTAAGTAGCAGAATGTAGTCCAGAGAACGGAATGTGCTGTGTCGTAGTTTACAGGCTGCGATATTTGCATCTTTTGGTCCAACACATCCGACTTCAGCAAGCATTTTTTGAGTACCGGGTTAGCATTCCCTCTTCAATCCCTTCTCCTTAGCCAGTCTGCTCTGCTGCAGCCTGTTATCCAGGTTCACCGCGTGGAGGTGTAGAAGGGTCTTGGCAGCTCTGGTTCGCTGGCCCTGACGCTAGCAGTCATCTATGGGTCGCTGACCACTGCAGCTCATGCACTGCTCAGCATCTTGATCCCCCAGGTGTATTTGATTGGCCAGCGATCCATTGTATAACCTACGCATGGACCAGATAGTTGACCATCTTTAAGCTGACCTAAATATGTTAACGTGGTCTGCAAATAAATGAATCCAGTATTCCTTATATGCTGGAAATGGTTGTTGTTATTATTGAATGCCCACAATGAGTAGGGGTACTCTTTTGTGCATCCTGAAAAGGGCGTTTAATAGCGGGTCGTTGTAGCTTTCTTCACAACCCGAGCGTGCTGGTGAAGGTGGACCGGGGTCCTCCAGGCGGCTGTGCTATGTTTGATTTGATTTGCGTGTTGCTCACTACTATAGGGATCACGTCGATTTATCAAATTGTTAGCCATATTGCCATGACAACAGCACACTTCCAGGGAGGATTATGGGGAAGTCGATGTGGGGGTCTTGGCCAGTATATTTTGTCTGCTGACTGACTAACGTGTCTGATCAGTATGTTTTGCCTGACCAGACGTTAGTCTTCCATCCCGCTGCTAAGGGTAAATTCAAATGTAGTATTGGACCCATTGGAAGTCCACCAACTGGGGTGATGGTTTAATAATAAAATATGTGTTTATCATCTCTAATTATTGATATGCTCAAATTGGCTCATATATAAATGGATACTAACTTACTGTTAGGGAAGGAAAGGCAGTGAGGGATGAAACTGGTAATCTCACCTTATAAACAAGCTGTGGCCTTGTACGATGGTCTCTAACACTTTATCCTCGACGGCAGTGTCTGCTATGAGACTAACTTTACCTTTATATTTGTAACAAACTGTGTTTTAGAATTTCAAGTTTATATTCTATTCTTTTATGTTGGGGAGGAAGACTAACGTCTGGTCAGGCAAAATATACTGGACAAGACCCTCGCCTTGGCTTCCTCTCAGCCCTCCCTGGAAACGGACTGTTTTTCATGGCAGCCTGGCTAACGAGGTGAGGTATCTACATGATCCCCGTAGTAGTCAGTGACATGCAGATGAAGCCAGACATAGCACAACCGCCTGGAGGACCCCGGTCCACCTTCATCAGCACGCTTGAGATGTGAGAAAAGCTACTGCAACCCGCCACTTAACGTCCTTTTCAGGGCGCACAACAGAATGAACCTTCTCATTGTGGGCATTCGAAACAACTATTCTTTTATGCTAGAATTTCAAGCTTTTTTTTGTAACTCATATTTTGAAAGTTGAAACATATTTGTTACTATCATGTTTTAGAGTTTGATCAAATTTTTAGTTGTTTAAAAATCTTTTTTGAACATCTTCTAGGTCCGGTGCAAAGAAGTAGACGTCAGCTATTCAAGTCCCTGGGTCCAATTCCCTCTCCCGAGCCCACTCTTCCTAGTGTGGTCTCCACATTTGCCAGTAAACCTCAGATGGTTAACGGAGACTTGGGGCATGCTGATCATACATTAGATGGCACACAGGGAGGGCAGGTTACAACCAACAACAAGCGGCCTCGACCCATCAGCCCGGTTGAGGTGACGGAGGAGAGTTATAAACTAATGCTCAAGTTACATAAGAAAAAGAAAATTCTAGAACCAGTAAGTACTGTTTGAGACTGGTACAGAGTGTGTGGCACAGCTGTTAGGATACTGATCTATAGACAAAGGGGACCCAAGCTAAATAAACCCCTGTACGATAAAATTAAAATCTAGCCTGTACACACTCCATTATGACTGCATGGTCATTTCACTTAGTTGCCCCTATAGAGGTTTGCCTACTTGCAATAGAGTGGGTAGACAAACAGGCCACTTGTACCTTTGCGTGATAAAAGGCCACTTTTGGGTAGAAATTTTCCTTAACTTAGAATTTTAAACAGGGTAACATGTAAAAAGAGCTTCTTCCTTTGGGCCATTACCCATGGAACATTGAAATTAAAAAGTAATTTTTTTTATTGCATCTCTGGGATTAAGACGGTGAGCAGTGCATGAGCTGCAGCGGTCAGCGACTCATAGCTGACTGCTAGCATTAGGGCCTGCAAACCAGAGATGCCAAGACCCTTCTACACCTCCACGCAGTGATCCTGGATAACAGGCTGCAATACAACAGACTGGCTAAGTAGAAGGGATCGAAGAGGGAAGGCAGCCCGGTACTCAAAAAATGCCTGTTGAAGTCGAATGTCTCGGAAAGCAAAACCTTTTTCAGGGCTTGATAGCAGGAGATTGAGAACGAATGAAGAAGGGAGATCTTTTAATTGTTATACTGTTGTTGTTTCTTTCATATTATGCAGTTTTATTGGTGCCAGATCTTCTGCATGGGTTTTGCAAGTTCTTGATCTTGGTTCAAAACCCTAGTGTGTCCGATGATTTAGTGAAGGAGATGGCAGCAGTCAGCAACTTAAAGTTGGTTTTTAGTCAGGGTCATTGAACAAATCTGGCAAAGATGGTGCCATAACTGGCTGCGAGTCTACATTTCTCTACTGTTTTGAATCATTATGGATGCCGCCAGACCACGGATTTGCCTGGAATTCACACTAGTCGACGGCCTATACTTGTGTTCACGGAAAGGTGGTGTTGTTTTCCGTCTGGACTTGTTATTTCGTTCTTTTTTGTGTGATTTCTTCCATCCGTTTATCCTGGTCTGGACGCCGGCTGAATGGCACTACGCTTATACCTCTGTCGTATTTAACGGGTTAGTTCTGCTGGTTCACCTTCACAAATTTGGCGTGTGGGAATTTTAGATGCTACTATGATGAGCTGAATACAGCTGGGGAGATATGCCAGACTCACTCACACGCTGAGTGTTTTCCATACGACCTCTTGTGGTTATCGAAAAGGCACGACAATCTGCGTTAGATGCCATTCCACCTTTCTACCCTGCGGGTTACATGTTTACGGAAAGGCTTCGGTGGTAACCCTGAGGCAAAATCTGCATCCTATGCTATCTCCAGTCATCTCGATGAATGTCTTGCCACTGGCAAAAGATAGCTTAGGCTCTGTGAGTGAGGTTGACAAAAGGCGCAGTTTCTTCCTCACTTTAATCCGAATCACCGCGCAAGTCACCCATTTCAGCGGACACAGCAAGAGATACGACTGTCCACACGGCTGAACAAAGAGAGTGGTCTTCATCACTTGTGATGGACAACAACCATTGAACAATAGCTGTCCAAGACCTTATTCCACCTCAAAGTGACGCCCCTAGTAACAGGCTGAATCCTTGCAGCCTGACAGAATAGGGATTCTTCTTCTTCCCCTATTTTCAATCTCTCGCTACCAAGCCCAGAAAAGAGTTTTGCAAGTAGCAGGATGTTGTCAGGAGAACTGAATGCATTGGGTCATAGTTTACAGCTCGACTGTGATATTTGCACCTTTTGGTTCGACACACCCGACTTCAGCAGGCATTTTTGAGTACCGGGTTAGCTTTCATCTTTGATCCCTTCTCCTTAGCCAGTCTGCCCTGTTGCAGCCATATATCCAGGATCTCCAGAGGTGTAGAAGGGTCTTGGCAGCTCTGGGATTGTTGATTCTGACGCTAGCAGTTAGCTATAGGTCGTTGACCGTTGAAGTTCATGTACTGCTCAGCATTTTAATCCCGCTTGTCATCTGACAATTCTTGCACACATTACAACTCATCTTATTGAACTCAAATCTAAGTTGCAAACTTGAGGACAGTTCGTTCATGAAATGTGTGGACACATTAACTAACTTCAGAATAAACTTCCACTCTGGGAAAGTCAACTAGGGATAGGGAGTACTTATCATTTTTCCACACTTGAGAACCACAACAATCATTTAGATTGTGATCTCTGCCGCAGACGGATGTGTTGGACCAAAAGGTGCAAATATCGCAGTCAAGCTGTAAACTAGCGACACAGCACAATCTATTCTCCGGACTACATCCTGCTGCTTGCAAAGCACTGTTTAGGGCTTGGTAGTGAGAGATTGAGAATAAGCAAAGAAGAAGTAGAAGATTGTGGTTCATTTACAGACGAGCTAAGTCCTTGAATGAAGAATTCAATACCAGGTCATGGGATTTCAAACACAAGAAGTGAGGGGACGGGGTGGCCTAGTGGTTAAGTGACACGGCTCACAACCGGAAGGTGCTGGGTTCGATCCCCATCACAGCACCGCCATTACCCCGGGGAAGCAAACCCTTAGAAAATGTAGGAGGAAGCAGACCCTTTCATAAAATGCATGCTGAAGTCGGTTGCACTGGGCCAACAGGCGCAAAATAAAAACCACAGTGCAACGCACACCGCCTTGGGGATAAGAGAAATAAGGCGAACGCAAATAAAAACACAAGAAGTGCATTTTTATTCCCGAGTAGTCTGCAGGGTCTTTGTATATTGTTTTTTTTTTGGCGTTCGCCATATTTCTCTAATCCCCAAGGCGGTGTGCGTTGCACTGTGGTTTTTATTTTGCGCCTGTCGGCCCAGTGCATCCGACTTCAGCATGCATTTTATGTAAGGGTCTGCTTCCTCCTGCATTTTCTAAGGGTTTGCTTCCCCAGGGTAACGGCCGGTGCTGTGATGGGGATCGAACCCAGCACCTTCGGATTGTGAGCCGTGCCACTTGGTCTTTGTATATGACAAGGACAAGAACAGCCCCACTGCTCCACAGAGAGCATGTCATAAGATACTTACTGCTTAGTGGGCTAGGCTCAAGCAGCTTATTACTCTGTTGCATTACAATAATAGCCACAAAGGGTTATCAACCGATGTGCGAGTCCATCTTAATAGAGCAAAGTAGATTCACAGTCTGTTAGACACCATCAATGCGCTGCTCTTAACAAAGGACATAACCATGACTGGTGTTATGCCATATCATACAGTTGCCTCTTACAACATACTCTCTGTGGAGCAGTGGTGCTATTCTTGTCCTTGTCATACACAAAGACCCCAGAAGACCACTTGAAACTAGTGTCACAGCTTGACATAATGAATATTTTGTTGAATTTCTAAAAACTAAAGATTTATTATCAAATTAATACCAGTATCTTATAATTTCATAATAACATGTAGTATGGCCCGTCATATATGTAAAATTTGCTGTCTGACCCTCGCTCTTGATGAAGTTGCACACGCCTGTGTTAAGTCTAAATTATCCTGACCAATGGCACACTAGCGGTGATAGACATAACTATCTAGATAACAAGAAATCAAATGTTAATACAGTGAACGAGACCCGCAGACTGAAATATTGTATGTGAGACTTCTAATACATGAAAGTGTTCAGCTAATACATGAAAGTGTTCTCGCATCTAAAACATGAAAGTGGTCACTCACATCTAAAACATGAAAGTGGTCACTCACATCTAAAACATGAAAGTGTTTACTCACATCTAAAACATTAAAGTTTTCACTCCCAGCTAAAACATGAAAGTACTCACTCCCAGCTAATACATGAAAAAAGTGTTCACTCCCAGCTAATACATGAAAAAAATGTTCATTCCAATCTAGTCTGTGAAAGTGTTCACTCCCATCTAAATGTGAAAATATTCACTCCCATCTAATACACAAAAGTGTTCACTCCCAGCTAATACACATAAATATTCACTCCCATCTAATATGTGAAAGTGTTCACTCCCAGGATCTTCCAGAACTAGACACAGATAACGTCACTCTCCAAGATATCCTCACCAGGTGCCGGGCAAACAAGAAGAATGCTAAGGTTACTTCAGGTGCAGAACTTAATGGTCAGTAATGTATGTTGTTGTGTGCTCAAGTGCTCTTCTGTTTTATATCCATTTTTAGTAGATTTCTTGATATGATGATTCACCTTTTCTTCGCTCCAAGTGGTGCATAGGACCACTTCTACGTGTTTCCAAAAACCGCCACTTGAATACGTAATAGGGTCTTGGTCAGTTATGATTCGCTGGCCGTGATGCAAGTGTCAGCTCATACACTGCTGCATCTTCTGCCCTATAATGTGACTTAAAGTGGGTTGTCCATGGGGCTTGTAACTATCTATCTTATCTTCAGTTCACTTTTCTCGTTAGACGTGGTGGGGAGATGCGACCTCCTTTGTTTCATATTTTTTGGGAGGTGAATATTCGCTGGTGACTTGTCAGGTCAATCCCATTATCTGTTACCAACCATGTGAGGAAAGCTACTGCAACCTGCCACTTAACGTCCTTTTCAGGGCGCACAAAAGAGTAACCTACTCATTGTATGCATTTGCAAACAACAGCAACAATTATAGAGTGCATGGAATAGTATGTACAACGGAAAAGCTTATTTCAGGACACAAACTGGTTCTTTAGCAATGCCACACGTAGGAGTCGTTACAATCGAGCAGCAAATGCATGCGCAATAGAACGTACAGCATGGCCTCCTACTGTCATCTTGCACCGTGAAAAAAGAGTGGGCGCGCTATTTGTTGTTTGTGGTCAGAGGGTGTGAAACCTTTTGAAATCTACAGAAGAATGAAAGTTTAGTATGGAGACAGTTGGTTGAGTCAGGGGGGAGTGTATGAATAGGTAGAAATATTTTAAACTGGAAGACAAAACGTCATTGATAAATTGCAAAGTGGGAGACCATCAATCATGGCAACTAACACAGTTAAACAGCGGATCAACCAGCTAGTCCTTGACAACAGACGAGTCATTATTGATAAAATAGCAGTAGTTTTCAACATGTCACAGAACTGTGCACACAATTGTCTATGATGACCTCGGTTATAGGAAAGTGTGTAGCAGATGAGTCAAAAGGTTTGCAGATGACAATAAGGCACTGAATGCGGTGCAAAATTGGTTAAAGGTCACACCAAAAACATATTTTTTTAGAGGGCATCCACAACTTAGTGGCCAGGTGTACCAAGTGTGTTGACAGACAAGGGGGCTTTGTCGAAATATATGAGACCTAAAAAAATTATGGTTCGTAGTCTTGTAAAAAAGTTATTCATAAATTTCCTGCTACCTAATGACTGTCACTAATAGAAGTATTTGTTAATGAATATATTTCCAATCTATAACATGATCCAGGTGACAGCACAGCAGGCGATACACCTGTCGTAAAAAAGAAGCTGAAACTGAAGACAAAGGGGGAGAAAAAACGAAAATTAAAAGGAAAAGATTCACCTGCTTTGGGAGATGAAGACTCGAGTATAGCTCCTCACCTGTCCAACTCAGGTGCTGAACAGAATTCTAGCTTTCATGGAGATGAGGAGGAGTCTGAAGAGTAAGTTTTTTACGCTACTATAGTAGTCTGTTAAAATGGCATATGTGTGTCCTATGCGTTACAAATGAAATGTAATTGAATTCTTAGTGTCGGAGAAAGAAAGTGCAGAAACAACTGTGCTGTTTATGGAAATTGTACAAACAATAAGAGTTGAATGAAAAATATAAACAATTTCAATGGAATATAAAATAAAAGTGCACAGTTGACTCCTACGTCAAAAATGACAAAACATACATAATATAAATGAGAAAATATAGTCGATTGAATCCATAGTTAAATACTGAGTGGCAGATATTTACAATTGGTTTGACATTTTGGATATTAATGTTATGCATTTTTGTGTGCTTTAAATAGACCTGCAAAAACAGTGTTTGGCCCGGCAACAAACTTCTTCTGTCTGCTTCGTGATATTTTGTGTGAGTTCCCAGATGGAAAATCTTCTACTTTCAAGGTATGGTCATTTCTTTGTATCATTCATCATCACGAGGATATACATATGATTAGTGAAATAACATTTCTATGCAGTCAAAACTTCCTTAAACAATTGTCATTTAAAAAAATCTGATGTTTAATGCCCACAATGAATAAATTTACTTGTGTGGGTCCTGAAACAGATAAGTGACGAGTTGTAATAGCTTTCCTCACATCCCGATCGTGCTGATGAAGGTGAGCCGCAGTCCTCTAGGTGGTTGTGCTGTGGTTGACTTCATCTGTGTGACGATCACTACTACAGGGATCACATCGATCCACATATAGTCAGCCAGACTGCCTTGAAACAGCCTGTTTCTAGGCACAACATACTGATCAGACATGTTAGTCAGCTTCTAGCAAAATATACTGACCAAGACCCTCACCTTGGCTTCCTCATAGTCCTGCCTGGAATCGGGCTGTTTTCATGGCAGCGTGTATAACGAGGTGAGGGATCAATGTGATCCCCATAGTAGTGAGTGACATGCAGATGAAGTCAAGCATGGCACAACCGCCTGGATGACCCCGGTCTACCTTCATCGGGATGGGAGAAAAGCTACTGCAACTGTCACTTAACGTCCTTTTCAGGACACACAAATGAGTAAACCTACTCATTGTGGTCAGACGAAACAACCACCTTTCTTCTGGAAATTCTGTGAAAATCTCAAACACTCAAGTGCAACCATCCTTACTGATAACCTTGAATTTGTGGAAGAAGATGAAGATGGATGTTTTCATTGCACTGAAGCACGCTTTAATTCGGGTTGGTAGTAATGCACCCATGATTCGTCCCTAGTAACAATCCTGCTCAGCATGTCTTCTCCTTCATCTGCATATAGACAGGGATGCTGCAAGGACAGACCCATTCAGTTGTGTTTTCATCAATCATTTGTCTTGGTACCCACTGTGAGCACACTTTCTGGAAATGAAATGAAACATACATTATGTTGTATGCTAAACGTTGTGAACACCCTGTTGCAGTTGTTATACTGTCTATCGTTGCATGTCTGTCCGCTCGAATCATCTCCCCATCCCTACAAATTTATCAACCCAGTTATGTATTGCTTTACATGACAAAATACTTTTCGTAAACAGGAAGGATTTTTTGATTTTTTTTTGACGTTCGCCTTATTTCTCAATTCCCCTCGGCGGTGTGTGTTGCACTATGTTTTTATTTTGCGCCTGTCGGCCCAGTGTATCCGACTTCGACTTGCATTTTATGAAAGTGTCTGCTTCGTCCTGCATTTTCTAAGGGTTTGCTTCCCTGGGGTAGGGCAGCTACTGTGATGGGGAGCTAACACAGCACCTTCGGATTGTGAGCCGATCACACTGTTTTATGATTGTACACTCAGAGCATGAGCACCATTTTGTATCTCAACAGCGCACATGCATGCGGCACCTACAGCAATCACAAAGCTGGATGTTGCTGCCACCTAATGACACCTTTAGAAACTACCAACTGTATTTTTCAGCTTTCCCATATCAGTTTGTGACATTGACATATTTACTGACTTACCTCGTCTTAAACTTCACAGGTGGAGGACAGGGTGTCCGAGTGGCTAGACCTGAATGATGAAATATCCAATCCCTGGCTAGCTTTACAGAAAAACTGGGTGGAACTCGTTGCATCAGCACTTAAGTTTCTTTCAGGAAATGAACTTGGTAAGGCTGTTCGCAGTACACTACTTAAATGAGAAATATTTGGTTACTTATATATCCTCATGCAGATCCCAAATCCCGAACTGGATAAATAGTTACTTACATATTCTCATGCAGATCCTGTACTGAATAAATAGTTAGCTACTTACATATTCTCATGCAGATCCCAAATCCTGTACTGAATAAATAGTTAGTTACTTACAATCCTAGATCCCATTCTGCATAAATAGTTACTTACATATCCTCATGTAGATCCTAGATCCCATTTTGGATAAATAGTTACTTACATATCCCCATGTAGATCCTAGATCCCATTCTGGATAAATAGTTACTTACATATCCTCATTTATATCCTAGATCCCATTCTGGATAAATAGTTACTTACATATCCTCATGTAGATACCAGATATCATACTGGATAAATAATTACTTACATATCCTCATGTAGATACCATTCTGGATAAATAGTTACTTACATATCCCCATGTAGATCCTAGATCCCATTCTGGATAAATAGTTACTTACATATCCTCATTTAGATCCTAGATTTCATACTGGATAAATAGTTACTTACATATCCTCATGTAGATCCTAGATCCCATTCTGGATAAATAGTTACTTACATATCCTCATTTAGAGCCATGAACGACGAAACCCCGTCAAATAAACAAATTACTAACAAGCAGGGCGAGAACTTGATCACAGGTAAGAAAGCCGCAAACGCCTTTGTCGATCACTATGCCAGAGCAAACCACATCGAGGTCCCTGCAGATAAGCATACAGACATTAGCGACGAGCTAAAGGGACACGAAAACATAAATACGGCTCCTGAAGAGCACATGATGGCCAAACTAACAATGCGCGAAATGGAAGAGGCTATGAGAACACTAAAGAAAAGGAAATCTCCCGGAAAAGACGGGATAACAAACGAAATGCTGATGGGGCTGGGCCAAACAGCGAAGAGGAAACTACTATCAATCCTGAACCAAAGCTGGAAAAGGGGTATTGTACCCCAGGCATGGAAAGACGCAATACTGGTACCAGTACCAAAAACAGGAAAGGATAAAACAGATCCAAATGGATACAGGCCCATCAGCCTACTGAGCTGTGTCGGCAAGCTGATGGAACGGATGATAAACACCAGACTGATGTGGCATCTGGAAGAAAAACGAATACTAATTCCACAGCAAGCTGGCTTTAGACAGCACAGATCCACTGAGGACCAGGTCATCCTCATAGCCCAGGAGATAGAAGATGCCTACCAGGCACAGAAACACACAGTAGCTGTTTGGGTGGATCTGGAAAAGGCATTTGACAAAGTCTGGAAGGATGGACTTAGAGTCAAGCTAAGAAGAAGTGATGTCTGTGGGAAGATGTACAAGTGGATCAACCACTACCTCAAACAAAGAACGGCCAGAGTCCAAGTACAAGGGCAGATGAGCAAAAAGGTGACACTCGAGCAGGGAGTACCCCAAGGGGGAGTATTGTCACCCACACTCTTCCTGGTATATATAAACGATATTACAGAGAATATACCAAGAAGAGTCCATAGCTCAATGTTTGCAGACGATCTGGCTATGTGGACCTCTGAAAAGAATCTCACCATAGCAAGAAATCGGATGCAGACGGCCCTAACATCGCTGGAAGAGTGGGCGAACTCATGGCTGGTCAAAATAAACGAGGAGAAAACCACATGCACAATATTCTCGCTTTCATTAAAACCCCAAAGTACCAAATTAAGTCTAAATGGCAAATTCCTGCAGCCAAACGACAACCCAACCTATCTGGGAGTCACATTTGACCGGCGCATGACATGGAAAAGTCAGATTGAGAGAAACCGAATGAAAGCCAGAGAAAGAATGGCAATCATGAGGAAACTTGCTGGCACAAGCTGGGGAGCAGACGAAGGCATACTAAAGAAACTGTATACTGGAAGAGTGAGACCAGTTCTCGAGTATGGCATTGCGGCATGGACAACAGCAGCGAAGGCGATAAAGTTAACAAACTTCAAAACCAAGCCATGAGAATTATAACAGGTGGCATGAAGTCAACGCCAATTGTAGAACTTGAAAAGATTACAAAACTGCAACCCATGACCGATAGAAGAGACTGCAGAGCCCAGCTGCAGTCAGAGAAACTCCGAAGACTGACGGACCATCCAATGCACCAGAGACTAAACAATTTGGGAAATGGGAAACTAAAGCGGAGAAACTTTGCAGAAATAGCCAAAGCAAAGATGCACGAAGATCCCATAAACGCACTAACAACACCAAAACCCATCACTACTGTAGGAAAACCTACCTGGAGGCAGGATATATTTCCAGAGGTGGTAGAAAATATACCAGGTATTGCAAACAAAAACTGCCAGACTGAAAAAGAAAGGAGAGATACTACCCTAAGCTTCATAACGAAAAGCTACCCAAGCATGGACTGGACCCATGCATACACCGACGGTTCTGTAACAAACAGTACACAGAACGGAGGGGCAGGAGCATTCCTGAACCTACCAAATGGCAGAAAAATAACACTGTCATTCGCTACTGGTAAGTACACAAGCAATTTCAGAGCGGAGGCAGAGGCACTGAGGGCGGCAGTGGAAGAAATGGTGACACACAGTGAAAATGAGAGCCATATAGTCCTGCTGACAGATGCTCTCGTCGTAGTCACAGCGCTAAAAAGCCAGAAAAACACTGAGCTTAATGACTTAAGAGCAGCACTCTGCAAACAGATACCAGTATGACGTACGAAGAGTCAAAACGGCTTATCAAAGCCAGATACATGACCAAATGGGAAACCGAACATACTGGTTACACCAAAAACGATGCCTATTACCAGTTGAACCGAAGAGAGCAGGTCGTTGTCTTCAGACTTCGCACTGGCCACAACAGACTGAGGTACCACCTATTCAACAAATTGAAGATAGGGTGTACCGACGAATGCCCGTGCGGTACTGGTAAAATGACCACTGAACATCTGCTGCAGAACTGCCCGACATACGAGGATCAGAGAGAGCAGATGTGGCCATTGCCAGTGGAACTGCAAGACAAGCTCTATGGCAGTGGCGAGAGCCTCAGGATGACCGCCGCTTTTTTCGAAAAAATAATGGTTACTGTCTGACTGCGTACGCAGAAGAAGAAGAAGAAGATATCCTCATTTAGATCCTAGATCCCATTCTGGATAAATAGTTACTTACATATCCCCATGTAGATCCTAGATCCCATTCTGGATAAATAGTTACTTACAAATCCTCATGTAGATCCCAGATGCCATACTGCAGAGGAAATAATTGATTTTCTGGTTTATTCTTTGATGATTTATCTTTCTGTTCCAAGGGAGACACATGGCCGCCACTGCAGTTGGTTTATTTACAGGAAACTTGTATTTGAACATTTGCAGTTGTGGTTTCAATAGCTATGGTTTTACATGATGAGGTTGCTAGCATCATTTAAGTGTCATAATTTAAGTTGTCTCTTGCCCTTTCTTCTTCATTTGCAATAGCTCCAACTGTAGGCTGTTGTTGTTGAATGCCCACAATGAGTAGGATTACTCTTTTGTGCGCCCTAAAACGGACGTTATGTGGCAGGTTGTCGAAGCTTTCCTCACATCCCGAGTGTGCTGATGAAGGTGGATCGGGATCCTCCAGGCAGTTGTGCTATGCTTGGCCTCATCTGCGCGTCGCTCACTATTACGGTGATCATGTCAAACTTCACTTTGTTAGCCAGACTGTTGTCCTCGACAACAGTCTGTTTCCAGGATGACCAACGAGGAGGTCAGGTAAGGGTCTTGGCCAGTATATTTGTCCTGACCCTGGCTAGCATGGTCTGATCAGTGTGTTTTGCCTGACCAGACATTAGCCTCATTGTTTCAACTTTCTCTGAAATTCATCTTTGTCGCAGCATTCCTGATTTCATGTTGTCCCCTTTAAAAGATCAAATATGCATGTCTTCACACAGGTCTGAGAGTAGAAAACTTCATACCATTAATAGACTATAAGGAGAGGGCTCAGCAGTGGAAGTGGATTGGCGTGGGCAGGGACTCAGAGCCAGAGCTGACCTCCTTGTTCCGATACTGGCTACAGCACAAGGATGACCTCAGCGTTGATGGAATAGATGCAGTTCATGGTTCTCCGCCTCCACCCAAAGCGTATGTTTTTATGCATTGCTTCTTTAGCTGTTAATGTAGAGTTAATGTTAGTTGGAACATCCAATATTTGTTGACTTTAACCGTTACCACCCACATTTTTTTAAATTGACTAAATTTTCCCTGCAGATGCATTATTTTTTGAGGCACTGAACCTAATTGTAGCCCATACCCTGGACTCTTGAGCATTAAAGAGAAAAAAACCAACATGATATAGAGAAATGTTAGTTACATGCAAACAAAGGTTATAATAAGATGTAACTTGGAGACATTGTAGAAAATAGGTTTACCTTTCATCTAGCGTTAATATTCCACCTTTGTGTGCTAATCCACCCAGCAAAAGGCCAAGAATCTGTCTCGAGTCATAACATTTCGAAATCCGGGAGTAAACCCAACAAAGAGCCCTCATTTGTCCAATAATCCCGATAGCTGGGCTTTATACATGAGTATTCCATATAGATCCTCAGTCCAAGAACTCTCACTGTCTGTTTCACTTGAACTGGAAAAGTATTCTTGATTAAATTCTGACTCCTCAGAGTCTGAATCAACCAAATTATTGATCACCTGTTGGACTGTCATAAGCCTAGACTTACTTTGCTTTCCTGTTGAAGTGCTTGGTTCATCAGCCGCTCGTTTCATTGTCAATTTTCAGAATTTGTTCACGTTAAACCCCACAAAATCAATTCAAACATGGGGGCAGACATTTGCAATGACTAATCATGAGGTTTGATCACGATTGGTTGGTTATTTTTAGATTCTGACGCATTTTATTATTATATGACGTACTACCCAAAGTACCGTAAATCCGGTCCAGCGGTATAGCGGCAGTTAAGGAAATTACCGGAAAAAGGGTACAGCGGTCTGGTAGGGTTAACATTTGTCATTTATTTGTTTATGCTGTATCTTATCTTCCTGCAGTTATGGTTGTGTTTGTTTGAGTGGTAGAGCTATTAGAATCTGTGTCTCTCACAGTAATGGGTCGAGGTTTAATATGCAGTTTTCATACAATCCAATCAACCATCTGTATATAGACACGTAGTTCTTACTGAAGTTGAAACTCACATCTACGGATAAAACTAATCCATTTTGATTATATAAGAATTTCTAGCAGAACCATTCATAACTTTTCCCCTTATTTTATGTCTACAGCAAGACCAATTTTATTGTTAGGCCCACATCCAGCAATGAGAAAGCACTGTTTAGAGAACAGGTAAGTACCCACCTTCAAATTAATTATCAAACTGAGAATATCGCACAGTTTTTACTCATATTAAAATATCCTTTGTAAAGGTGAAAATCAACCTTCAGACTTTGCTGTTATGTGCATTCTTTCGTTATCTGTAGAATTTTTGCACAGACAGCAGCTAACACCCTGCTCTTTTCAATTTTCAACTGTCAAGGGTTCTTTCATGTGCACAGTGTGTACACCGGACCTCCCAAGTTTATCATCCCATCTTTGAAAGGACTAGGCACTGATCTCACCTCCCTTAAGACCTGTGAATACTCAATACTTGTGTGATTCGAATACCAATCGTTTTGCACTTGTTCCATGGACTACAAGCAGAACAAAAAATATAGAAAACAGAAAGCATGAAATGATAGATATTCGAAACAAGCAAGTTACAAGCGACCTCTGGTCTCTAGGGAGGTGAGATCAAGCGTCCAATCCTATAGAAGATGCACGATAAACTCTGAGGTCATGTGAACACGCTGTGCTTGCAAATGAACCCTCCGCTAAGTAATTCAACAAGGCAGCTAGGGCCGGCCGCGCTTACCATACATGATTGCAGATGGAGCGTACGTGATGTGTCTCAGCCAGATGTTGCACGAGTGACTCTGGGAAGGGTGCGTACCTGATGCCCCCCCCCCCCCCCCTAATTAGATGTCCCAAAAGGAACCAGACAGAGAAATGATTAAAATGCAAAGCGAAATAAATAACAAATTCCCTCTTATTGCATTTCTAACAAATAACATTGCCTTCTCTGATTTATTCTGTCAGGAGCGACGGAGGTTTGCAGCCCCACATAAAGCTTTCACTTTTATGATGCATGGCTATGATTCAGTGGTAGGCCCAGTGAAAGGAGTTTATGATAAGGACAGTGGGACCAACAAAGCTAGAGAGCACAATCTACTGGTGTCAGACCGACCACCTTTTGTCACCATACTCACCTTAGGTAAGCACCTTTCTGGTTTCAATCCTTTTTATGTTAACAAACAACATTTCTTACATCAAATAATATAAATGTTGAGCTGTACGTGAAAAAGTAAAGATGCTGTTAACCTTTACCATCCTACATACTTCTTCTTCTTCGTAAGCAGTCAGACAGTAACCATTATTTTTTCGAAAAAAGCGGCGGTCATCCTGAGGCTGTCGCCGCTGCCATAGAGCTTGTCTTGCAGTTCTACTGGTGATGGCCACATCTGCTCTCTCTGATCCTTGTATGTCGGACAGTTCTGCAGCAGATGTTCAGCGGTCATTTTACCGGTACCGCACAGGCATTCGTCGGTACCACCTATCTTCAATTTGTTGAATAGGTGGTAAATCAGTCTATTGTGGCCAGTGCGAAGTCTGAAGACAACGACCTGCTCTTTTCGGTTCAACTGGTAATAGGCATCGTTTTTGGTGTAACCAGTATGTTCGGTTTCACATTTGGTCATGTGTCTGGCTTTGATAAGCCGTTTTGACTCTTCGTACGTCATACTAGTATCCGGTTGTGGTAGTCTTGGTAGTCTGTCTGCCTCCTCGTTGCCTTGGATGTTGCAGTGTGATGGGACCCACTGTACCACTACCCTTTTTGGTGCGGACTGCTGGCACAGTTTGCAGAGTGCTGCTCTTAAGTCATTAAGCTCAGTCATCCTACATACAAATTGGATGTAATTTCCCTGCTGCATTATTTTTTAGGACGTCACGTCGTTTAACTATGGCTGCTACGTTGAGAGCCTGTAACATTTTTATTTGATGGTCTATTGATATGATTTGTTTGTGAGTGGAGAAATAAATGAATAAAGAATTTGTCGGTGTTTTTGTTGTGTGTGTGTTAGTTTCTTTGATAAAAATAAAATTAAGGTGATAGTGTTGAAAAAAACAGCACACTTAGATTTTCGCTTTCAGCATCGTTTGATTGAACAAAAAAAATAAAACAAATTGCCAGCAGTGGATTATAGGTGTTTGCCGTAATGGCTATGTCTGTCACTTCGACCATAAATATAATCATTGTATCTAAATAAACAATTTAAACAGATCTACCTCAGAAAAATATGTTGCAAAAACTTGACTTACCCCATTCTCAACAATCGGTGAATCTTCTTTTTTTGCGTTCGCCTTATTTCTCTAATTCCGAAGGTGGTGTGCGTTGTACTGCGTGTTTATTTTGCGCCTGTCGGCCCAGTGCATCTGACTTCAGCATGCATTTTATGAAAGGGTCTGCTTCCTCCTGCATTTTCTAAGGGTTTGCTTCCCCGGGGTAACGGCCGGTGCTGTGATGGGGATCGAACCCAGCACTTTCCGGTTGTGAGCCGTGTCACTTAACCACTAAGCCACGCCGTCCTGGTGAATCTTCTAATCCAAGTGAAAAACACAAGAAATCATTTCTAAATGGCTAAAACTAATTCCACGATCGCCATTGTTGACATCTAACCATATATTACGGAAGTCGGAACTCTCTACATTATATATAGACATTTATTATGAACACTCCAAATCTGGCCACTTTTTTGTCTGCTTGTGTGTGGTGTTGATACATAATTATGTGTTTCCAGTGCGAGATGCAGCTGCTCGACTACCCAACGGTGAGGGGACAAGGGGAGACATCTGTGAACTACTCAAGGACTCGCAATTCCTTGCCCCTGGTGTGACAGAGACACAGGTATATTTATCATTCTCGTCATTTTTTATAGTGCTCTGACAACAGCACTGGGACGGGGAAGTACGTGAAAACTTTGAGACAGCGAGTTATAAATAAAGAATGTTTATTCAGGACAACGATCACAAAGGTTAGGAAGTAGTTGAGTCTATAAATTTGTCTGAATTGAATTTGGACTATATTTCATATTTGCAAGTATTGAATGACGAAAGACTATCTGTGCCTTAACTCTTAACAATCCGACTTAACTGATGAGACATGTCTTTACCTTTTACAGTCTGTTCTAATTGATTAGATTTGTGTCTTAGCATTTTACAGTCTGTTCTAATTGATTAGATTAGTGTCTTAACACTTTACAGTCTGTTCTCATTGATTAGATTAAAGTCTTAACACTTTACAATATGTTCTAATTGATTAAATTAGTGTCTTAACACTTTACAGTCTGTTCTCATTGATTAGATTAGTGTCTTAACCCTTAACATGCTAAAGCGACCAAAAGCACTCAACGATTTTATAAAGCCCAACACCCTAGTGTGGCCTCTGAGAACCGCTGTTTGTAAATCCTATACAACGTGATCACATTTTGCGCAAATCGAAACGTCTGTTTGAGAAATGTACTTAATAATGGCAGAAATCCCAGTAATGGCAAAGACTGATCCTCCTGAATAGGACATCGATGTTGTTATGGAAAATGTTGACATAATGGAGATTCTGAAATTGATATTGAAGTTGTGACGGTTGCTAATGAGCCTCATCCTGGATTAATGGATTGACAGACATAAATATTTGCAAATTTCACAGAATCTTTACAGTCTGACCTAATTTATTAAATTATGTCTTAATCCTCTACAGTTTGACCTAATTGATTAGAATTGTGTCGCAACACTTCACATTTCAGCCTTATTTATTATAATAGTGTCTTAAGACATGGATCTAATAAATTAGGCTGGAATGTAAAGGGTTAACTAATTCTCTCTTGTTACAAGGCCCTTCACTTTCTTTATCTGGAGATCTGGTGTTCAAATTCCAGGCTACCTATTACTTAACTTTATTTTCTGTTGTTCGTTATGTATGTTAAAAGTAAAGTAACCCATAGCATTACTGCCGTAGGGGTATGAGGTGTTAGCGATCTCACAAATCAAAGGCTCGGCTATATGAGGGCGGTAGCCATCTCCTCTCCAAATGTTACAATGTATGCAGATGACTTGGTAATATGGTGTACAAATGAGCAAGCAACAGTGGCCACCAGAATGCTGCAAAGAGCTATTGATTCTTTGACCTCATGGACAAACAGATGGTGTATAAACATTAACACAGAAAAATGTAGCACTACGCTTTTCACCCTCTCCCCAAAACAAAAAGCTGGAGTTATCAAGATAAATGGAGACCACCTCAAAGAAGATAAACAACCCACCTATCTTGGAGTTACATTTGATGATAGGTTGACATGGAGGGAACACGTCAACAAGGCAGCCAAAAAAAGCCAGGAGGAAGTTAGCCATCCTGAGAAAATTAAGTGGAAACCACATGGGGAGCTAGTGGAAAAATACTTAACAAAGTTTGCCAACAAGGTAAAAGGCCACATCTGGAATATGGGTCATCAGCGTTGGTGCCCTGCAGCAAACACTACCCTAAAAGAGGTGGATAAAGTGCAAAATCAGGCACTTAGGGTCATTACAGGAGCAATGAAATCAACACCTATAGTGGAGATGGAGAAAATGGGAAGGATACAAGCACTAAGAGAACGCAGAGACACAAAGGTATTAACACAGGCAGAAAATTTCACAGAATCTTTACAGTCTGACCTAATTTATTAAATTATGTCTTAATCCTCTACAGTTTGACCTAATTGATTAGAATTGTGTCGCAACACTTCACATTTCAGCCTTATTTATTATAATAGTGTCTTAAGACATGGATCTAATAAATTAGGCTGGAATGTAAAGGGTTAACTAATTCTCTCTTGTTACAAGGCCCTTCACTTTCTTTATCTGGAGATCTGGTGTTCAAATTCCAGGCTACCTATTACTTAACTTTATTTTCTGTTGTTCGTTATGTATGTTAAAAGTAAAGTAACCCATAGCATTACTGCCGTAGGGGTATGAGGTGTTAGCGATCTCACAAATCAAAGGCTCGGCTATATGAGGGCGGTAGCCATCTCCTCTCCAAATGTTACAATGTATGCAGATGACTTGGTAATATGGTGTACAAATGAGCAAGCAACAGTGGCCACCAGAATGCTGCAAAGAGCTATTGATTCTTTGACCTCATGGACAAACAGATGGTGTATAAACATTAACACAGAAAAATGTAGCACTACGCTTTTCACCCTCTCCCCAAAACAAAAAGCTGGAGTTATCAAGATAAATGGAGACCACCTCAAAGAAGATAAACAACCCACCTATCTTGGAGTTACATTTGATGATAGGTTGACATGGAGGGAACACGTCAACAAGGCAGCCAAAAAAAGCCAGGAGGAAGTTAGCCATCCTGAGAAAATTAAGTGGAAACCACATGGGGAGCTAGTGGAAAAATACTTAACAAAGTTTGCCAACAAGGTAAAAGGCCACATCTGGAATATGGGTCAGCAGCGTTGGTGCCCTGCAGCAAACACTACCCTAAAAGAGGTGGATAGAGTGCAAAATCAGGCACTTAGGGTCATTACAGGAGCAATGAAATCAACACCTATAGTGGAGATGGAGAAAATGGGAAGGATACAAGCACTAAGAGAACGCAGAGACACAAAGGTATTAACACAGGCAGAAAAGTTCCTCTGCATGCCAAGCCATCCAATGAAAGACAGATTTCAAAATTTAGCAATGGGAAGACTGAAAAGAAGTAGTTTTATGCATCCGGTGAAATGACTTCGCAGGCTAATTATAGATCTACCTGAAGTTGACATCCCCCTAAAGTCTGCCAGAACAAACCCCTTGGAGAGAGGAGCATGGACTATCAGTATGCATTCAAACAAAAGTGAAAGGAATATTAGACAAGGATGAACAGAACAGTGTGCAACGTACGATAGTGGTCCTCACTTTCCTGGTTGAAGAATACCCACAAGACCTCTGGATCAGACTATACACAGATGGGTCAGCACAGAATGCAGTAAAGAATGGTGGAGCTGGAGTGTACATAGAATACCCAAACAGCATTAGGGATACAGTCAGAATATCAACTGGAAAATTATGTCTTACATATGATGCAGAAATACAGGCAATCAAGGTGGCAACTGAGAAACTGTTGATCACCAATGTCAGTTCACAACCTGTAGTATTTCTGACAGATGCATAATCAGCACTACAAGCACTTAAACTTGAGAAACTGCCAGATCTACAGGCTCTACTGTCTGAACTGAGAAACCAGCGCAAGATTCATGCAGTGGATACCTTCTCATTGTGGAGTACCAGGAAATGAGAGAGCAGATCGACTGGCAAAGGAAAGTGCTGCAGACGAGCAACCAGATGTGCCAGTTACATACCAACAGAAGATAAGGATGATCAAATCAATCAGAAAGCCACCAACAGAAGATAAGGCCGATCACATCAATCAGAAAGCCACCAACAGTAACTCCAGACGATTACCATAACATGAACAGACAAGAGCAAACTGTTGTGTTGCGCCTTAGAACAGGACACAACCGACTCCGCAGCCACATGTACACAAAAATGAAGATTGGCAACTCAGCCATGTGTACATGCGGACAGGCGCCGCAGACAGCAGAGCACATACTACAAAACTGCCCCGAATATGATATACAGAGAAAATCTCACTGGCCCATAGAAACAACACTGAAAGAGAAACTTGATGGACCTGTATGTAAATTACAAAAGACAGTGAAGTTTATACAAGAGATAACATTGCAGATATAGACAATATTTTAAAGCGAACGAAAGAAGAGGATCTCCTGTCCTTCGCCGCTTTTACTTCCCGGACTGAACCGGTACCCATTTAAGGCTGGGTCGACCTGGGAGCCGTTGCGGTCTGAAAAAACATTACCGCCTCAACTGGGAAATAAACCCAGGACCACTCAGATGCGAAGCCAGCGCGTTAACCACTACGCTTCACAACTTATGTATGTTACTTGAGTGCAAATAAATACTTGTCTTGTGATCGTTGTCACGAGTAAACATTCTTTGAGAAATTGCAACCACTAGTTGACTTCTTCACAAGGAGCTTGTGATTGTGGTTTTTGTAGAAATTTTTATTACATGATGATGTTGCTATCCCATGAACATATTTATATAAAGGTTTACAAGATATGTATTTTTCAATGACAAAAGACAGTCTTATGGTTAAATTTTGACGTGGCTTGGCTTCGTTCGTTCTAAATCTCCCGCTACCAAACCCTAAAAGGGCTTAAGTAGCAGAATATAGTCCAGAGAACGGAATGCGTTGTGTTGTAGTTTACAGCTTGACTGCGATATTTACATCTTTCGGTCCAACACATCTGACTTCAGCAAGCATTTTTTGAGTACCAGGTTAGCATTCGCTCTTCGATTCCTTCTCCTTAGCCAGTCTGCCCTGCTGCAGCCTGTTATCCAGGATCACCGAGTGGAGGTGTAGAAGGGTCTTGGCAGATCTGTTTCGCTGGTCCTGGCGCTAGCAGTCAGTTATGGGTCGCTGACAACTGCAGCTCATGCGCTGCTCAGCATCTTGATCCCAAATTTTGACATATGCAAGTGACCTCACCTGCTTCCAGATAATTACCCAAAAAAAAAAAAAAAAGTTAGAGCTGTTTGCACTTCACAGCTGATTTTCAGTGTTACTTTAGTTGACTAGTGTTGTTTGCAATACCTGGACAGGGTCACTGGGTCAAACACCTAGGGATGGATCAGTATTAATGTACTTGTGCCTTTACATATTCTCGATGGATATGCGTTCTAAAAATGATTTTTAGCACATTTACTGTCCATCTTTTGATGTTTTCCTCTCACTTATAGTTATATTTGTAGTACATACAAGTGGCAGAGCAGTTAGTATGCAAGTCTGTTGCAGCAAAGTGACATGGTTTGCGCCCTTGTTAGGATTTGATGATGTCTGTAAATTGCAGTTACGAAAGACAATGACAGGAACTGGTCAACAGCCGAAACATTCTACAACGAATCTGTCATACAACGAAGCCTCCAACACTTTATCCCCAACAGCAGTGCCTGCTATTGGAATACCTTTATGTTTAATAGTGTTGTTGTTCGAAGTTGCTTGTGTAGAGTTAACTCTTGAAGATCCTTTGTTAGCTGGCGGCTCTTACATTGTGAGGTGTACTTAAGAAGGTGGACTATTGTCCTTCTGACTAGTACAATACAAGTCTCCTATTTAAGCTTACCACTATGAGGATTGCAGTGTTGATCCCCCACCTTGTTGACCAGAATGCTGTGACAACCTATTTCCAGGAGCACGAATGAGTATGTGAGGTAGGGGTCTTCATCAGTGTTTCACCTGACCCTGGTTACTCTTCCCTCCCTTGATCAGTATGTTTCACCTGACCCTGGTTACTCTTCCCTCCCTTAATCAGTATGTTTCACCTGACCCTGGTTACTCTTCCCTCCCCTAATCAGTATGTTTCACCTGACCCTGGTTACTCTTCCCTCCCTTGATCAGTATGTTTCACCTGACCCTGGTTACTCTTCCCTCCCTTTATCAGTATGTTTCACCTGACCCTGGTTACTCTTCCCTCCCTTGATCAGTATGTTTCACCTGACCCTGATTACTCTTCCCTCCCTTGATCAGTATGTTTCACCTGACCCTGGTTACTCTTCCCTCCCTTGATCAGTAGGTTTCACCTGACCCTGATTACTCTTCCCTCCCTTGATCAGTATGTTTCACCTGACCCTGATTACTCTTCCCTCCCTTGATCAGTATGCTTCACCTGACCCTGATTACTCTTCCCTCCCTTGATCAGTATGTTTCACCTGACCCTAATTACTCTTCCCTCCCTTGATCAGTATGTTTCACCTGACCCTGATTACTCTTCCCTCCCTTGATCAGTATGTTTCACCTGACCCTGATTACTCTTCCCTCACTTTATGACTTATGCACTCAAATCCCACAAGAACACTGAACTAAACAAATTGAGAGCAGCCTTAGTGAAAATGTCTCATGGATTCCAGAAAACAGTGATAAAGTGGATACCATTGCACTGTAACAGAAGAAATGTGGCGTCCCACAGTCTAGCCAGAAGGCGAGAGATGGATACAGGAAGAATACCTGGTCAACTATGAAGAAGCAAAAGACAATTTAAAGTGGCAGGAAGAACACCCCCAAATACCATGCAGATGACGCATGCTACCAAGTATCCAGAAAAGACCAAAGACCAGGTTATCTTACTACATCACCGAACTGGCCACAACAGAATAAGACACCACCTGTATACCATATTCAAGATAGGTACCACCAGCCTATGTTACTGCAGCCTGGCAAACATGACAGCACCACATGTACTTCAAGACTGACCCAGCACGCAGATCTGAGGAGAAGAATACAGAATTTATTATAGAATGCAGAGACCCAGTCTTCTTCTTCGTACGCAGTCAGACAGTAACCATTATTTTTTCGAAAAAAGCGGCGGTCATCCTGAGGCTGTCGACACTGCCATAGAGCTTGTCTTGTGGTTCCACTGGTGATGGCCACATCTGCTCTCTCTGATCCTCGTATGTCGGGCAGTTCTGCAGCAGATATTCAGCGGTCATTTTGCCGGTACCACACGGGCATTCGTCGGTACCACCTATCTTCAATTTGTTGAATAGGTGGTACCTCAGTCTATTGTGGCCAGTGCGAAGTCTGAAGACAACGACCTGCTCTCTTCTGTTCAACTGGTAATAGACATCGTTTTTGGTGTAACCAGTATGTTGGATTTCCCATTTGGTCATGTATCTGGCTTTAATAAGCCGTTTTGACTCTTCGTACGTCATACTAGTATCTGTTTGTGGTAGTCTTGCACCTTCTTTTGCCAGAGAGACCCAGTCTAAATGAGCAGTGTTTGCTGTAGAAGACCGTTCCAATGCTATATAATGGTATCTGCACGTGTTTATCAGTTGTCTAGTTCCAAACAAATTTTCCTAAAATTGTTGAGCACTGAGCACTCAAAGAAATGATGATCAACAGTTTCATAGTGGCGTGTACACAGCTGGGGACTCAGGAGTATGTTGTGGTTGAATTCTGTTCATGTACTTGTTTAGTGGGATGTGTTGGGTTCTCAGTCGGAAAATGGTGCTGTGATCCTTCCTTTGTGAGTTGATTTATACTGTCATTTAATTGGGGCTTGCTATATGTCTGTAGACCTTGCTCTCCATGTTTTCTAAGGCCCATCTGTTCAGCCAAATTTAAGGAGGCCTGAGCCACGTAGAGCAGTGGTTAGCGAGCTGACTTTGCATCTGAGTGGTCCTGGGTTCATTCCCCAGTTGATGCGGAAATGTTGTTTCAGACCGCAATGGCTCCCGTGTTGATCCAGCCTTAATTGGGTACCGGTTTAGTCTGGGAAGCAAAAGCGGCGAGGGAGAGGAGATGGTTACCGCCCTCATATAGCTGATCCTTTGATATGTGAGACCGCTAACACCTCACACCCCTACGGCAGTAATGCTATGGGTTACTTTACTTTAAAAATGTCAAAATAAGTTCTTGAATGATGTGAAAAATAATATTTGTGCAATTTTTTTAATTGGACGAGCAGATTAATGCTGTTGTTAGCGGTGCTCTTGACAGACTGCATTCTGAGAAGGACCCGTGTGTCAAATACGATGTTACTAGGAAGCTGTGGATATACTTGCATCGAAATCGAACAGAGGATGAATTTGGTATGGCCTTTGGCAGTATACTCTTTGCTATCACCTTTGTCATCAAAATAATCATCCTTCCTTAATTTTTAAAAATCTGAGCATAGAAGCCACAACAGCAATTGGCCTTATAACAGGTAACCTGAGTGACGTATTGGTTAGAGTGCTTGTCTCTCCTTTCCGAAGAGACGGGGTTAAATCTTTCATTATGGCATGCTCCAGTCTACCCATCTGTAAATGAGTAGATGACTTATAATTAAGAAAAATAATGCTGAAAAAGAGTGAGAGTTAGTCACTCACCTATGAAAAGGCTGAAAACTCTTAACACTTCATCCCTGACAGCAGTGTCTGCTATGGCAATAGCATTTATGGGCTTTTGAAGAATGGTTTCTGTTTTACATGTTGTGGCCGCCAGCCCCATGCACAGCTTTCCTTAGACACCTTTAGTGACATGCACTTTACAGTGCAGGGAAGGCTGATTTTTTCCTCTTCAGGAAGTAGTCCTATATCTCACAATGGATAGTCTGTGATCACTTCACTTTATTTCACATTTATTTATCAGTTATCACTATACTTTATATTTCCTTTAGTCTCAGTTATCACTTCACTTCATATTTCAATTAGTATCAGTTATCACTTCACGTCATATTTAAATTAGACTTAGGTATCACTTCACTTCATATTTCCATCAGTCTCAGTTATTACTTCACCTCATATTTCCACCAGTCTCAGTTATCACTTCACTTCATATTTCCTTTAGTCTCATTCATCACTTTACTTCACATTTCCATTAGTCACATTATCACTTCACTTCACATTTCCATTAGTCACATTTCTACAGTCTCATCTGTCACTTCACATTTCCATAGTCTCATCTGTCACTTCACATTTCCATAGTCTCATCTGTCACTTCACATTTCCATAGTCACAGTTATCACTTCACTTCATATTTCTATTGGTCTCATTTAACACTTCACTACACATTTTCCATGTTATAAATCTGTATTTGTTGGTGGTAATTTTGTTTAATTAAAGATATTGTTTTTGTCTGTTTGTTGTTCACCTTGAAGGCAGAGTGCATTGTATTTTGTTTTGCACCTTATGACCCAGTTTATTAGACTTCAGCACACATTTTTTTAAATGGGTTAACTTGACCTTGTTGGTTGATGAATCCAGACATATGCACATGTTTAAATTGTGAGCCGTGTTACTAACTGCTAGGCTACACAGGAGACACTCCCCCAACCTTTTTCATTTTGATTCTTCTTCTGCATTTGTCCTGAAAAGGACATTATGCCTTTCGGCTTGACACATCTTGTTTCATCTGGATTTTTTGGGTACCAGGTTTGCCTTCCCACTGTGATCCTTACTCTCCTAGGCAGACTACACTTGTGCAGCTTGTTTTCTTTTCAGGCTTGGATGTCTTGTTCAACTCTGGTTCACTGTGACTGATGCTGCATCTTTGGCGCCCCATTTTGATTACAAAGGACCATTGGCCTGTGACTGCCTACTTACTTACTTTCCATGTTTGGCAACCTCACAAAGTATTGGACCAGAAATCTGCTGCCATGAGATTCGCCAAAGTACATGGTTCTTGCATTCTTGGACAGTTATACAGATATTCGGGGTCTTGGATGGCTATGCAGTCATCGTCTGCATATCTCTATTTTTTTCAAGTTTGATCTACAATTGGACACCTCTGTTCTTAGTCTCCATCCACCCCTCATATCTTTGAAGCCATTTATTGATGCGGTTTTGTTCAGGTTTCTGGTCTATGTACAGCAAGTAGAAAAGAATTCCTTAATTTCAGTCGACCCCCATCTGGGTTATATCCAAAAAGGGGGTCTCTGATCGCATGACTGATTTTTCCTTTCAACATCTGGTGTAATAATCTCCCGATTTCTGGTGGTACAATGCCAGCAGTTGCATACACTTTTCCTTTTGATGTTGGCTTAAAGGACCATGTTACAATACTGCATGTCTCATTTACTGCCACATCATGTCTTGTGTGTTGGGACAGCTGGTCTTTACCTATTCATGTTTTAGGCTTTCATCTTGAGTTCTGTCAGTGAGACTCCAGCTGCCTTCTTGGGCTCTTGTCAGCGAGACTCCAGCTGCCTTCTTGGGCTCTTGTCAGCGAGACTCCAGCTGCCTTCTTGGGCTCTGTCAGTAAGACTCCAGCTGCCTTCTTGTGCTCTTGTCAGTAAGACTCCAGCTGCCTTCTTGGGCTCTTGTCAGTGAGACTCCAGCTGCCTTCTTGGGCTCTTGTCAGCGAGACTCCAGCTGCCTTCTTGGGCTCTTGTCAGTGAGACTCCAGCTGCCTTCTTGGGCTCTTGTCAGCGAGACTCCAGCTGCCTTCTTGGGCTCTGTCAGTAAGACTCCAGCTGCCTTCTTGGGCTCTGTCAGTAAGACCTCATCGCACTTCTTTGGTTCTGTCAGTGAGACTCCAGTGCATTTCTTTGGTTCTGTCAGTGAGACTCCAGTGCATGTCTTTGGTTCTGTCAGTGAGACTTTAGCAAAATTCTTGGCTCTATCAAGAAGACTCCAGCTTCCTTCTTGGGCTCTGTCAGTGAGACTCCAGCTGCCTTCTTGGGCTCTTGTCAGCGAGACTCCAGCTGCCTTCTTGGGCTCTGTCAGTAAGACTCCAGCTGCCTTCTTGGGCTCTGTCAGTAAGACCTCATCGCACTTCTTTGGTTCTGTCAGTGAGACTCCAGTGCATTTCTTTGGTTCTGTCAGTGAGACTCCAGTGCATGTCTTTGGTTCTGTCAGTGAGACTTTAGCGAAATTCTTGGCTCTATCAAGAAGACTCCAGCTTCCTTCTTGGGCTCTGTCAGTGAGACTCCAGCTTCCTTCTTGGGCTCTGTCAGTGAGACTCCAGCTTCGTTCTTGGGCTCTGTCAGTGAGACTCCAGCTGCCATCTTGAGCTGTCAGTGAGACTCCAGCGGTCTTCTTGGGCTCTGTCAGTGAGACTCCAGCTGCCGCCTTGAGCTCTGTCAGTGAGACTTTAGCGGCCTTCTTGGGCTCTGTCAGTGAGAATCCAGCGGCCTTCTTGGGCTCTGTCAGTGAGAATCCAGCGGCCTTCTTAAGCTCTCTCAGTGAGACTCCAGCTGCCGTCTTGAGCTCTGTCGGTGAGACTCAGCGGCCTTCTTGGCTGTTATCAAGACTCCACCGGCCATCTTGGACTTTGTCAGCAAGACTCCATCCACCGGTAATCTTGGGCTTTGTCAGCGAGACTCCAGCGGCCTTCTTGAGTAATGTCAGTGAGACTTCAGCGGCCTTCTTGAACTCTGTCAGCCAGCCTTTCCTTTGATATAAGAAACATCACTCATATTCTTATTCTCCATCTCCATTTCACACCTTACAAAGCATAGGACCACCACTGCAGATGACTTACAGGCAGTCTGTGCCAAATCACATGTTGTTTCTCCTTGCAGTAGTGGTTTCTATAGCAATTCATTTTACATCATATGGTTGCTAGCCTCATGCTCAACCCTCTTTAGTCATTTTGCAACATGCATTGAAATGCTGTCAATGTGTTATTTCATCCCAAGTAAGTGACTCCTGGGATTTACATGTCATGTCCTGCCAAAGATGGATGTGTCGAACCGAAAGGTGCAAATATCGCAGTCAAGCTGTAAACTAGCATTCCATTCTCTGGACTACATCCTGCTACTTGGAAAGTCCTATTCAGGGCTTGGTAGCGTGAAGTTGAGAATGGACGCAGAAGAAGAAGAAAATACGCAGAACAAGAAGAACATATCATATATCTTACATTGATATGCCAACACACTAAATCTCACTTGAGTCTCTCAATTTGAATATTGTTTCCAGAGAGGATCCATCAAGCACAGGCTGCAGCAGTTAAGGCCAAGAAAACTTTGACAAGACCCAAATCCTCTAAAGCAGTAAGTGTTTTCACTGTTTAAGTACTCTACTTGTGCTTGAGTAACAGACTGGCAGTAGATTACAAAAATTTATGTAAGATTTTGTGAAACCTGCTAGGGAAAATAATTATTAACATGGTATGCCATGTTAATAATTCTCAAAACCTGGTATTCAATCAGGCACGTGTGTCTGATGCCAGGTAGCCAAATGTTAACTCATTTCGCTCTTTTGCCTTGGTGTACCATGTTGGGCCCAGGGCCTCCATTATGCCATCTCTCCCCTTCATCCTTGGTCGCCTGCGAGCACGGCTAAAGTTGTATGGCCACCACGGCATCACTCTACTTGTCGATCTGTTATCTGGCATGCGACCACATGGCCGGTACATCTGTATTTTCATAACAGCGCAGCATCTACGATGTTACAGGAGGAAGTTCGACGTCTTATCTCTGCATTGCCGAGTTCTATTTATTTGTATTTGACACTGATTAATAATTGTATTCCTGAAAAAAATTATGATTTAAAGTTTGTTGATATCTTAGTCGACCTGTGCTTCTACAGGGGCATAAGCTCGACTTAGGGGCTAGGCTCGAGCAGCTTAATACTCTGCTGTTTTGGGACAAGCGCTTACAGAGGGCGGTTAACCTTTAGCGCGCACTGGTCAAGAATGTCTAGACTCACGTTCCATACACAAAAATGGTGTGTTTAAAATTTTTTTTTTTAAACATAGACACTCCTGACAGCCATTTTTTAATGCTGAATATGTCATCCATATATACACGATATTTTGCCGGTTAAAGTATCGTATGTTAGATTACAAATGGCGTTTGAACAGTTTTAATTTTGTATACGCCGTTTCAAATACCTTCAGCCAAACGACAACCCAAACTATCTGGGAGTACATTTGATCGGCACATGACATGGAAAAGTCAGATCGAGAGAAACCGAATGAGAGCCAGAGAAAGAATGGCAATCATGAGGAAACTTGCTGGCACAAGCTGGGGAGCAGACGAAAGCATACTAAAGAAACTGTACTCTGGAAGAGTGAGACCAGTTCTCGAGTATGGCATTGCGGCATGGACAACAGCAGCAAAGGCGAACTTCGATAAAGTTAGCAAACTCCAAAACCAAGCCATGAGAGTTATAACAGGAGGCATGAAGTCAACGCCAATTGTAGAACTTGAAAAGATTACAAAACTGCAATCCATGGCCGACAGAAGAGACTGCAGAGCCCAGCTGCAATCAGAGAAACTCAGAAGAGTGACTGACCACCCAATGCACCAGAGACTAAACAATTTAGGAAATGGGAAGCTAAAGCGAAGAAACTTTGCAGAAATAGCCTAAGCAAAGATGCACGAAGACCCTATGAACGCACTAACCACACCAAAGCCCATCCCTACTGTACGAAAACCTACCTGGAGGCAGCATATATTTCCAGAGGTGGTAGAAAATATACCAGGTATTAGAAACAAAAACTGCCAGTCTGAAAAAGAAAGAAAAGATACTACCCTGAGTTTCATTACGGAAAACTACCCAAGCATGGACTGGACCCATGCATACACCGACGGTTCCGTAACAAATACAACACAGAACGGAGGGGCAGGAGCGTTCCTGAGCCTACCAAATGGCAGACAAATAACACTGTCATTCGCTACTGGAAAATACACAGGCAATTTCAGAGCGGAGGCAGAGGCACTGAGGGCGGCAGTGGAAGAAATGGTGACAGGTAAAAGGAATGAAAGCCACATAGTCCTGCTTACAGATGCACTGGCCGTAGTCACAGCACTGAAAAGCCAGAAAAATACTGAACTTAATGAATTAAGAGCAGTACTCTGTCAACTATGCCAGCAGGCCGCACCAAAAAGAGTAGTGGTGCAGTGGGTTCCATCTCACTGCAACATCCAAGGCAACGAGGAGGCAGACAGACTGGCAAAAGAAGGTGCAAAACTACCACAACCTGATACTAGTATGACATACGAAGAGTCAAAACGGCTTATTAGAGCTAGAAACATGACCAAATGGGAAACCGAACATACTGGCTACACCAAAAACGATGCCTATTACCAGTTGAACAGAAAAGAGCAGGTCGTGGTCTTCAGACTTCGCACTGGCCACAATAGACTGAGGTACCACTTATTCAACAAATTGAAGATAGGTGGCACCGACGAATGCTCGTGTGGTACCGGCAAAATGACCGCTGAGCATTTACTACAAAACTGCCCGACATACGAGAATCAGAGAGAGCAGATGTGGCCATCACCAGTGGAACTGCAAGACAAGCTCTATGGCAGTGGCGACAGCCTCAGGATGACCGCTGCTTTTTTTGAAAAAATAATGGTTACTGTCTGACTGCGTACGAAGAAGAAGAAGAAGAAGTATACGCCGTTTGGAGCAAACCGACTTTTTGCGAAAGGTGAAGTAGGTTGTTGGGAAAGATCTTTATCGAGTAGATCTGTTTAATTTGTTTGTTTAGATGAAAGAACTACGTTTGAATTGGAAACTAACAGTTGTGTCGATATTGTAAACACAGTATCGATACGTTGTTGTGGTTTCCATGGTTTTCTATCGGAGCTACTAGTCAAAATTTTTCTGAGATTTTCATAAATTTTCAACTTCATCTTTTTGTAGCTCAGAAACTAACAAACACACAACAAAAACAATAACACCCACAAGTTCTTTATTCAATTGTGTCTCTACACACAAGAAAATCATAATTATTGACAAACAAACAAAAGTTACAAATTTTGAAAGTTGACTACCATAGCGAGATGCAAATTTTTCATTAAAAACGATGTAGCATGCTAAAGGTTAACCGATGTGCGAGTCCACCTTAATAGACTCAAACACTAGAGCAAAGAAGACCCGCATCCTGTAAGGCGCCATCTATGCTGCTCTATGCAAACCACTTAACCATGGCCGATGTTATGCCATGTCACACAGTTAGTCACCTCTTACGACATGATCTCTGTGGGGCAGTGGTGCTATTCTTGTCCTTGTCATACATATAGACCCCGGCGGACCACTCGGGACAGATTGATATCGTGGGTAGTTTAATCTTAGCTAACTTTCATTAAAAATGGACACAGATGTGATGGTATTATTTTTCAGTACTTCACGTTTCAATATGGTTGTTGGCTTTAAGAGCCTGCAAGCTTTTCATTTGTTGGTCTATAGATATGATTTGTATGTAGAAACATAAATTAATAAAGAACTTGTTGGTATTATTGTTTTTTGTTGCATGTGTGTTAATTTCTGAGACACGAGAAGATGAAGATGAAAATGTTGAAAAACAGAACAAACATTTAGACTCGCCTATTTCTGCGTATAGCCGGTATCCAAATCCATCTTTAAAATTGCCATAGAACACTGATATTGTTCTTAACAAGATTGACATATCTGTTAGTTTCTACTACAAACGTATTTATTACATCTACATAAACAAACTAAACAGATCTACCTCATAAAAATCCGTTGCAGCAACTTAACTTCATTCGCCTCAATAATGGGATAATCTTCATATCCAAATTATTCTGCACTTTTTAATGAAGTCAAAAAGAGACGAGAAGAGTACACAGCTATGGGATTGCCCGAATGGACATGTGTTTAGGTGAAACGAATATGAAATGATAAATGAAAAGGAAGGAAAAGCAAGAAATCAGATGGAATCTGACACTAAATTGTAGCCATCTGCCCCTATTTGAATAAACAGCCTGCCTTGCTGAGGGCTTGCTCATCAAGGATGGAAAACAACTATCTCCATCATTGAGCCGCCCCCATCATTTTCCCATTATATGGCTTGGTAAAATCAGAATGATATCATCATTACTGCAAGCAGCATGGAAGGAGTCATTCATTGTGGTCATGGATGTTTGGTGCTACGTGGTGTTGCTGAAGTGGACTACTTACTTACTGACACTGATAACAGAGGTTTCTTAGTTCTTAGTCGACCTCTACTTCTACAAAGGCGGATTCCCCTGTGCAGGTCCAACCTCTAATATGCGCTGGATGTAGCTGGATGAAGGATTTCCTGCTTAGTGGGCTAGACTCGAGCAGCTTAAAACTTTGCTGCATTGGGGCAAGTGCAGCAGAGGGTGGTTAATTGATGTGCAAGTCTATCTTAATAGACTCAAACACTAGACACTCAAATGCGCAGCCTGTTAGGCGCCATCTATGCTCTCTTAACAAACCACATAACCATGGCCGGTGTTATGCCATGTCACACAGTTAGTTGCTTCTTACAACATACTCTCTATAGGGCAGTGGTGCTATTCTTGTCCTTGTCATTCACAAAGACCCCAGTGGACCACTTGGTAATACCAATTTAAAACAGGGTTTATATCAATATACTGTTAATCATTTGTAGTCCTGACACCATTAGAATGTTTGAATGCCTTATTAATGGTCTGTTACTTGAAATCCTGGTATCCAAACAGGTAGCCAAAGGCTTCAGCTGTATGTAGTAGGTATCTTAAAACTTCCTGCTGCTGACTAGGTATGGGGGAAGGACAAATAATTTGGGGTAAATTTTTAACTTGAATTTTTGAATTTTGTTCGGGCAGCGACCATTAAGCCTCTTTTCGATTTCTAACTGCCAAGATATTTTTAACGTGCTTGACACTGAACACGGGAGTCCGATCTCACTACCCAGAGATTAGGGCAATTTTTACCAGTGTCACAGTGATTCAAACCCGCAATCTCAAGCACTCGAGGCGGACACCGTACCTCAAGACCACTGAGCCCACTTTTATTGCATTTGCTTTTTGAATATTTTCTTCTATTTTCATGTTTATTAAAACATTTTCAGTGAACCTGCTTCCTATATATCTTTCTTTTTTTTTTTTTGGCTCGTTTGCATTATACGATTTTAATTCCGTTGCCATTTTCGTTCCAGGTAAAAGAAACAAGTGCTCAATCAGTAACTACTTCTGTACCTCAAGTGGCAACAGTTACAGCTCCAAGCAAGTCTCCAGTTGCACTATCCTCATTACCATCTCCAGCCCTATCCACAAAATCAGTCACGCATGAACCAGCATCTTTACTAACTGGAAAACTAGGAAAAATGCCTACACCACTTGTTCAACCACCATTTGGGGCTCCTCCAACAAGTGGTTCGGTCATGTCACCAACTATCGCTCAGCTACGTGCAACGCAGGCAGCTATGACAAAGTCTGTGCCAGCTATGGGTAAACAAACTATTAAACAGCTGACCAGCACACAAGGTCTGACCCCAGCTGTGACAACTAATGTGACATCATCAGTATTGACAGTGACATCAGTAGGCCTGAGTGTTACGTCTTCACTAGCAGCACAGTTGTTCTATTCCCCAGGACTTGGCCCAGCTTCTGTTTCTGCAGGTAGGATTCAGAAGCCGGGCTCGGCGCCTGTCACAACCGCCACAACTTTCAGCTTGGTTACTACCATGAATGCTGCCCACGCAGCCCCTAGCCAAATCAAGCCTACATCTATACCAACAATCAGCATGTTGCCCAGTCAACAGCTTCTAAAACAACAGCAGCAGCAGCAACAGACTGCATCTCAGAGTGTCCTCAAGCAGAACGCTGCCCTCGTTGCCGCTGTAGGGCAATCTGTTGCCACTGCTACTAACGCATCAACATTAGGAAAGTCCCCACCTGCAGTCCCCAAACAGACGTTTACAATGACAGCTAGGCAGACACCTCCACCAAATTTGGTTGTCACAAAGAACCAACACGTAGTGCCTTCTTCAAAAACAGTAGCTGGCTTAAAGCAGACTTCTTTGATGCTCTCTCAGGAAGGGATAGCAAGTCTTTCCTCAGTAGCAAGTCAATCTGGAGGGAAGCTTGTAGCTCTGACTAGCATGGCAGGGATGTCGGGGGCAGATAGCACCGTCATGGCTCAGATAATGCAACAGGCAGCAGCTGCACAGTCAGCTGGTCAAAGGGCTGCACCACGAGCCATTAGACTTCAAGGTAAGTAGTTTGTTGATATTTATGACACGACTTGGTCGCTCCTATTATATCATAGCTGTAAATGTCATTTCTTTTTATTGTGGCTTATACGATGATTGATAAAAAAGTAATGTCCCACATATTTGTTCTCATTCCAGAATAAAGATAATTTAATAATAATAATGTTCGCCTAGGTATCTAGGGTCCGTTGCTTCGATCGGCCACTACCATGTCCAACTGCTGAGGCTTGTAGCCAAACCTCATTCAATGCCGAAGGAGAGACTGCTATCTGTCGGAACCATGTAGAATGGGGGCGGCCTCTCCCATGCCTCCAGCCGGCCAGTGGGAGATGATTGTTACACTTAGCTGACTTTGACATTATCTGGTGAACTGGAATGTCCCGGTCCAATCGAACCACATAACTAAACATAGACAGGCGGTGGTGGACTAAAGTGACTGAGATGGAGGGAAGACTCATCTTTGCAGGCAACTTAACGTTAAGGGTGAGAATGAACCACCGAATACCGAGGATGTCACTGGTTGCACACATGAAAGGCATCGAGTCTTGATATGTCCTGTTTAAGTAGGGTCAAAGTCTCTGAACCATACAGGAGGACAGGAATTTCACACATCTGATAAATACAAATTTTGGATCCGAGAGAGTCTGCCATTATTCCACACCCAGCGAAGGTCGCAGAGTGAAAATATACATGTTGTAACACATTTTCTGTGTACATGTGTGTAATTGCCTGGCTTTCCATCAGATCGAGTTGATATAGTGGTCTGTTAAAATGGATGCCTGTGTGCGACATGGGTTACAAACGGTGAGCTGTAATTGATTTCTTGGTGGCAGAGAAAGAAAGTGTGGGAAACATTCACAAATGTTTGTGTGCTGTCTATGGAAGTTGTGCAGCTGATAGCACAGTTGGATGCTGGGTTCAGAAAGATTAAGTTTGAGGAAGTGAAGAGACAGGCTGCATGGTTGAGTGTGTTTGGGCGTTCTACAGCTGCCTGCACAAACATGTTGTACCACACCAATGTCATTATTTGTGAGGATCATCGCATCACAAGTTGACAATTGGCTCTGTAGCTTTCAGTCAGCAATGGAAAGTGCGATGGTAATATTCTGTTGGATGTTTTAAGGTATGTGCAAGATGGGTTCCTTGAAGTCTTACAACTCACCAAAGACGTCAAAGGAGAATGACAATGGTAACATGAAACAAGCTGATACAGGAACGGCACGCATGCTCTTGTTTCACACTTGTGTAATGCTGTATGAATGAACGAGGTTAATTTAAAAAATAGAGCGTGTAAAGGAAACATTCACTTATGCTGTGCCTGAATTTAATACATTTTTATTGGTAGTTTCAGAAATAAAAGTTGCGGGGTGTAACTTTCTGGGCATCTTCTTCTTCGTCGTTTGTTCTCAAGCTCCTGCTACCAACCCCTAATAAGGGCTTTGCAAGTAGCAGGATTTTGTCCAGAGAACGGAGTGTGTTATGTCGTAGTTTACAGCTTGACTGCAACTTTCGATCTGACTTCAACCAGACATTTTTGGGTACTGGGTTAGCCTTCCCTCTTCGATCCCTTTTCTTAGCCAGTCTGCACTGTTGCAGCCTGTTATTAGAATTACCACACGGAGGCGTGGAAGGGTCTTGGCAGCTCTGGATTGCTACCCTCACGCTAGCAGTCAGATATGAGTCATTGACTGCTGCAGCTCACGCACTGCTCAGCATCTTGACCCCACTTTCTGACGCTAGCAGTCAGATATGAGTCATTGACTGCTGCAGCTCACTCACTGCTCAGCATCTTGACCCCACTTTCTGACGCTAGCAGTCAGATATGAGTCATTGACTGCTGCAGCTCACTCACTGCTCAGCATCTTGACCCCACTTTCTGAGCAACCCTTATAATTTCTATAGGGTAGCCAGCACCATTCCCAACCTTCGTTATTTATCCTCCGCAGAATGCCTGACAGTAACAATGTTACTATTCTTTGCTCCCTTTTCTAGCCCATATAACATACGGCCAGTTGATATTTATCACATAATATCGCATTATCTTTGGCATAAATCTGGCAGATATGGCGTATGTGAGGAAGCCAACGACATTTGCATCCTGATCCTTTGCTGTGCTGTACCAGAGGAGACCTATATCTTTTGTCAAACCATTCCACCACCGCATAGGTGGGCAGCACTATGGACATGTATAACAATCAGTTCATCGAAATGTTGTTTACCATGTTGATCTGTTGTTAGTCGTGTATCACATGACCAGTCCAGTGGTATTTGCATGATAATGCTGTTTCTTCGACGACCCGAAATAGAGTTTTGATGTTGAATTTCCAAATTTAGGATCTGATCCCTTTTTGATATGTTTAGTACATGCCATTCCATAGTTCTTTGAGTAACTATGAACTTTTCAGCATCTACTTTGCGCAATTGCCACCTTCACAACCATAAATCATGACGGCAATGACTGCATGGTGTGTATTCTTGCTGTGGTGTCTCTCGTCTGAAGCTATACCAAACCACTACCCACTGTCTAGAGATTTCATGACAAATATTGTAGGTGGCATTAAAAAAAAAAAAAAAGAAGATATTTATGCATAATATAATCAATTATATTGCCAGAGCCCTCACCAGTCTTGAATAATTGCAACCAGTAGAACAGGCAGGCTTTCGGCGTTCGCATAGAATAATGGACCATATTTCAACCGCTGCCGCCTTATTGAGGCAGCCCAAGAGTTCCAGACGCACTGGATATTAACTTTCATCAACTATAAAAAGGTTTTTGATTCGGTAGAATCACATTTTGTCTGGCGTTCACTGTTGGAACAAGGTGTAGATCCTAGTTACATCAGAATTCTCGCCAACGGATATACGAACTGCACTACCACACTTCGTTCATTCCAACGTCAAATTGTGGTACTGCAGAAGGGGGTTCAGCCAAGGAATACTATCTCACCAAACCTCTTCTTCACATGTTTGGAATCAGTCATTAGTTGATGCAACTAGGACACGTTTGGCATACCTATTGACGACAGACGCCTCAATCACCTTCAATTTGCCGATGACGTAGATGCTCATCACAGAGTCAGCAGCAGAAGCCAACCAAAGGATGCAGCTGCTCGATGGAGAGGGCAAGAAAACGGGCCTGGAGATGAATGTCTCGAAGATCAAAGTGTTGTACAATAACTTTGCCATTTGTGATCGTCTTCCAACGTACGATTAAAGGATGTCAATGAGTATATCTATCTTGGGTGCCTTTTCAATATGGAGAATAACCTGGAACCTGAATTGACAAGACGTCGCCACGCGGGCTGGGCAGTCTTCTTGTCTATTAAGATGGACCTGGACAGTTGTCATGACCAAGACCTACAAACTTTCCTCTTCAATTCCACTGTATTCCTTGTAATGTGCTACGGTGCTGAGACGTGGACACTAACAAAATCACTAGAGGACAAATTGAGAGTGACCCAGGCCTCCCTTGAGAGATGCTTGGTCAGAATCACTCTTCAGAACCGTGTGCAAGGTCTCCACAATTCTGACATAAGACGATTGTCCCTGGTGAAGGACGGGATAATCCAATCAGACAAGGCAAAACAGATGGGCAGGTCACATGTTGCGATGAAACAATGGTCAATGTAGCACAGCGACAACAGTCTGGTACTCCCTAGGTAAGAAGAGACCGCTGGGAAGACCTCCAATGCGTTGATCAGACTTCCTTGCTGTATGCTGCAACATGTGAGATACCTCTAGAGGAGTACTTACCACGCACTGGACATCCTATCCATGGCACAAGACATGGTCCACTGGAGACAAAGTTGGGACCCACAGCTACGCTGAAGAACGGGTCATCAAGATCAAGATAATTGATTATCAAAATGCCTTAAAACCTGCCGAAGTAACGCTAAACCACAGGGCATCAGAGCAACACATAGACCAAGAAAATGATATTTTGATGGTTTTTATTAAAACTACAGGAACGAAGAGCAATCAGGATCACGTGAAACATACTAATCCTCCTCTGCGTTTGTCCTGAAAAGAATCTTGTGATGTGTTGTACTTTACAGTGAGAATGCGTTTTCTGTGTTTTGTACTGACACATCCGATTTCAGCTGGCATTTTTGGGAACTGGAATTGCCTTCCCACTGTGATCACTATTCTCTTAGCCAGCAAAATGCCCCCTGTTCTTGCTGCTGTTATTGCTCTTATTCTTGTTGGTCTTCTTCCTTTTCTTGTTCTTTTTGTTCTCGTTATTCTAGTTTCTGTTTGTTCTTCTTGTTCTTGTTCTTGTTATTCTTGTTCTTGTTCTTCTTGTTCTTGTTTTAGTTTTCCTTGTTCTAGTTATTCTTGTTCTTCTTGTTTTAGTTTTCCTTGTTCTAGTTATTCTTGTTTTAGTTTTCCTTGTTCTAGTTATTCTTGTTCTTCTTGTTCTCGTTTTAGTTTTCCTTGTTCTAGTTATTCTTGTTCTTCTTGTTTTAGTTTTCCTTGTTCTAGTTATTCTTGTTCTTCTTGTTTTAGTTTTCCTTGTTCTTGTTCTTCTTGTTTTAGTTTTCCTTGTTCTAGTTATTCTTGTTCTTCTTGTTTTAGTTTTCCTTGTTCTTGTTCTTCTTGTTTTAGTTTTCCTTGTTCTAGTTATTCTTGTTCTTCTTGTTTTAGTTTTCCTTGTTCTAGTTATTCTTGTTCTTCTTGTTTTAGTTTTCCTTGTTCTAGTTATTCTTGTTCTTCTTGTTTTAGTTTTCCTTGTTCTAGTTATTCTTGTTCTTCTTGTTTTAGTTTTCCTTGTTCTAGTTATTCTTGTTCTTCTTGTTTTAGTTTTCCTTGTTCTAGTTATTCTTGTTCTTCTTGTTTTAGTTTTCCTTGTTCTAGTTATTCTTGTTCTTCTTGTTTTAGTTTTCCTTGTTCTTGTTCTTCTTGTTTTAGTTTTCCTTGTTCTAGTTATTCTTGTTCTTCTTGTTTTAGTTTTCCTTGTTCTAGTTATTCTTGTTCTTCTTGTTTTAGTTTTCCTTGTTCTAGTTATTCTTGTTCTTCTTGTTTTAGTTTTCCTTGTTCTAGTTATTCTTGTTCTTCTTGTTTTAGTTTTCCTTGTTCTAGTTATTCTTGTTTTAGTTTTCCTTGTTCTAGTTATTCTTGTTCTCGTTTTAGTTTTCCTTGTTCTAGTTATTCTTGTTTTAGTTTTCCTTGTTCTAGTTATTCTTGTTTTAGTTTTCCTTGTTCTAGTTATTCTTGTTCTTCTTGTTTTAGTTTTCCTTGTTCTAGTTATTCTTGTTCTTCTTGTTTTAGTTTTCCTTGTTCTAGTTATTCTTGTTTTAGTTTTCCTTGTTCTAGTTATTCTTGTTCTCGTTTTAGTTTTCCTTGTTCTAGTTATTCTTGTTTTAGTTTTCCTTGTTCTAGTTATTCTTGTTCTCGTTTTAGTTTTCCTTGTTCTAGTTATTCTTGTTCTTCTTGTTTTAGTTTTCCTTGTTCTAGTTATTCTTGTTCTTCTTGTTTTAGTTTTCCTTGTTCTAGTTATTCTTGTTCTTCTTGTTTTTGTTTGACTTGTTTTTGTTTTTCTTGTTCTTCTTGTTCTTGTTCTTCTCATTTTAGTTTTCCTTGTTCTAGTTATTCTTGTTCTTATTTTTGTTCTTTGTTCAGGCCATTGTGTTATGTTGTGTCGTAGTTTACTGCAAGGCTGCCATATCTGTACCTTTCGGCCCAGCACAGCCGGTTTCAGCACAGCATTTCTGGCACCGGGCTTGCCTTCTCTCTTCGATCCCTATTCTCTTGGTCAGACAATACAACTGCAACCGGCTTCCAGGGCCATAACTCGCGGAATAGAGCCGTAACTTGGAGGTGGAATAGAGCCATAACTTGGAGGTGGAATAGAGCCATAACTTGGAGGTGGAATAGAGCCATAACTTAGAGGTGGAATAGAGCCATAACTTGGAGGTGGAATAGAGCCATAACTTGGAGGTAAAATAGAGCCATAACTTGGAGGTGGAATAGAGCCATAACTTGGAGGTGGAATAGGGCCATAACTTGGAGGTGGAATAGGGCCATAACTTGGAGGTGGAATAGAGCCATAACTTGGAGGGGGAATAGGGTCATAACTTGGAGGGGGAATAGGGTCATAACTTGGAGGTGGAATAGGGCCATAACTTGGAGGTAGAATAGGGCCATAACTTGGAGGTGGAATAGAGCCATAACTTGGAGGTGGAATAGAGCCATAACTTGGAGGTGGAATAGGGCCTTGGTCAGCTGTGGTTCGCTGACACTGATGCAAGCATCTAGTTATGAGTCACTGGCTGCTGTCAGCTCATTCACTGCTGCATCATCAGCACTTTGTCTTAAATTGAAAATAATGAATAAAAATTAATGACATTAACTTGTTTTTCTATTCAATATTTAATGCATTAACATTGCATAACATAACCTTGAACCTCTTGGAACTTGTGTGGATCTGTCTGACCATGCTGGGGTTTGCAAGAATGAAAGAGCCGACATCCTGACTTCATACTCGCAATGAGGACATTGATAATGAGTAGAGGTGACATATTGAAGTTGATCAATGACCACCATTTTGATGAAGAAACCGCAGACGATGAACCAGCAATGCACAGATTTGCAGGATTTAGAAATCATATTCCTGTTCAATAGTGAGTGGTGCTTTAGAGGATAGAGCAGGAGTGTATACAACCAGTGAGCTACAGGAACCATTAATATCTACACTCCTTATCATTTGCAGAGTGGGTGGGGGGTGGGGCGCTAGCACCTATGCGTCTGCCCACAGTCCAATGATGTTGATTCTTAACAGAACATAACATAACATCTTAAAGGATTCTAGTTCTTTTAAATTTCACTTTGTTTAAATCTTGACTAATCATTTTATATGTAAAATATTTGTCTATTTAGGAGGCAATATAGTCCAGCCTGTGATAGGAGGCAATCCTATAACCTTTGGAGGAAAGCCATTAGCTCAAGCAAAAGGGTTGGTACAGCTAACTGCTGGGAAAGGGACCCCAACTCTGGGACTCATAAGGACCCCTCAGGGTCCTCTAACAGCCATCAATCTCATCCCACAGTCGGCAGTGTCATCTGTGACAGTGTCTGCCTCAGGTGGCAAAACGGCCACCATTTTGTGTGAGTATATATGTGTGTGTGTGTGTGTGTTAGTGTTAGTCTTGTTACCTTGGGGTCGCTGTGGTCGAGAAGTAAAGCACTCTACCATCAGAGTGATGAATGGAAGTGATGGGCGATTGAATTCCACAAGTTTCAAGCGACTCATGGGAGGTGGGACCAGAGTGCTTGCATACCGAGTTACCTCCAGTCGTCTTGACTTATGTCTTGCCATTGGTTCAATATAGCTCGGGACCAGAGAGTGAGGTTGATGACCAGAACAGTTTCTTCCTACGAGGCGTGTTCAAATGAAACCGGACCCAGTGGATTTTTTACAAACATATGAAAGTTACATCATCTGGTGTGACAGAATTAGATATAGCAATTGTTATGAAGCAAACATGCCATGGGGTTAGAAAAAATAGTCGCCATAGGCATTCAGACATGCAACCCACTGCTTGGGTAGACGGCGGATGCTGTCGGAAAAAAATGACTGGTTGCTCTTAGAACCACTTGGTTACTTAGGCCATGATGTCTACATCGAAGTCGAATCTTTGTCCATTCATAATTTTTTTTAAAGGTCCGAACAAATGGAAGTCACCCGCTTTCTGAACATTGTTCGCGCATTATCGTGCAACAGAATCACACCATGCGAAAGCATGCCGGGTCGTTTATTCTTGATTGCTGTCTGCAGCTTGTCTAGTATGTTATTTTAGCGGATGGCATTGATGTTAATGCTAGGCTCTTTAAAGTCTACCAACAAAAGTCCTTCATGGTAAAAAAATGCTGCCAGCATAACCTTATCAGCGGAAATGTGTGGCTTGAATTTTCTTGGTTTTGGTGATCCGGGATGTTTCCATTGAATGCTAGCAGTTTTGTTGCTTGGCTCAAAGTGGTGGCACCATGATATATCACCTGCCACTATGCGCAAAAGAAATGAATCACTCTCCTCTTCGTTTCGCCGCAAGTGGTTCAAACTCCATCCCATGCTTACTTCCTAATGGTGGTTGGTGAGCAACCGAGGTACCCATTGTGAACACACCTTCTAATACTTCAGTTTCTTGCAAATCACTATTTGAACTGTCCCTAGCAACACAATTAATTTCTCTGCTAACGAATGTAAGCTCCGGCGACGGTTTCCACCCGAATTGCTGCATCAATTTTTGCGATGGCATCTTCTGACGCAACAATATGCGCCTGGCCTGGTCTCGAAGATCTTTCGTTAGCTCACGCCCTTCTTTAAACATAGTTGTCCAATTCTTCACTATTGTCTTCGACACACTTTTGTCACCATACACTGCCTGCATTCTGCAATGAGTGACAACTGGTCGACATCCTTCAGCTGTTAGAAACCGAATTACCGCTCGCTGATGAACTCTGGACGGATTCTGTATCACACTCGCCATGTTTTCAAAGGTCTGCTGATGAAACTATGAGTTGGAGGATAATTAAATTTTGCAATTTTGATGGTTGGTATGTGCTTGTATATACCAGAAGTAACGTCACCATGCGCATCGTATGTATGTTCACTTCGTGCAGTTCGGACTGGTTTCATTAGAACACTCCTCGTAGTTATACAAAAACAGCACAGGTTACATCATGAGGTAAAAACCGTCTGTTGATACCGCCATCATCGCTTGCCATGGGCAACTAATCATTAGGTACCTTAGTGGAATTTTCAAATTGACTCTACAGCATTACAAATACAACTGTTAGAAAGCCCTAGAAAAAAGGCTTTCCAATGATATATCAACCATCTCTCTATGTCGACCCCCAAGGAAGTTATGAATTTTTATTGTATTTAAAAAATCAACGAAAGGGCTATACAGGAATATAGAGAAAAACATAAACTAGGGAATTGGGCAAAGTTGATTCAGAAAAGTAGAGGGAAGTGGACAATATATTGATTATCTCGTCTAGTCATGACTGAACACCTGTAAAACCATACATTTTTATATTTGGGAGAACAAAATACAACCTGTTTAAAATCAATAAAATGACTAAAGTTCTGAGTTAGTTGTTACTCAACTGACTAGGAAGTAAGTAATCAAGAGTGGATAAAAAAAATGGCAGACACCGCATTGTAAAAAAACTAAAATTGTGTTCTTTTTGTAACTCAGTTCTAACTCCCTACAAAGTTCTATTGGCCATCAAATTACCAAACATACAGATAGGTAGATGAAGAATTCAAACATACTGTTAATGTAACATAAAGTTGTAAATATATGTGATATAAGCTTGTGAACCTAGCCATTAGTCACCATTACCCATAGATGTTTTTCAACTAATATTGCCTGCTAATAATTTAGATAATAAATATTATCAGCTATAATAAAATGAAATTGACAGAACATGATAATGAAAAGCATCAGTAAACCTATGTTTAGAATGAAAGTGTTTAAAATCAATCGAATGGCTAAAGTTCTGAGTTAGTTGTTACTCAATTGACTAGTAAGTAATGAGTGGATGAAAAATGGCTGACGCCGCATGGTAAAAAAAATTCTGGTTTAAAAAAAAACTCAGATCTAACTCCCTACAAAGTTTTATTGGCCATAAAATTTACCATACATACAGATAAGTGGATGAAGAATTCAAACATACCATTGATGTACCGTAAAATTGTAAATATATAAAGCTGACAGTGTGCAAACCTACCTAATTTTTTCAAATTTCTTGAAAATCACAATAGAACTGCAGATTTTCAATAAAATTATCACAGCAACATTAAACGCTTTTTTCTTTTAACATGTTTGGTTTTATACTATAAAAAATCTGGGGGACTCCTTGATTAGACCAAAATTCTCAAAAGGTCTCACACAAAGTGACCGTGCGTCCACAAACACAATCGGTGCGATGTGCGTCAAGGGAATTCCCTGGTTCTAAATATCAATATCCGGCCCAGCACTTAAGAGCCTAACTAATGTAATGTAAAAAGCAGACATAGTGAGTAAAATAGCCTTGCTTTTTATGAAGTGAAAGCAGGACAAGAAGGCAAAGAGAGCCTGCATCATTGTTTCTAATTTGTAAAATTACCTTGCAGCTCCAGCCATCTCAGGCACCACACAAGCACTCTCTACTGCCACGTCAGCAGCAAGTCAGGCAGCTGCTGCTGCATTTGTTGCGGCAACCTCCAAATCTGCTGCTCAAGCTAAGATTCTGAGTCCAGTCCAAGCTGGATTAGTAGTGACACAGTTAGCCCAGGGAAACATAACTCTCAGACCAGGTTAGTTCTTAACTTAAAAACTTAACTTAATGTCTTTATATTGGTTTAGAAAGCTGCAGAGTCTGTATACAACCAGTTTCTTTTGTTCACTTGATCTAAAAATACATATGCACATCCAATCTATTGTTGAATGAATTAATTGACCCTGCCTTCACTACTTCCTGTGACAATGCATTCCAAGCATTCACCACTCTCTGACTAAATGTTCATTCACATTGCTGAGGTGCACTGGAAAGATTTGTAGGGCTGAGGAATAAAGGCTGCTTACTACTACAGTCACCACTTATTGTACAGACAAGTTTATAATGTTACCTCTGATAGGGTAAAAAACTATACAATACCAAAGATTTGAACACGACCCTTGTGGTCAAAGACCTATGTCTTGACCAGCCATTCCTCATTTCATCGTATACAAGATATTGTTTCTAGGTAAAGGTAGTCCCATAGCAAACACTGCTGTTAGGGATGAAGTGTTAGAGATTTTATTGTACGTTTCCACAGCTTATTTTTCTTCTTCTTTGATCAACTGATGCTATGCTTCTAGTCCAGTGAGGTTCATGCGAAGGAGATTGTGAGTTTCAGGTCTTCGCCAGTCCCTCATAGCTTTTTGAGCATGGTCGCTTCCCCAGGCCAGACTGCTTCTTTTGGGTCTTCATAAGTTGGGCAGTCCTGCAGGATATGTTCTGGTGTTTGCTTGGGTGCTCCACAACCACACGTTGTGTCTCTAAGACCCATTCTGTGGAGGTATGCCTTGAGTCTGCAATGGCCTGTTCTGAGTCTGAAGATTTTTGTCTACCCATCTCTGCTAAGTTTGTCTATGCTGTCATTTTCTTGCTTGTATTCCTTGTGCTGGTCTCCATTCCATCCTCATGGATCGTTTGATGAGTGTATATGTTTCTGTCTATTTCTCTCATCAGTGTGTTTAGGGACCATCCTCTATTTCTTTTACCTTGGTTATTCCAATTATGCTTCTATTTCTCTCATCAGTGTGTTTAGGGACCATCCTCTATTTCTTTTACCTTGGTTATTCCAATTATGCTTCTATTTCTCTCATCAGTGTGTTTAGGGACCATCCTCTATTTCTTTTACCTTGGTTATTCCAATTATGCTTCTATTTCTCTCATCAGTGTGTTTAGGGACCATCCTCTATTTCTTTTACCTTGGTTATTCCAATTATGCTTCTATTTCTCTCATCAGTGTGTTTAGGGACCATCCTCTATTTCTTTTACCTTGGTTATTCCAATTATGCTTCTATTTCTCTTATCAGTGTGTTTAGGGACCATCCTCTATTTCTTTTACCTTGGTTATTCCAATTATGCTTCTATTTCTCTTATCAGTGTGTTTAGGGACCATCCTCTATTTCTTTTACCTTGGTTATTCCAATTATGCTTCTATTTCTCTCATCAGTGTGTTTAGGGACCATCCTCTATTTCTTTTACCTTGGTTATTCCAATTATGCTTCTATTTCTCTTATCAGTGTGTTTAGGGACCATCCTCTATTTCTTTTACCTTGGTTATTCCAATTATGCTTCTATTTCTCTTATCAGTGTGTTTAGGGACCATCCTCTATTTCTTTTACCTTGGTTATTCCAATTATGCTTCTATTTCTCTTATCAGTGTGTTTAGGGACCATCCTCTATTTCTTTTACCTTGGTTATTCCAATTATGCTTCTATTTCTCTTATCAGTGTGTTTAGGGACCATCCTCTATTTCTTTTACCTTGGTTATTCCAATTATGCTTCTATTTCTCTTATCAGTGTATTTTGGTACCATCCCCTATTTTTTTAAATCTTCCAGTTGTAGTATTGTTAGTATATGGTTTTGATATATTTAGCGTCATTCTCTATTCCTTTTATTTTGGAGGTACCATTTAGAGCTCGCTCTTATGTTTCTCTGCTCCATGTATTTCATAGTTATTCTTTGTTTCTTCTACACTGTGGCTTCCAAGTATTGTTTATGGTCTGTTTCACTTATTGATGTAGAGGAGACAGTGAACAAATGAGATGCCAGCAGTCAGCGACTCTTAGCTGACCACTTGCGTCAGGCCAGAGAACCCGAGCTATCCAAAACCCTATTCCATCTGGAAGCAGACCATATCTATGACGCCTGGCTGAGAATATAGTAATTGAAAAATGAAGGCAAACTCGGTCCCAAAAATGTGCCAATGTATTAAGTGTCATCTTAAATGTCTTCTACCCTGGGGGTTCCAGCTATAGTTCTGTCTGACTCCCATTCTCAATGTAATTAGAACATCATCTGTTTCTTTGACCCCCTGGGATTAGAGTTGCAATGTTGCCTGCATATATTTTCCACAGATTAAGAATAATTCTCTTATTCCTTCCTTTTACCCTGGGGTTTCCAGTTGTAGTTCTCTATATTTCTATTTTCTTATGTTTTTGGGGCCACCATTCTGTGTCATTCCCAGCCCATTATATGGCTCAGAGACCTGGTATTTCTGCAGCATGACCAGAAGCACATCAGTGCTTTCCACATGCGCAGCCAGAGTCGCATTCTCGACATCCACTGATATGATCAGGTATCGAATGCTGAAGTCACATGACGCACAGGCCTGGATAGCATTTACACCTAGCTACACCATCACTGTTTGTCTCTATTTGGGCAGGTGGCCTGATTCTCCGAGAACGTCCTGGGCCACCAGCTCTTTAACACTTTACAGTCCAGTCTAATTGATTAGATTTATGTCTTAAGTCATGAATCTAATTAGTTAGGCTGGAGTGTAAAGGATTAAGACGTGGATCAAATCAAGAATGTAAAGGGTTAAGCAGGCGGTAAGCTGCCCTTAACACCTGAATGACAAGGCGTCCATTGGAATTCTTGTGAATAGGAGGCGGGGGGAATAGTTTCGCAGATTGGTCAGTGCGAGACAGGGTTATACACTCTTGTTAACACTTTTCAACATATTCCTTTAGGGAATTATGAGTGAGGCACTTGGAGATCACGTTGGTACTGTCAAGATATGGGACAAAATTATTGCCAACCGTCATTTTGCACATGACATATATATGCGTTGGCGGGCACTGAAGCGGAACTCTGGGAATGGGTCAGAAGGCTCGATGAAGCAGCTCTTGAATATGGTATGGAGATTAACGCTGGAAAGACAAATTAATGACCAACACCGCTGAGGACTTCAACATGGGGGGGGGGGGGGGGGGGGGGGGGGGGAAAGCTAATTGCCAGGAAGTAGAGGTGGTCGACCGTTTTAAATATCTGGGTTCGATTGTCAGCGATGATGATCAAAATGTGAGGTGTTGGCCAGAATAGCACAGACAATATCAGCGCTTGCACGGCTTTACAAAATTTGGCAAGATAAATGGTTAGCCATATGCACAAAGATCAGATAAATGTGTACAGCTCTATGGCAGTGACGCCTGCCTCAGGATAACAGCTGCTTTCTTCAAACAAATTCAAGTTGGCGTCTGACAGAGTACAAAGAAGAAGATAAATATGTACATTGGTCCTGTCAATATTCCTCTATACTTGTGAGACATTGACAATTACAGCTAACCTGCAGCGGAGGATACAGGCCTTGAGATAAGAAGTTTCCAAAGACTTTACAACGTCATATACAAAGTGAGTTGCAAATGAGGAAATAGAAGAAAGAATTACAACAGCAGTAGGACCTTTTGAAGACCTCTTGGCAACTGCCAAAAGAAGGAAACTCGCTTGGTACGAGCACATATCGAGATCAAACAGTCTTGCAAATACGATCCTCCACGGAAAGGTGCAAGACAGACCAAGAAAAGATCATCACAAAAAGAGATGGGAGGACAACATGAAAGAATGGACCAATCTCCGACCAGAGGAGGCACATCCAGCGGCCGCTGACAGAGAGGGATGGCTTGGGGTTATGAAGATGTCTTCATGTGTGCCCTAACGATCTCACCGGTTACAGGATGACCTTACCTGAAGCGGCCCTCCCCTACATGATCCTACACCCGCAGCCACTCATGCACCTTCTGGCTAAGCCAGACAGGAATGGCTTTAGCCTCACTGCATGCGGCCTGATCCATAACTATTCATCATAGACATGGTTGATTGTTGTGGCAGGCCCTCGTTGCCTAGGTGGATTACTACTACTACTACTACTCCATGTGGTGCTAATGATAGTTTAAAATCTACAACCCCCATCATGCAACAAAATCCACCATTTGATTGCCATTTATACCTGTCTCATTTGATGAGATCACTAAACAAAATTAATATTGTTTCCATTTTCACATACACAGGTGCTCCAGGTTCACAGGCGAAAGTTATACCCACAGCTCAGTCTGGCCTTGTCCCCACTCAGTTTATACTACAGCCGGCACCAGGATCAGTGTCTAGTGTTCAGTCTACTACAAGTAAGTCTTTATAAGTTAAACTTTAGCTTGTGTACATCGAGTATGCTCGACTGACGTCATGAAAATCGAGGCGCACAGGTCCACTGATTGACTTAATGTTCTAATTGAACTTAAAATGAACGTATATGTTGTAATAGTCTGAACAATACTGCTCTTTAATTATAGAGAGTTCTGACTTCAGTAATATACGGTTAAATGCCAGCAATGGTGATCGTGGAATTAGTTTTAGTCGTTTGGAAATGATTTCTTATGTTTTTCGCTTAGATTTGAAGGTTCACCGATTGTTGAGAATAGGGGAGTCAAGTTTCTGGAACTGATTTTTCTGTTTATTTAGATACAATAATTACTTTGATAGTTGAAGGGACAGACATAGCTATTATGGCAAACATCTGTTGTCGGCGATTTAAAAATATTATTTGTCAACGGATCGACGATGAAAGCGGGAGAGTCTAAGTGTGCTATTTTTTCAACACTATCACCTTAATTTTTTTTCCATCTTAGAAACTAACACACACACAATAAAAACAATAACACCAACAAATTCTTCATTCATTTATTTCTCTACTCACAAACAAATCATATCAAGACCATCAAAAAATAATCTTGCAGGCTATTAAAGTAGCAACCATAGTTAAACGACGTGATGTCATGAAAAATAATTCAGTGGCAGGGGAAAATGCAAAATTTTGAATGTAGAGTGGTAAAGTTTAACATTCTTCTTGTGCGTTCAGGCTTTTTGGTCATGCTTGATCTGTAGTTCCGTCGCCAGGACAATCTCCACAGACCTCTACAGGTCTGGATGGCAACCCCACAGCTTCTGCATCATCTCGGCTTCCTTTGGCCAGGTTTTAAATTGTAGGTCTCTGTATACTGGGCAATCTATAGGATGTGTTCAGCGCTGATTAACCAAGAAACAGTGCAATGAGTCAACCAAGAAATTTAGCAATGAGTTATCCAAGAAATAAACACATGTACAAACTTTGATTGTCTGTATCATCACTGTCCACATGTGGACAGAAATAAACAAATACGTAGGAGCATGTTTTGCAGGACTGTTCCCCTGTAAGGCATGTCTAGCTATAAAGTTTCTATTCATCTCAACTTTATCTCCTTAATCTCCAGTTGGTTGTAATGTTCTTTGCCACAATTACACTTAGATACATTACATCTGACTGTCTGGAAAGTGAGATGCTAGTTCAGCCAGGCACAACATACTGACCAGGATGTTGTGTCAAGGTCAGGCACAAATATACTGACCAGGGATCAAGATGCTAAGCAGCGCATGAGCTACAGTGATCAGCGACCCATAGCTGACTGCTAGCGTCATGGCCAGCGAACCAGAGCTGCCAAGACCCTCTACACCTCCACACGGTGATCCTGGATAACAGGCTGCAGCAGGGCAGACTGGCTAAGGAGAAGGGATTGAAGAGGGAATGCTAACCCGGTACTAAAAAAATGCTTGCTGAAGTCGGATGTGTTGGACCGAAAGGTGCAAATATCGCAGTCAAGCTGTAAACTACGACACAATGCATTCCGTTCTCTGGACTAAATTCTGCTACTTAAGCCTTTTCAGGGTTTGGTAGCAGGAGAATGAGAACGAACGAAGCCAAGCCAAGCCAAATATACTGACCAAGACCACTATCTCTTTTCCATGTAGCATTTCCTGGAAACAGGCTGTTTTCAAGGCAGTCTGGCTGACGAGATGTGTACCGACATGATCCCCGTAGTAGTGAGCCTCACGCAAATGAAGCATAGCAGAACTGTCAAGGAGGGTCGTGGTTCACCTTCATCAACACGGTCGGGGTGTGAGGAAAGCAACTACAATCTGCCGCTTAATGCCCTTTTCAGGGCACACAAAAGAATAACATAACTCATTGTGAGCATTAAACAACAACATCTGACCGTCACTTACGATGAATGTGTTGGAGACATCACTTGGTGAAGGTCTAATGCATGAGGCTAGCTTCATCAAGTAAAATAAATCACCACTACAAGAGGCACAGAACGGACCAACTGCTGTGGTGGTAATGCGAAATTGAGATTATTTTATTGAGAAGAAAAGGAAGAAGAAAAAGTGCACAGTTCTTGGTATGTTTGTCAAATGAGGAGCTCATCAAATGAAGAAATCATCAAATGAAGAGATCTTGCTGAAGTCGGATGTGTTGGACCAAAAGGTGCAAATATCGCAGTCAAGCTGTAAACTACAACACAACGCATTCCATTCTCTGGAGTACTTTCTGCTGCTTAAGCCCTTTCAGGGCTTGGTAGCGGGAGATTGAGAATGAACGAGGCCAAGCCAGCCAAGCCAAATGAAGAGATTATCAAATGAAAAAATCATCAAATGAAGAGATCATAAAATGAAGAGATGTGATCATCAAATGAAAATCTTGTCAAACGAAGAGCTCATCAAATGAAAAAATCATCAAATGAAAAGATCAGCAAATGAAGAGATATCAAATGAAGAGATGTGATGTGATCATCAAATGAAAAGATCATCAAATGAAGAGTTCAAGTGATGTGATCATCACATGAAGAGATCAATATTCTGATAGAGATTTATTTGATATTTGTGTCTTTCAGCACCAATTATTGTGAGCAGTGCTTCAGGGGGCAAGGGACCTCATAATATCCAGGTATGTCTTGTAGTGTCCATGTTGAGTAGGACAGAACTGACATCACTGCACTCCGGGCAGATTTATATGTTATCAGTGTTTTTTTCAAAAAGTGGCAAAGGGTGTGGCATAAAGATGGTTGTTGCAGTCACTCCTGCTCTTTCAATGCCAGCTGAGAATGATGATTGATGAACGAATTGTTGGTTGATTTGTTGCTTGCTAGAATGTTAATCTATGTTGTAGAATCAGGAAGGACTTTTACAGAAGATGGAAGGTTTGTTAGAGAGATTGTTGTTTTTGTAATGAATCCAGTAGCATCTGGATGTCTGCCCTTTGACCTAGAGTGAATGAATTGGTTTGATTGGCTGTTGGTAACTAGATATTGATAGCGTACTTTGAAGATATTTCACTGGTTGCGCAAATGGAAATTCTCAGGCTTTCTCTTTCTTAAAATTGTGAAAGTGTAAAAGTAAAAATTGAATTTAAGTTGCATGTTAAAAAGGTTCTATTCATTACAGTATTTTCTCCTTCATTTTTAATGCCAAAATTACTCTACATGCCATAAAATTTCTATACACCCAAAATTACCTTATGTGCCCCAACATTTCTTATCTTGATTGCTAGAAAAAAATAGTTAAAAAAAATTAATTTAAAAAAGCACCAATTCACCAAATAAATACCAAAATAAAAATAAATTACACTTCTGTAGTCCCCCAAAAAACAATGTCATAGTATAAATGCAAGCTTTTACTCCAAAAGAGGGGACGGTGTGGGCTGGTGGTTAAGTGGCACAGCTCACAATCCGAAGGTGCTGGGTTCACTCCCCATCACAGCACCAGCCTTTACCCTGGGGAAGCAAACCCTTAGAAAATGCAGGAGGAAGCAGACTCTTACATAAAATTCATGCTGAAGTAAGATGCACTGGGCCGACAGGCGCAAAATAGAAACAGTGCAACACACACCCTCTTGGGGAATAGAGAAATAAGGCGAACTAAAAAAAAAAAGAAGTCAACTCCAAAAGAGACATAGACTTACTGACCTGCAGCAAAGGATACATGTGTCGAAGATGAGATTTTTCAGAAAATTCTAAATGTCACATACAAAGATCGAGTTACAAAGGAGGAAATATGAGAACGAATTACAACAGCAGCAATAAAGCCTTTTGAAAACCTCATAGCAATGGTAAAAACGCGAAAGCTCGCTTGGTACGGCCACATATCGAGTTAAAACGCTCTCGCAAATATTTCAAACTTGGTGTCAAAGTACCCAAGGCACACATTATCCACTGGTATCTGCACTATATATAGCAACGTGTGGAGAACTTCTTCTTCATCGTACGCAGTCAGACAGTAACATTTATTTTTTCGAAAAAAGCAGCAGTCATCCTGAGTCTGTCGACACTGCCATAGAGCTTGTCTAGTGTTGCCACTGGTGATGGCCACATCTGCTCTCTCTGGTCCTCGTATGTCGGGCAGTTTTGCAGCAAATGCTCAGCGGTCATTTTCCCGGTACCACACGGGCATTCGTCGGTGCCACCCATCTTCAATTTGTTGAATAGGTGGTACCTCAGTCTATTGTGGCCAGTGCGAAGTCTGAAGACCACGACCTGGTCTCTTCTGTTCAACTGATAATAGGCATCGTTTTTGGTGTAGCCAGTATCTTCGGTTTCCCATTTGGTCATGTATCTGGCTTTGATAAGCCGTTTTGACTCTTCGTACGTCATACTAGTATCTGGTTGTGGTAGTTTTGCACCTTCTTTTGCCAGTCTGTCTGCCTCCTCGTTGCCTTGGATGTTGCAGTGAGATGGAACCCACTGCACCACTACCCTTTTTGGTGCGGCCTGCTGGCATAGTTGACAGAGTACTGCTCTTAAATCATTAAGTTCAGTATTTTTCTGGCTTTTTAGTGCTGTGACTACGTCCAGAGCATCTGTAAGCAGGACTATGTGGCTTTCATTCCTTCGTGTGGAGAACAAATGAGATGAGATGTCAGCATCCACAATGACTATTCATCAGGTGCTTTGCCGGTTGGCATTGGCGATCATGGACCTCCATCCATTTCTATCACGTTTACCGACTGTTGTTTATTGTCGCCAATGCCATTCTCTCAGGCTGTCCAGGATCTTCTCTCTCTGCCTTCCTCTATCTCTCTTTTCTGCTATCTTTCCGGCTGTCACGACATGCTCTAAGCAGCCTCTTCTCATAACATCCCTTAAAGAGGATGACTGCCTTGTTCTGATAGTTGTAATAAGTTGTCTTTGTGCCTCCTCGAGTACTGTATCATTTGCAGTCCAATGAATCTGCAGCATTCTTTTGTAAAACCACATCTCTGTTACCTCCAAAGCGCTTGTTTGATTGTCCATGATTCACTGCCATATGTCAGTTATTGTTCCACGTAGCATTCTCAGTTCCAGTGACAAGGTTTTGTTGCACAATATCTAGTATGTTCTATATATTGTAATGTATTCCAAGCGTGATCTGGTTACAGCTTTTAAACTATTTCCCTGAACTTGTATCTGAAAGCACTGTTTCTGATCCGCCGAGACGGATGTGTCGGACAGAAAGGTGCAAATATTGCAGTCAAGCTGTAAACTAGCGACACAGCTGTTCTCCGGACTACATCCTGCTATTGCAAAGCCCAGTTCAGGACTTGGTAGCGGGAGATTGAGAACGACGCAGAAAAATAAGAAAATATCCACGAATGAAAGCACTGACATTGTGACCACTGCAATTATTGTATCTGTGTTTCATATTACCAGCAAGTCATGAGGACAGTGTTGACCCAACAAGGCAGCTTGAAGCCTGGTCAGGCTGCTATACTTATCTCCCAGCCACAACTACCACAAACTGTAACCTCCTCTCTTAGTGGACTTACAGCAGCACAGGTATTGTAACTTTTTGTGTGTGTGGGTGCATACATTGTTAACATTTGTAGTAAACTTAACATTCACCTTCATCACTATCTTCATCATCTTCATTACTGCCATCATCACAATCTTTACCATTATCACCATCACTACCTTCATCATCACCACGATCACTATCTTTACCATTACCACCATCACTACCTTCATCACCATCACTATATTCATATCTTCATCATCACCACTATTACTATCTTCATCACCATCACTACCTTCATCATCACCACTATTACTACCTTCATCATCACCAATATCACCACCTTCAACATCACCACTATCACTATCTTCATCACCACTATCACTATCTTCATCATCACCATCACTACCTTCATCATCACCACCATCACTACCTTCATCATCACCACTATCACTATCTTCATCATCACCTTCACTACCTTCATCATCATCACCATCACTATCTTCATCATCACCATCACTACCTTCATCATCACCACTATTACTACCTTCATCATCACCACTATTACTACCTTCATCATCACCACTATCACTACCTTCATCATCACCATCACTACCTTCATCATCACCACAATCACTACCTTCATCATCAACACCATCACTACCTTCATCATCACCACTATCACTACCTTCATCATCACCACTATCACTACCTTCATCATCACCACGATCACTACCTTCATCATCACCACTATCACTACCTTCATCATCACCACTATCACTATCTTCATCATCACCATCCATCATCACTATCTTCATCATCACTATCACTACCTTCATCATCATCACCACCACTTTCTTTATCATCATCACCATCACTATCTTTATCATCACCACCCTCATTATCTTTATCATCATCACCACCACCACTATCTTTATCATCACCACCACGACTAACTTAATCATCACCACCATCACTATCTTTATCATCATCACCACCACCACTATCTTTATCATCACGACCACGACTAACTTAATCATCACCACCATCACTATCTTTATCATCATCACCACCACCACTATCTTTATCATCACGACCACGACTAACTTAATCATCACCACCGTCACTATTTTTACCATCATCACCACCACCACTATCTTTATCATCACTATCACTATCTTTATCATCACAGAGTTTGTGCATTGTGCTTTGAACAGAGCACTCATGGATTAAACCAAAACCGTGTGCAATGATGTTGATTCTTCGACTAAACTAAGCTAAAACATTCTGTAATTATTTCTTTATCTGTAACAGGTAATGCAGGCTGGAAATAAAACATCGGGACGAGGCTCTCCTAAAGGAAAAGTGCAGCCAGTATATGCCCGCATCATCACTCCCCCTCCAGGTATGATGAAGCTGGCCAACATGGCGCAGGTGTCCACAGGTGCAGGAGCACCAGGGAACGTCAGTGTGATACAGACAATGGGCAAACTGCTAGTGACTTCTGGCATTGCCACACACACTTTACCCAGCGTCCCGATTGTCAGTCTTGCCGTTCCTTCAGCTATCATCAACAAAGTCGGAGCTACAACCAGAGAGGAGTTGCTAGCGACCAGCAAAGCAAACGCTGCTAGTAACGATAAGATCAAACAAGATGGCTCTGGGGACAGCTGATTGGAAATCATGTGATGTTATGTTTGAAAATGTTTGTGTTCGGCTAGTGTGAACCTCATCGTGTGAAAGGGATAAGTTCAGAATCCACCACCGCAAGAGTGTACATTAGTGCTTTGATACAGACCACATTTGGGGTGGTGTGGGGGGGAACGACAGGTTGCAGTGGTTAGCCTATGGGGAATGCTGAGCAGAAAAAAGAAATAAGAGAGTGAGAACTCAGCTTGCCATCCATGACCCACAAAATAATCCAAACACGTGTCAACCAAATTCTTCATCCGAGTGCTGCCTGAGTTAAAAATAATAGCATCCCTGCAACCTGCCAAGCATGTTGCAAAAGACAGCTAAAGAGGATTTTGCCTGGGGCTAGCAACCTCATCATGTAAGACTATTGTTATTGAAACGCCACAGATGCAGGCTTCATGTAAATTGGCCAACTGTAGTTGCGGCCCGATGCTTCGCGAAAAAATGAATCATCATGTTTAATTATCTCATTCCACATGTACAGTTTCATGTCATGTACACATCTTTGTACACATTACCAGCTCGATTAGGGTGACCAGATGATGAAAGCATATAGCAGACCCCGGTACAGAAGATTAAATGTTGAAGACTTCCTTGTACATTATCTCAAATTTTGTGATCGTCTGTATTTATTTAACCTTCTAGTTTCCACATTTAAAAAAAAATTATGTCACACATATTTAGATCTACCTATTTTTGGGTACACCAGTTATCTTGTAAATCCATGAATTTGCCACAAAGCACTGACAGTGTTCCTAACCAGATCGGCCAATCTGTTAGTTTCCACTACAAACATATTTATATCATCAACAAGTGTCATATATCTTCATCAGAGGTTGACGGTAATTGATCTCCAGTGGTCTCTGTCCCGCACCAGTTCAGTACACGCAATCAAACTGTGTCCCGCCTACATCTTGATGTTGTCTGTCCATCTGTACCTCTGCCGCCCTTTATCTCTCTTACCCTCCACTTGTCCTTCCCATATAACTTTCAGCAGACTGTCATCATGTCTCTTAACATGACCAAAATATTTAATTTTTCTGCTTTTTATTTCCTTAAGAAGTACCTGTTCCACCTGGAGTTGTCCCAGAACCTCATTATTGGTTTTCCTGTCTTTCCAAGAAACTCGCCCAAGTCATCTGAACACCCATATTTCAAAGACGTCAATACTCTTCTCCATTTTCTTTGTCAGGGTCCAGGTTTCTATTCTACTCCATACAATAAATAATATATCATCTACATAAACAAATTAAACAGACCTACCTTAGAAAAATCTGTTACAACAACTTAACTTCATCACAATAAAAAATGAGATAACTTTCCAAATCCACGTGTAACAACAAAAAACCGTTAACAAATTATCTGAAGTTAAAATCACCACTGTATTGTTATCGGGGCAAGCAGAAATGGTCTCGTTTTCAATTCAGCCATTTATACAGCAAAGCTGGTGTTAACACAACGAATACACTGGTGAGTATACAGAGAAAATGCTTGGAGCAAATTTTTTGCCAATGGTTCAGTAAAAGTTCATCATCAGGTCCGCCTGCTTGAGGATGTCCCCGTCCACCAACTCTTGGAGCAGATCATGAAGATCAGGGATGGAAAACCACTGTCTCCATCACGGTCTCACTCCATGTTACCTGACTGGGTAAGATCAGAGTGACATCATCATTACACATGGCATACGACTCAGCCATTCATCGTGGTCGCGGTTGGTTGGTGTGGCAGGTCCTTGTCATCTAAGCAGACTACCTACCTACCTACCTATGAGGTGTTCAAAAAGTATCAGTCTTTTGGGTCTGCAAAATACAATTACCATCCTGGAGGTTTGAAGCCCTAATCCCCTTCAAAGTACTGACCTTGAGACTTCACACACTTCTCCTAGGGGTCCCACCATTGTTGGAAGCATTTCAGGAAGGCCTATTTGGGAATGGAGTACAGTTGGGTCGTCACATTCCTCATAATGTCTTCTCGTGACTCAAGTTGGGTCCCCTTGCGTGGAATTTTCAGCTTGGGAAACATTACAAGGAGCCATGTCGGGAGAAAAGGGAGCCTAAAGAACAAGAGGAATGTTGTGTTTGGCCAAGAAAATCTGAATCAGATGCGAAGAATTGATGGCTGCGTTGTCATGATGGAGATGCCAAGTTCCCGTAGTTAAGAAGCCCGGTTGTTTGCGTCGAACAGCATCATGTAGGTGACGGATGACCTCTAGGTAGTACTGTTTAGTAATGTTTTGACCTTGTCGTGTTTACTTGTGATGGACAACCCCACGAAAGTTAAAGAAAACGGTCATTATGACTTTAACATTGCTGCGTACCTGCCTCCCTTTTCTCAGTCTCAGGGACGATGAATGTCTCAACGTACCTGGTTCCAATCATGTCATGCTTGACTTGACAGACCAGGCATGTCGTGGCATAATATAAAAATTTTTCCCAGTTGACCCAGCGTCGTTTACAATTTCATCAATAGGTACATATGGGGCGCCCAGGTGCAGAGAAGTCTGTTCTGTGAGCCATTTTCCGAACTAGAAGGGTTTACGTGAACATTCAGGTTCAGCATACGTTAAATATTATAAATTGGTGAAAACCTGAACAAAATGATGTTTTTCTGCAATATCTGCCAGGCAGAGGATGAGATTGAAGATATGAGAATGTGTCTTAGTTTTCAGGACATCTGGTGATCCTAATCCAGACTGACAAAAGAACATGTGATATGTTTTATCTGCTGTTATATCTGTGGGAAAGTCAGAATTGTTTGTTCGTATGCTGTATGTGTGTGAGTGTGTGCAACATAACACATAAACTACTGTGCCAAAAACATTTGGCGTGATAAATTCTTGTTAAACCTTTTTCACCTTAAGATGACTGCAAAATCAGCACGGTTCAATTGAAATTGTAGATGGATCATAATATATATATAAAGGAGCCAATGCAAATTCATTTTAAAATGATTGTTAGTTGACGAAATTTAATGTAAATTCGCAGTTATATATAATTAGCCATCAAAAATGTTGTCTATTTAATTTGGTGTTCAAAGTGTTATGCTTTTGCTGAAATACAAGTCCTCAGACATGTGCACCATTTGGCGAATGCCACGTCAATTGTGGTGTGATGGAGTTCATTCCAAGTGTGCAAAATTCATTGTTTTAATGCAGTGACTTCATTTATCTTCAACTGATACACTCTTTGAACCAATAGACGCCAAATGGCACAGCAGGATTTAGGGCAGCACTGTTCGGTGGTCAAAGAGTTGGAGGTATAAAAGAAGTCTCATAATCAATAAAAATTAATCGCATGTCTTTCTTCTGGAGTGAGCGCCATTTTGGAACAAATGGATCTAATAATGTCGTCATCAATAATTACGCAAATGTGAACAATTCAAAATGAAAGGAAACACCTACAACTGCACACATTTTCATTATATTTTATCAACTATTTTATTATATATATAAATCAGTGTGTTCCAAATGTTCAAACCTAACGGTTACACGAACCAATAATGTAAATCCAGTAGGCAACTCACAGTACAGATTTATACAAAAGGGCTTCAAATGAAAATGTAAAAGTGTGATACAGTGCCATTGCTAAGGACTTAAGTGTCCTGCAGGTGGTATCGTGGTGCAGATGAGCTGCATGATGTCATATCAGTCGTTTAAAGATAGCCGCACCACTAGTGATATACACCATAGAGGAGCAGAGTTCCATTATCTGTTTTTTGAGCAGCGAAGGGAAGAAACTATTGATATTCATAGACAAATTAAGTTTGATACACATCTGTTACTTCAGCAAGTGTACGAGTGAAATAGGAAGTTCCAAAACTGCTCTAGTTCTGCAACAGACTTCTCGACCAGGTCAGGCACACTGAGTAGTGACACCAAAGTCAATTGGAGCAATTAAACACATTGTGGTGAAAAACAGAGTGACCATGAATGAAACAGCCACACTTCTGGACATCAGTCGAGGTTTCGGCAGACCACATAACCCATAATGAGCTCCAGTTCCACAAAGTATCTGGAAGGGTGGGTCTCACGAAAGCTGACTCTAGCTTTTAAATGGCAACTTGGTACATGAGTACAAAAGACTTTTCTAGAGGCTGGGAGAACTTATATTCAACACACTCGAGACTACATAAAAAAATGACACAATTTGTGCACAAATTTTTCTTAATAAATGTTGAAGAAAAAAACAATTTATGGTTTGCATTTGAATCAGCCTCATATTTACAAATGCTCAAAATTGTAAAAGCCAGCGTAGTGCACTGGCTTCCCACCTGAGCGATCATGGTTCGATCCCCTAATTAGTGTGGGACTTTTCCCGATTGCAAAATGGCTCCTGGGGTTCACACAGCTTAAAAATGTGGGTACGGCACCCGAATAATCTGGAAAAGTAAAGGTAGCCAGTTTGATGTTGACCACATCACCCGTAGTGTGCCGTTGGTCTCAAGAAAAATATAGGCCTAACACCGTATTTCCAATATGCACAGATGGGAAATTGGGATCCTAACTTTAAAAAAAAATTTGATCCACCCTCGTATTTACAAAAGCTCCACACTGTGGAAGCCAAGACAACTGATATCTCAGGAGATTTTGTTCCTGCTCTGAAACTGGACGGTATGTTAGACTGTATCGTTTAAGATGATTAGTACAGCTTATGATAACTGAAGATGACTAGTACAGTTTAAAATAACTGAAGATAACTGGTACAGTTTAAGATGACTGCTACAGTTTAAGGTAACTGAAGATGACTGCTACAGTTTAAGATAACTGGTACAATTTTAGATGACTGGTACAATTTTAGATGACTGATGCACTTTAAGATGACTGGTGCACTTTAAGATGACTAGTACAATTTAAGATGACTGGTACAGTTTAAGATGACTGGTACAATTTAAGATAACTGAAAACTGAAGATGACTGGTACAGTTTAAGATGACTGGTACAATTTTAGATGACTGGTACAATTTTATATGACTGGTACAATTTAAGATGACTGGTACAGTTTAAGATGACTAGTACTCAGTAGAGTGTTGCATTTTGGCAAACTTATAACATACTAGTTATATACATATAAATTTGTTTAAACGTTGACCACAAACTTTGTTCATGTGGTCCACAAAGACGGTTGGACCACACTAATATTTACTCATCCAGTATGTATGCTATATATATGTGAAATGTGAAATGAACCTGTGAATTTATTCTTCTAGATACCTGATTTACAGTTCAGAATGCTTTAAGACTGTATCCAAGAGTTATTGTAATGGTCAAAAAGCTACTCGACTATGACTTTTGTATTCTGTTACCTGTTGGAAGACATGGGGTTACCTGTGTGTTTTGTAACATAGACAGATTACCTGTGTGTTTTGTAACATAGACGGGTTACCTGTGTGTTTTGTAACATAGACGTGTTACCTGTGTGTTTTGTAACATAGACGGGTTACCTGTGTGTTTTGTAACATAGACGGGTTACCTGTGTGTTTTGTAACATAGATGGGTTACCTGTCTGTTTTGTAACATAGACGGGTTACCTGTGCTTTAGAATATAGGAGGTTACCTGTTCTGTGTGCTTTAGAGCATATGGGGTTACCTGTGTGTTTTGCAACACACAGAGTTACTGATGTTAATGATATCATTGAAGAATTTGCACCCAAAAGAGTTAAGAAAAACTGTTCTGACTTTGTATGTGGTGTAATGTTGAAACATGGCTATGAGTGTTCAGTGTGAACGATTTCATTAATTTCATATCTAATATTAGGAGAACCACTGTTACCCGCCACCAAAGAAAGTCGCAAAGATTACCTAGCCCAAGTACAAGTGACATTAGCAGCAGCAACAACACACACATGCACAGAACGCACACATATAGAGTGGAATTGGCCATGATCAACCTATCACTTCTATATGGCTCACATGCACTGTTATAACAAAAAAGACATTTGCCTGTGTTGAAAGATGCACAACTTCACCAATAGTAGGTTAAACTCGAAATAAATGCTAACTGACCATGAATGTGTATGAAAGAGGAGTTATGCTAAGCCAGATAAAAAGAAGTATGTTGAACGAAAAACCACGTATATTATATGTACCTAAAGTGAAGCTGGCCAGGAATGTGTAAGGAGCAGTAGTCATTGTGGGCCAGATAAGAAGTGTTCTAAATGAGAAACTACTTATATATATCTGTATACCTATATGAAGAAACTAACATCTAGTCAGGCAAAACATACTGATTAGACATTTTAGTCATGGTCAGGGAAAAATTTTTGCTAACCAAGTCCTCACCCTACCCCATTCCCACGCAAATCTTTCCTGGAAACAGGCTGTTTTATGGCAGCTTGGCTAATGAGGTGGGGGATTGATGACACATAGATGAAGCCAGCTGCTGAAGATGGATGTGTCAGACCGAAAGGTGCAAATATCACAGTCAAGCTGTAAACTACTGACACAAAACATTCCGTTCTCTGGACTACATACTGCTACTTGCAAAGTCCTATTCAGCACTTGGTAGTGGGAGATTGAGAGCAAATGCAGAAGAAGAATCGAACACATACACAATTAATGAAAAGGATTGAAGTACTGAGGCATTTCATTCAAAACATCTACACTTCAGGTTTGGGAAAAATGGTACTGTTTTAATTAAGGGAGCCGCGCAGCGCATTGGCTTCGCATCAGAGGGGTCCTGGGTTCTTTCTCCAGTTCAGGCGGTAATGGTTTTTCAGACCGCAATGGCTTCTGGGTCGACCCAGCCTTAAATGGGTACCTGTTCAGTTCGGGAAATAAAAGCGGCGAGGGAGAGGAGATGGCTACCGCCGTCCTATAGCCGAGCCTTTGAAATGTGTGATCGCTAACACCTTACACCCCTACGGCAGTAATGCTATGGGTTACTTTACTTTACTTTATTTTGGATAAAACAACATACATATCAGGGATTTTGGATGTCAGAGCAACTTCAATGCTGTCTTTGGGGTTCAACTGATTTCAGAGTTGCTGAACTAAGATATAAGAAAGCAAACTGACCTCTGTTTTTCATTTGCTTATGGTTTGGTTATGTCATCTGATTTGCAAGTTTAAAAGGTCAAATTGTAGATTTATTACATGACTTTAATTTGGCATCATTTGACCTACATAATGGTTTTTGCTGTAGTTTGAATAGTTGTTTTTTAGTTTAAAAAAATATTACTGTTATTTTTTTGAAAATTTTCAGAATTTGAGATCAAATGAATGGAATAACAAAATGTTATATACTTTTATCTGTATATTTTAAAGCCTTCATTGCACTAGAATTTTCATCCTTATCCATTGAGATAATTTATCCTTGTTTCCTGCTGAATTATAGATTGTTGGTCTACATGAAAGCTCTGTGATAGATAAGAATAGGTCCACTGCTACACTGGTAGCATTCCTTAGATGCCTATTTAACAGTGTGTTTTAACCTGTCTAGGGTAGAGCGCTCAACTCATGATTGCACATCTCACTATTTGCGCAGGTCAAAAATAATTTTAACACAATTATTATTTCAGTCATCTCTTATTGTTCTTTTTGGAAAACTATTTTCATCTTTTTTTATTTGATAATTTTTTTCTTCTGCATTCGTCCTGAAATGAACGTTTGTGATGTATCGTAGTTTACAGTGATATCTGGGCCTTTCATCCAAACACATCTTATTTCAGCACAGCAATTTTGGGACCGGGCTTGCCTTCCCTCTTCAATCCCTAATATCTCAGTCTGTTTCCAGGGTCTATAATTGGAGGTGGAATTGGGCCTTGGTTGTTTTTCGGTCACTGACTCTCATGCAAGAAGACAGCTATGTTTAGTCAGCTCATTCACTGATATCTCTCATTTGATTTTATTTAACAGAGGTAAAAACCTGGTACGTGTGGAGTAGCTTTCTGAAATAATAATCATATGGGATTCAGGGATGAAAAGAAAGTGAATAACTCTTCTTTCTGAGGATAGAAAGAAGTAAAGGAAGAATAGTTGTGTTATATATAGCAAAGGTTATGTCAAGGAACGAATGATGTATGTATATTAAACAGGTCATTTCATTTTTGTATGATAAAGTGTAAAAACAAAAACAAAAACTTTTCACAAAAGACTTGGGCAAATTCAGTTCAATCTTATATATACATAAAAACAATTTAACTTTTGGTATGCCAAAGTTTTTGTCGAGTGTTTGCTGTTCCACATTAATATTTTAGTTCAAATCAAGTCAAACATAGTTAACTTGTATCATTTATTTGGATTTCATTTATGTTGTGTTGTGTATCTTTATTCCATAGACAATTATCTGATTTGAGACAAAATGAAACTTTGTGTTGTGGAATTAGAATAGTACAGGAGTGAAGTGGGATGATCTCAGACTAAAGTTACAGCTGAGAGCAGACATAGAAGTGTTGGAAGTAATAACACATAAGTCATGAAAGGCAATTAACCTACAAAACTATTTGAAAAAAATTTTTGTGTGTGTTTAATTATGTAGCTTGTCTGTCTGTGCGTATTACCTGTCAACCATAGTTAATGAATGCATCACCATACTGGACCTTCATTCGCGGATGAAATTCTATAGTGGATAAATGGATAACAGTACCAAGATATGTATCCAGGAGAATATTCAGACAGCTTTCCAATTTTCAGATTGCTGCTCTGTTACTATTGTACTAGCAAAAGATCATCTTCTAGACTAAAAGGGATTGACAATGATCTGTGGTCAATGATGTCCCAAGATTGTTTGTCTGCTTAGCTTTCTCTGCTCAGAAAATGATAAACTGCAAGTTACTGATATGTTAAGGATATATTTGAAGAATTTGCATCCAAAAAAGTTTAGAAACACTGTTTTGACTTAGTATGTAATCTAATGTTGAAACATGGCTAGAGTGTCCAGTGTAAATGACTTAATTCTTCTTCTTCGTACGCTGTCAGATGTCAACCTGTATTTTTTCGAAAAAAGCAGTGGTCATCCTAAGGCTATCGACACTGCCATAGAGCTTGTCTAGTGTTGTCACTGGTGATGGCCACATTTGCTTTCTCTGGTCCTCGTCTTTTGGGCAGTTTTGCAGCAGATGTTCAGCGGTCATTTTTCCGGTATCACAACTGCATTCGTCAGTGCCACCTATCTTCAGTTTAAATGACTTAATTAATTTCATACCTTTACAAACTAATGAAAAGAAAATTTATGAACAATCATCAGTCCTAAAATTTCATTGACAAGACCAGCATAGATGGTGTTTAACCGGCTGAGAATCTAATTTACTATCATGTTTGAGTCAATCATGGATTTAACTTAAATTCATACTGACGGTAGTCAATAACTTAGAAAAGTTCACAGAAAATCCACAGATCCACAGAAAAGTTCCGTGGATCTTCCATTTGGATTAATTAGTTCATTACATTTGTGTGTGTTTTCACATCCAATTATCGGGTACAGTCATCTGCTATTTGAAATAGTATTAGGGCTACCCTGTGTCGTATTTCCATGGTCCAGTACAGACAGTTGAACTTCACGGGATTGGTGTTCTTCATCCTGTTTGCTGACAGTGTCAATTTGGGTGTGACTAGGAAATATTCACATGGGCCAACAATGGACTAACGCATATCTCCCGGGAGGAGATTGGTCACTGTCTGGTTAGCAACATGCCAAAGACACATCGCTCACACACTGAGTGATGTCCCTACAACCCCTTGGGATTACAGGAAAGACGAGACAAGATGAGAGAAAATTTCATTAATTAACGCATTCAAAAATGTATTGGATGATCAGTCATTTTCAGAATCGGTGGATTGGAATAAGCTGGTAGAGTCTTCTAAACCATTATAATGAAGTTAAGTGTGGGAGTGTCTTATTCTCGCCTGTCACAGAAAAAACCAATCAGGTAACAGATGTCACCGAAGATTAATGAACCAAATTTTTTGGTTATGCATTCCAAGCATTCACCACTCTCTGACTAAAAATATATTTCCTAATATCTAATCTGGACCCATTTTAAAATAATTTGAAGCTATGCCCTCAAGTTCTTGTAGCCGGCTGAAATTTGAAAAACTTGGTATAATCTAGTTTATCCTTTCCATTGGGACGATGAGGCTAACGTCTGGTCAGGCAAAACACACTAATCAATGTTAGCCAGGGTAAGGAGAAATATACTGGCCAAGACCCTCACCTGACCTCCTCGTTGGTCGTCCTGGAAACAGGCTGTTGTCGAGGACAACAGTCTGGCTAACAAGGTGAGGTTCGACGTGATCCTTTTGTAATGAGCGACACGCAGATGAAATCAAGCATAGCACAACCACCTGGAGGACCCCGGTCCACCTTCATCAGCACGCTCGGGATGTGAGGAAAGCTATTGCAGCTCGCCACTTAACATCAGGGCGCACAAAAGGGTAGCCTACTCATTGTGGGCATTCGCAAACAACAACAAATAATCCTTTCAATTTATAAACCTGTATTAAGTCACCTCAAATTCTTCTCTGTTCTAGACACTGCAGACCAGTTTTTCTAAGTCTCTCCTCATAACTATATTTCTGTAATCCCACTGAGACCATATTGTACAAGGTGATCATTAGGGTTATAGATTCTCCAATTCTTGACATTGTTAACACTGAAGGCACATAGGCCAATAGTCAGCTGCGTTTGAACAAACAGCTCTTGAACCAACTCCTCAAATTCAGTGGTCTCGAGGTGTCCACCTGGGTGCTGGAAGTCGCATGTTCGAATCACGGTGGAGACTGGGATTTTTTTCACGTGGATCTTCCGGTAAAAATTCCCCTGATCTCTGTGGGTAGTGAGTTTGGACTCCCATATTCAGTGTCGAGCACATTAAAAATTCATTGGCAGTTGGAAATTAAAAAGAGTAGGCTTAACGGACGCTGCCGGAAAGAATTCAAATTCTACCCAAGTTATTTGTACCTTTCCCAAGATGATTTATTAAGGGCAGCTATAGATGGCGCCAAACTGGCTGCGGTCTACTTTGCTCTAGTGTTTCTTCTTCTTCTGCCTTCGTTCTCAATCTCCCGCTACCAAACCCTGAAAGGTCTTAAGTAGCAGAATGTAGTCCAGAGAACGGAATGCGTTGTGTCGTAGTTTACAGCTTGGCTGCGATATTTGCACCTTTCGGTCCAACACATCTGACTTCAGCTGGCCGACTTCGCTGGCCCTGACGCTAGCAGTCAGCTATGGGTCGCTGACCACTGAAGCTCATGCACTGCTGAGCATCTTGATCTCTAGTGTTTAAAGTCAATTAAGATGGACTTGCACATTGGTAAAAACCACCCTCCAAGAAATTGGTTGTACAGTCTTCTAAACCAGTGTTATAATGTTAAGTTAAATATACAGGAATTCCGGAAATACTTGAGTGAATAACTATTCCTCTATCCCCAAGAATAATGAAGAGATACGGACATTGCACCACTGTTCCTTTGTGATGATCTCTCAAGTGACGGACATACCATTACTACAGAATGCTGACCAAGCTGACTTTGGAATGATGGGAGATGATCGAGGTCTGCGAACCACAGATGACCAAGACCTTATTTCGCTTCCAAGTGGCGGCTCTGGAAACAGGCTGCACTAGCGCAGTCTGGCTTAGAGAATAGAGATAACAGTGGGAAGAAAAATTTGATACCTCAAAAAAAAAAGCCAGCTGAAATCAGATGTCGCGCCGAATGGCACAGATATTGCAGCCACGCTGTAAACTAAGACATTAATGTCCTTTTTAGGACAACCACAGAAGAAGCTAACTAACCCAGATGTATACATGACGTCCCTGGCAGGATGTGACGATCCTGGGGCACGGATACACTGCACTGCTATCATTTGGGGATACTTGAAACTTGAAGTGTTGGGCTGTCAAGAGTTGATCTGTCAAGTGTTGGGCTGTCAAGTGTTGGGCTGTCTAGAATTTTCCTTTCAATTTTGCCTTTCTTCTTCTTCTTCGTACACAGTCAGACAGTAACCATTATTTTTTCGAAAAAAGCAGCGGTGATCCTGAGGCTGTCGACACTGCCATAGAGCTTGTCTAGTGTTGCCACTGGTGATGGCCACATCTGCTCTCTCTGATCCTCATATGTCGGGCAGTTTTGCAGCAAATGCTCAGCGGTCATTTTGCCGGTACCACACGGGCATTCGTCGGTGCCACCTATCTTCAATTTGTTGAATAGGTGGTACCTCAGTCTATTGTGGCCAGTGCGAAGTCTGAAGACCACGACCTGCTCTTTTCTGTTCAACTGGTAATAGGCATCGTTTTTGGTGTAGCCAGTATGTTCGGTTTCCCATTTGGTCATGTATCTAGCTCTAATAAGCCGTTTTGACTCTTCGTATGTCATACTAGTATCAGGTTGTGGTAGTTTTGCACCTTCTTTTGCCAGTCTGTCTGCCTCCTCGTTGCCTTGGATGTTGCAGTGAGATGGAACCCACTACACCACTGCTCTTTTTGGTGCGGCCTGCTGGCATAGTTGACAGAGTATTGCTCTTAATTCAGTATTTTTCTGGCTTTTCAGTGCTGTGACTACGGCCAGTGCATCTGTAAGCAGGACTATGTGGCTTTCATTCCTTTTACCTGTCACCATTCCTTCCACTGCCGCCCTCAGTGCCTCTGCCTCCGCTCTGAAATTGCTTGTGTATTTTCCAGTAGCGAATGACAGTGTTATTTTTCTGCCATTTGGTAGGCTCAGGAACGCTCCTGCCCCTCCGTTCTGTGTTGTATTTGTTACGGAACCGTCGGTGTATGCATGGGTCCAGTCCATGCTATTTCTGCAAAGTTTCTTCGCTTTAGCTTCCCATTTCCGAAATTGTTTAGTCTCTGGTGCATTGGGTGGTCAGTCAGTCTTCTGAGTTTCTCTGATTGCAGCTGGGCTCTGCAGTCTCTTCTGTCGGCCATGGATTGCAGTTTTGTAATCTTTTCAAGTTCTACAATTTGCGTTGACTTCATGCCTCCTGTTATAACTCTCATGGCTTGGTTTTGGAGTTTGCTAACTTTATCGAAGTTCGCCTTTGCTGCTGTTGTCCATGCCGCAATGACATACTCGAGAACTGGTCTCACTCTTCCAGTGTATAGTTTCTTTAGTATGCTTTCGTCTGCTCCCCAGCTTGTGCCAGCAAGTTTCCTCATGATTGCCATTCTTTCTCTGGCTCTCATTCGGTTTCTCTCGATCTGACTTTTCCATGTCATGCGCAGATCAAATATGACTCCCAGATAGTTTGGGTTGTCGTTTGGCTGAAGGTATTTGCCGTTTAGACTTAATTTGGTGTTTTGGGGTTTGATTGATAGCGAGAATAGTGTACATGTGGTTTTGTCCTCGTTTATTTTGACCAGCCATGAGTTCGCCCACTCTTCCAGTGATGTTAGGGCCTGCTGCATCCGATTTCTTGCTATGGTGAGATTCTTTTCAGAGGACCACATAGCCAGATCGTCTGCAAACATTGAGCTATGAACTCTTCTTGGTATATTCTCTATAATGTCATTTATATACACCAGGAAGAGTGTGGGTGACAGTACTCCCCCTTGGGGTACTCCCTGCTCAAGTGTCACCTTTTTGCTCATCTGCCCTTGTACTTGGACTCTGGCCGTTCTGTTTTTGAGGTAGTGTACATTTGTACATTTTCCCACAAATTTTGCCTTTAAATATTTGGCCTGTCAACGAGTTGGTTGGGCTGCCAAGCTACCAGATAAACGGAATATATCATCATCATCATCACTACTTTCGTCCAACTGTAAAATATGACACAACATAGGTGACACTAAAACAATGAACGCATGAAGACGATAACTCTATGCGCTTCTCATGTGTTCAGAAGAAAGAGATTTATTTTTGTATACACTTGTTAAGCAATTTCTAAACTATACTTTTTAAAAGCTGAGTAACATTATGTACCGTATGTTATTTAATTTTAAAAAAATAAATAAATAAATGATTGCCCAATATGGATTGAACATCCAGCTCAATCACATATAATTTCATGTAGTATATGTGATTGTCATCCTGTGATTGTCGTCATGTTAATCTGTGTGATTGAGTGGATGTACAATCCACATTGGACAAGGGTAAAGTGTAAAATCACATATATGGTTCAGACATACCCTGGGACACGAATGAAACCTACGTTACCACTAAAGACTTCATCAGCTACAACAGATAATACACATATGAGTTTTTTTATTTTCTTCTCCTCCGTATGATCACAAGTCTACACATGCGGCACTTAATACAAATTATTATATGTGCTCCTATCTCCTTTGATCATATATGTGTATGTTGTTCCTCAAGAGAGCATTCTGGCTGTAGTGCCGGTTTCATTCTTATTTTCATACAAGTACAGTATCTGAACCACACATTTTTTACACTTTATTTTAATTCACAATACTGTTCCAGCCTCGCTTTAAAAACACACATGCCATATACACTCTGTAACAATTTCTGAAATTGATGTTACATCAAACCCAATCACACATATCAAATACACTCTGTAACAATTTCTGAAATTGATGTTACATCAAACCCAATCACACATATCAAATACACTCTGTAACAATTTCTGAAATTGATGTTACATCAAACCCAATCACACATATCAAATACACTCTGTAACAATTTCTGAAATTGATGTTACATCAAACCCAATCACACATATCAAATACACTCTGTAACAATTTCTGAAATTGATGTTACATCAAACCCAATCACACATGCCATATACACTCTGTAACAATTTCTGAAATTGATGTTACATCAAACCCAATCACACATATCAAATACACTCTGTAACAATTTCTGAAATTGATGTTACATCAAACCCAATCACACATGCCATATACACTCTGTAACAATTTCTGAAATTGATGTTACATCAAACCCAATCACACATGCCATATACACTCTGTAACAATTTCTGAAATTGATGTTACATCAAACCCAATCACACATATCAAATACACTCTGTAACAATTTCTGAAATTGATGTTACATCAAACCCAAACACACATATCAAATACACTCTGTAACAATTTCTGAAATTGATGTTACATCAAACCCAATCACACATATCAAATACACTCTGTAACAATTTCTGAAATTGATGTTACATCAAACCCAATCACACATGCCATATACACTCTGTAACAATTTCTGAAATTGATGTTACATCAAACCCAATCACACATATCAAATACACTCTGTAACAATTTCTGAAATTGATGTTACATCAAACCCAATCACACATGCCATATACACTCTGTAACAATTTCTGAAATTGATGTTACATCAAACCCAATCACACATATCAAATACACTCTGTAACAAGTTATTTCTGAAATTGATGCTATATCAGACCACACCACGTACATAATCCCATACATACTGAGTAACATTCTCTCAAACTGATGTTACATCCAATCCAAGCACACATGTCATATACAAGTAACGTTCTCTCAAATTGATGTTACATCAAACCCAATCACACATATCAAATACACTCTGTAACAAGTTATTTCTGAAATTGATGCTATATCAGACCACACCACATACATAATCCCATACATACTGAGTAACATTCTCTCAAACTGATGTTACATCCAATCCAAGCACACATGTCATATACAAGTAACGTTCTCTCAAATTGATGTTACATCCAACCCAACCACAACATAATGTCATTATGACAATGACAGTCCACAGAATGGTTTGGTCTACCGAAACCAACCAAATGTCATTTAAACCCTATTGTACTTTTGTGTGCGCACCCAGTAAATGTCAACTGTATGAACAATTTGATGTTCTCTTTCCATAACATTACATGGGCAATACGATGTTCTCTTCCTTGCTGCTTTCCCTTCCTTAAGTTACAGCAGAGCCTACTGCCAGGATAAAACCAGGTACATATGCTGTGAGACATGACATACATAATTGACAAAAGAGACCAGGATACCATTTTCAGGTTGAGAACAAGACTTGTCCCACTGATGAAACATCTCAATAATCAAAACAAACTATAAACTGCAAGAGAAGGAAACAAACACTTTCTTACTCATTCTCAGAACTGTTAAAGTAACTTCTACTGTCAACCTATTCCATTACTAGCATCTAACAATAAACAAATTGAAAACAAGAACATTTCACTTCCAGGCACAGGGAAGAGAGAAAGCAACACATTCCCCCACAAACACCAAATAAGGTGACAGATTACAAGAAGAAAACAAGCACATTCCAGTCACAGGGAAGAGAGAAAGCATTAACTTCCACTACAAACATTTAACAGATAACAACTGAAGAAAACCAGCACATTCCAGTCACAGGAAAGAGAGAAAGCATTAACTTCCACTACAAACATTTAACAGGGTGACAAGATAACAACTGAAGAAAACCAGCACATTCCAGTCACAGGAAAGAGAGAAAGCATTAACTTCCACTACAAACATTTAACAGGGTGACAAGATAACAACTGAAGAAAACCAGCACATTCCAGTCACAGGAAAGAGAGAAAGCATTAACTTCCACTACAAACATTTAACAGGGTGACAAGATAACAACTGAAGAAAACCAGCACATTCCAGTCACAGGAAAGAGAGAAAGCATTAACTTCCACTACAAACATTTAACAGGGTGACAAGATAACAACTGAAGAAAACCAGCACATTCCAGTCACAGGAAAGAGAGAAAGCATTAACTTCCACTACAAACATTTAACAGGGTGACAAGATAACAACTGAAGAAAACCAGCACATTCCAGTCACAGGAAAGAGAGAAAGCATTAACTTCCACTACAAACATTTAACAGGGTGACAAGATAACAACTGAAGAAAACCAGCACATTCCAGTCACAGGAAAGAGAGAAAGCATTAACTTCCACTACAAACATTTAACAGGGTGACAAGATAACAACTGAAGAAAACCAGCACATTCCAGTCACAGGGAAGAGAGAAAGCATTAACTTCCACTACAAACATTTAACAGGGTGACAAGATAACAACTGAAGAAAACAAGCACATTCCAGTCACAGGAAAGAGAGAAAGCAGGCCTGCTCTTGGCAGCCCAATGCCATTCTTATATAGATACATGTCTTCTTCAGTTGTTTCCCTGCTCCGTACAGTGTGTTGGCAGTACTTGTAAGAATCTTTTCCTCATGTCCCCAAGCACCTTACATCCAATGAATAGGTGTCGAACTGTTTCATCAGGGTGAAAGCCATGTCTGCTCATGGGCAGGTGCTGGAGATTGATGCGGTTCAAGTGGCTATTGAATCTACTGTGTCCTGTTTGGAACTGAAAGATGAGACTTCGATCTCTTCTTTGTAGTTTGTTAATTATCATCATCATCATTACTTTTTGACTTACATTTCGCTAAATACACTTTCGATCTGTTCTTCCCTTCCCCACCTGTTCAGATTTCTCTAGTATTATTCTTAATAATTCGTTTTACTGTGTGGTTACTGCAGGGCCTATCCAATTGTTGTTTCGAGGCTCTTGTTTTTTTTTGCGAATCTGTCAACCATCTTGTTTCTTGGTAGACTACTATGTGCAGGGATCCATAACAACAGGACATTAATCTTGTAGGCAGTGATAATGTACAGAGAAGAGAGAAGGCAAAAACTTCCATTACAAACACTTAACAAGAGGACAAGAACAACTGAAGAAAACAAGCACCCTCAACACCAATACATCAAATGAATGAAGAAATTAAGCACAAGACAGATTACATTGACAGCTTATTATCACAGAACAATCATCTGTCAAATATGGAAGACATTTTCAATGAACTGACATTTAATAAATTGTGTTCATTACTTTAATTTCTATATGAACATAGCGCTGCTATGTCACATATTCATTATGTTGAACCATCATTGGGAAGAGCACGTCAACCTTTTTATACTTGGTGCTCACTTGTATAACTTTAGTGAGGGTACATTTTCCTTACCGTATACTGAAATAATTGATGAAAATGTCACTGAATCTGTATATGTTACATTTTTAAAATATATCATTATCATCATGTGGCACATCCTTTGCAGAACGTCACTCCCATCACAGCACGCCTGAAAGAACTCGATCGCATGCCAAATCTCCATCCTGCTCCAGTCATGTCAAGCATTCCTTGACATCTTGGTGTCGTCGTCTTTTTGGTCTGCCTCTACCTCTCTTGCCCTTCCCTATTACCGTTCTCTCAAGACCGTTCTGTCTTTTGATGTGGCAAAAATATGTCGATTTTTTGTTTATGATGGAATTTATGAAACCAGTTCTTCCCTATGCTCTTGTCGAATCTTCTTCGTATCTGTCAAACGTCAACTTGAATTTGTTCGAAGAAAGCAGCAGTCATCCTGAGGGTATCGACACTGCCATAGAGCTTGTCTAGTGCTTTCTCTGATCCTCTGTCGGGCAATTTTTCAGCAGATGTTCAGCGGTAATTTTCCATGTACCATAGGTGCATTCATCAGTAGCACATATCTTCAGTTTATTGAATAGTCTGTTGTGGCCTGTGCGGAGTCTGAAGACCACGACCTGATGTCTTTTGTTCAACTGGTAGTAGGCATAGTTTTTTTTGTGTGTAGCCAGTATGCTCTTGTTTCCCATTTGGCCATGTATCTAATAAACCTTTTGGACTCTTCGTAGGTCACACTAGAATATGGTTGTGGTAACCTTGCACCTTCTTTTGCTAGTCTGTCTGCCTCCTCGTTGCCTTGAATGCTACAGTGGGATGGAACCCACTGTACCACTACTCTTTTGGGTGTGGAATGCTGGCATAGTTGACATAGTACTGCTCTTAAGTCATCAAGTTTTGTATTTTTCTGGCTTTTTAGTGCTGTAACCACGGACTATCTGGCTTTCATTGCTTTCGCCTGTCAGCATTGCTTCTACTGCAGCCTTCAATGCCTCTGCCTCCGTTCTGAAATTGCTAACTCTTGTCGAATGACTGCATTCTTCTTTTTTTCGGTTCATGGTATCCTGAAATCCTTTCTAGAACATTTCGACTTGAAGGGCTCGATTCTCTTTCTTGAGGTTTGTTTAACTGTCCATATTTCAGACCGTATTCTGCCAAGTGAAAAACACAGGTTCTCAAAATTGTGTTTGCCGGTATACTGCCACATTTCCCTCAGGCTGTGTAGCCTCTGCGTTGCTATAATAATAATAATAATACAAATTACATGTTTTTAGTACAGAATGAAATTATTCTGCTACCGCCCACCTGAAAGATAAAATCGGCTACAAGTGGTCGCTAGCGAACAGGTTGAAGAGTACTTCTCTAGGGCTTCCAGAGACATCTTCCTCTTTCACACTGTTGAGTGTTCCTTTGATCGTCTTTTCGCCTGTATGCTCCAACCAATCGCACGTAATAATGGGGGCATTACACATTAAACCAGCAGCAGTACTTACTGAAGGTCGAAGGTGAAAGGTCGATAGTAACATGACGACGAAAGGGCCTTCGCCAGGGACATGTTTCGAATACAACAATGACCAAATGGGAAACTGAACATACCGGCTACACCAAAAACGATGCCTATTACCAGTTGAACAGAAGAGAGCAGGTCGTTGTCTTCAGACTTCGCACTGGCCACAATAGACCACCTATTCAACAAATTGAAGATAGGTGGTACCGACGAATGCCCGTGTGGTACCGAGAAAATGACCTCTGAGCATCTGCTGCAGAACTGCCCGACATACGAGGATCAGAGAGAGCAGATGTGGCCATCACCAGTGGAACCACAAGCTCTGTGGCAGTGTCGACAACCTCAGGATGACCGCCGCTTTTTTCGAAAAAATAATGGTTACTGTCTGACTGCGTACGATGAAGAAGAAGAAGAATACAACAATGGAACAAAAAGGTAGGCCTATACTTGCAGTTTTGATTTATTTTTTAATAGTCCTTTTAAAAGAAGCTGCTTTATGTTGTCTCATTACGTCTATGTCATCATGTTCTTCTTCTTTGTTCTCTTTTTCTTCATTCGTTCTCAAACTACCAAGCCTTAAAAATGGTTCTGCAAGTAGCAGGATGTAGTCCAGAGGACGGAATACGTTATGTCGTAGTTTACAGCTCACCTGTGATAATTGCACCTTTCAGTCCGACACATCCGACTTCAGCAGGCATTTTTGGGTACCGGGTTAGCCATCCATCTTCGATTCCTTCTCCTTAGCCAGTCTGATCTGCTGCAGCCTGCTATCCAGAATCACCGCGTGGAGGCGTAGAAGGGTCTTGGCAGCTTCGAGTCGCTGACCGCTGCAGCTCGTGCATGTTTTAACTTTGTCTCTGGCAAAGACCTTGTTACGTAGGTTTCGTTTAATTCTGTCTCGGTACTATAAGTCAGCTGTACATGTTTACATTATTATCATCTATGAAGGGTGTTCAATTAAAATCGGGACTTTTTCGAGTTCTACCTGAATGGGTTATAGCGTGCTGGAACTAGTATTATTAGTTACTGCAAGGTGGTCCACTTGCCATGGGCCAGTCACGTTACAAATAAAAATGGCGGACAATACTGTATGTGCTTGCACGGAACAGCGTGTTGTGATGAAGTTTCTTGTGAAATAAGGAGTGAAACCTTCGGAAATTTACAGAAGACTGGAATCACAGTACGGCGATGAAACACTCAACCACAGTAAGACATTTGAGTGGTGTAAACGTTTTAGATAAGGCCGTACATCCGTGAGTGATGATCTCATCCTACTCCTGCAAAATAACGCTCGACGTCACACGGCACACCGCACTATTTGCCACCTGCAGCAACTCAGCTGGGAGGCATTGTCACGTCCACCTTACATTCCAGACCTCGCTACAATCGATTTCGACTTGTTTGGGCCTCTAAATGAATTCCTGGGAGGTCAACTATTCAGCAGAAGTGAAACATGCTGTCCTGGATTGGTTCAGACATATTGACAAACCTTTCTACCCTGAAGTTTTTCAAGCATTACTTAAACGTTTAGATAAGTGCATAAACATATGGAAAAAAATTGCATTTTGACTACTTGAGAACACATTTTTTTTTCAATACAAAAAAAGTCTCGGTTTGACTTGAACGTCCCTAGTAATATTAGGGAAGATAATGGCAATATCAGACTTTGTGAAAGCATGTAAGGAACGGCCCCAACATTTTGCATTGGGATACTGAAAGATGAAGCCAATATATGTTGGAGCTGGGATTTATATATGATGTGATCCTGATCACCAGGTCTAAGGCACATCTCCAGACCAACTTGCAAGTTTGGAAAGAAGTGTTGGAAATTAAAGGAATGTCCACCAACAGCTCCAAAACAAAAACCACGGTGGTCACGCGTGATGAGAAGAAGCACTAAAGAACCCCGGGAAAACAGCCAGGGAAAACAACTAAGGAAAACAGCTAAGGAAAACAACCAGAGAAAACAGCTAGGGAAAACAGCTAAGTACAACAGCCAAGGAAAACAGCCCGAGAAACAGGTCAGCCAATTAAAATTTCTTGAAGCAGTACTTTTCCATAAAGGGGGCGCCAAAGAAGAGTTAGCCGCACAAAAGGCAGCAATTGGTAGACTCTTCCATGAACACGATTCTTTCGCAAAAAAGAAATAAGCACGGAAACCTACCTACGTGTGCGCCGTTTGGGCAGTCCAGCACGCCCTGTGAGAGTTCCAGACGGAGTTGCTTCTTCTCCATAGTTATCCGCTTCATACGAATGTTGCAGACGCTCTCCGCATAGCCAAATTCTCGCTCAGGGACATGATCATTAACCAGACAAAATGTCACGATCTCGAAACCCAACCCTGGGGTGCCAAATGAAGCTGCGGTGATTTGACAATGTCTGCAGAATGAGAGAACCGATTACTACGTCAATCGTGAGAGGTCAAGAGCCAGGTATCCATACCCACAGGACGGCTCAACATACGATGGGAAGACAACATACAACAGCTAAGGATTTGACTGGAACCATACCAAAGAAAGAACTGTCTGGCGAAATCTCTGGCAAACATCTACACCTTAAGGGTAGAAGAGGAGTTACTAAGGAAGTATTGATCTCTCAGATGTATTGATTTCTACTGTGTTGTGTACTCGTGTCAGGGCTTGCGACTATATCAAGGATAACGTACAGTTTCTGTAACATTTTACTGTCTCCATATTACTGCTGTCAACATTAAACTAACGTCTGGTCAGGCAAAATATATTGATCAGATGTGCTAGTCAGGGTCAGGCAAAATATACTGATCAGACATGCTAGTCAGGGCCAGGCAAAACATACTGACCAAGACCCTCTCGGCTTCCTAGTAACCCTCCCTGGAAACGGACTGTTTTCATGGCAGCCTTGCTAACGAGGTGAAGGATCGACGTTATCCCTGCAGTAGTGAGCTACACGCAGGTGAAGCCAAGCATACCACAACCGCTTGGAGGACTCCAGTCCACCTTCATCAGCACGCTCGGGATGTGAGGAAAGCTACTACAACCTGTCACTTAATGTCCTTTTCAGGGCGCACAAAATAGTAAACATACTCATTGTGGGCATTCGAAACAACTTCAAAACAACAACATTAAACCAAGGTCTCAAACATTTGACACATGTAGAGCAACTTAGCGAAGTAGTTAGGGGAGTGGCTCATAAACCAAACTTACATGCGTTCCCATTCATGAACCCGGAAAGGGAAAGGAAAGTATCCCTATGGGATTTGAACACATTGAAAGAATAAGTCCTGAAGTCGAATGCACTGGGCCGTAAGGTGCAAAACACAGATACAACACATTCCACTTTGTAAACATGACGGAAAAAAAACCCATTTAAAAAATAAAAATAAAATTATAAACATTCGGGATAATACCACTTATGTTGCCATCTCTGGAAATAACAGAAAAGACAGTTCTGATGGAGAAAGAAGTATTTGCCTAGTACAATATTTTCGCAGAAAATGATCAACAGATATTGTATAATACGATGCTATGGTGGTGGGGGCATACAAGCGTTATAGGTAACGAGGAAGAAGGAAAGTACATTTTGTAATGGGGTGTGGCTTGCGACTTGTAGCTAGCGGTTCTGTAACTTGGGGACTGCGACTTTTGGCCTGTTACTTCAGGACTGTGACTTTTCGTCTGTTACTTGTGGCCTTGTAACTTCAGGACTGTGACTTTTAGCCGGTTACTTGTGGCCTTGTAACTTCAGGACTGTGACTTTTAGCCGGTTACTTGTGGCCTTGTAACTTCAGGACTGTGACTTTTAGCCGGTTACTTGTGGCCTTGTAACTTCAGGACTGTAACTTTTAGCCAGTTACTTGTGGCCTTGTAACATCAGGACTGTGACTTTTGGCCTTCGACTTGTGACCTTGTAACTTCAGGACTGCGCATTTTGGTCTGTGACTTGTGGCCTTGTATTTTTATGACTGAGGTCTGTGACTTGTGGCCTTGTAACTTCAGGACTGCGACTTTTGGCCTGTGACTTGTGGCCTTGTAACTTCAGGACTGCGACTTTTGACCTGTGACTTGTGGCCTTGTATTTTTATGACTGAGGTCTGCGACTTGTAATCATCGGGTTCTTTTGAGGTGACACCCATGCTCTATCCTATTACACTTGTATCTTAGTCATAAATCAGGAAGTGTGGAATGGTCATCTTGGTTTGAGAAAAAGCTCTCCAGGTCGGCTGAACCTGCTAGGAGCTCAAGGCTCTCTACACAGCAGTTCATTGGATTGATACGACATGAAATTATATTTTCATATGGCAAGCACACACATCGAGAAACACATATATGATACATTATATCGTAAACATAAATACGAACAGACATATTTGTGAACAAAGTCCAACGAATCACATCTTTATATGTTAATTCCAAGGCTTTTAACATTTAGGACACAATTGTTTAAATAGTTTTCTAATTTGGATATATCCAGACACGGAATGCAATTTACACTCCGCTATTAATAGTTGTTGAGGCGAGATTGAGCAAATGGTATACCCAAAATACAGCGATGCCAATTCATAACAAAATGGACCAGTCTGTTTAATGTTATCGCAGATATTGGCAGCCTCAACTGTACATTTAATTGCATTTCAGCTGTTGTTGCTTAGTTCGATGCATGTAGTGCGTACCGTTTTTACATGTCATGCCATTGATAAAGATCCTTATAGATTGAAACGTTGGATCTAGCATTTTCATGTTTTCGCCTGTCGTTTTGTCTGCGTGTAATCATATTGACTGTTTCTAGTTTGCATCACTGTTTTTCATAACTGACATTCAGATCCGGCATTGCCCTGGCCACTTTCAGGTACAGCTACAAACTTCAACCATTCTTTTAAACTGAACGTCTAAACTTATTTATTTTGATTTAGAAGACTTTGCAGAGTCTGTATACAACCAGTTTAATTTACATTCACTTGTTCTAAAAATAACTATGCGCATCGAATCTCTTTTTGGAACATCACATTGTGTTTTTTAACGACCTTTGACTTTCTGTACTGCTGCGGCTTCGATTAATTGATTTCTACTTAGAGGACATATCGCTGTTGTTATGGGGATCAACATGCTGAGCAGTGCATGAGGAGCAGCGGTCAGCGACCCATAGCTGACTGCTAGTGTCAGGGATCCAGAACTATCAAGACCCTTCTACATCTCTACGTGATGATCCTGGATAACAGGCTGCATCAGAGCAGACTGGCTAAGGAGAAGGGATCGAAGAAGGAAGGCTAACAGGTACTAAAAAAATGCCTGCTGAAGTGGGATGTGTCGGTCCAAAATGTGCCCAAATCGCAGTCAAGCTGTAAACCATGACACAACGCTTTCTGATTTCCGGACAACATTCTGCTACTTGCAAAACCCTTTTCAGGGATTGGTAGCTGGAGATGAGAACGAATGAAGAAGATTGAGAACGAATGAAGAAAATTGAGAACGAATGAAGAATAAGGGGAACTGTTTTTACATACATGTAGAACTTTCTTTAGCCATTCCGTTTTGCTTGTTTTTAGTCACTCGTAATATATTTCACAGATTTTTAGTCACTCGTAGAATATTTTACTGATTTTAGTCACTCGTAATATATTTCACTGATTTTAGTCACTCGTAATATATTTCACTGTTTTTAGTCATTCGTAATATATTTCACTGATTTTAGTCACTCGTAATAAATTTCACTGATTTTGGTCACTCGTAATATATTTCACTGATTTTTAGTCACTCATAATATATTTCACTGATTTTAGTCACGTAATATATTTCACTGATTTTAGTCACTTGTAATATATTTCACTGATTTTAAACCGCAGTAGCTGCAGAAGACGGATGTGTCGGACCGAAAGGTGCAAATATCGCAGTCAAGCAATAAACTTGAGACACAATGCATTCCGTTCTCCGAATTACTTCCTGCTACTTGCGAAGCCCTGTTCAGGGCTTGGTAGCGGGAGGTTGAGAGCGAACGCAGAAGAAGAACAAACCGCAGTAGTCATCTGAGGATACCACATTCTTCAGCATTTATATTGATTTTGAATTCACAGAAATAGCTCCATTTATATACAAGTAAATATAAAGGCAAGGGTCCCTGTCAACCACTACTCTACGAGTCTACACGCTTCTGGGGCACTTGAGATGTGTCCTATCTATCTGCATCTTAGTTACGCCACTGGCAGTGATGTAATGTGTAGAGGTCTGTAGTCTTTGATAGAGTTATGATATGTGGGGCTGTATTGTTTGATATAGTTATGATATGTGGGTCTCTCTTATTTGTTAGAGTTATGATATGTGGGTCTGTTATTTGATAGAGTTATGATATGTGGGTCTTTTATTTGATAGAGTTATGATATGTGGGTCTGTTATTTGATAGAGTTATGATATGTGGGTCTGTTATTTGATAGAGTTATGATATGTAGGTCTGTTATTTGATAGATTTATGCTATGTGGGTCTGTTATTTGATAGAGTTATGATATGTGGTTCTGTTATTTGATAGAGTTATGATATGCGGGTCTCTGTTATTTGATAGAGTTATGAAATGTGTGTCTTTGTTTTTTGATACAGTTATGATGTATGGGTCTGTTATTTGATAGAGTTATGATATGTGGTCCTGTTATTTGATAGAGTTTTGATATGCGGGTCTCTGTTATGTGATAGAGTTATGATGTATGTGTCTGTTATTTGATAGAGTTATGATACGTAGGTCTCTGTTATTTGATAAAGTTATGATATGTGGGTCTCTGTTATTTGGTAGAGCTGTTATTTGGTAGAGTTATGATATGTAGGTCTGTTATTTGATAAAGTTATGATATGTGGGTCTCTGTTATTTGATATAGTTATGATACGTGGGTCTCTGTTATTTGATAGAGTTATAATATGTGGGTCTGTTATTTGATAGAGTTATGACATGTGTGTCTCTGTTATTTGATAGAGTTATGATATGTGTGTCTCTGTTTTTTGATAAAGTTATGATGTATGGGTCTGTTATTTGATAGAGTTATGATATGTGGGTCTCTGTTATTTGATAACGTTATGATATGTGGGTCTCTGTTATTTGATAAAGTTATGATATGTGGGTCTCTGTTATTTGATAAAGTTATGATATATGGGTCTCTGTTTATTCTCAATCTCCCACTACCAAACACTGAAAGGGCTTAAGTAGAAGAATGTAGTCCAGAGAACGTAATGCGTTGTGTCGTAGTTTACAGCTTGACTGCGATATTTGCACCTTTCGATCCAACACATCCGACTTCAGCAAGCATTTTTTGAGTACCGGATTAGCATTCTCTCTTCGATCCCTTCTCCTTAGCCAGTCTGCCCTGCTGCAGTCTGTTATCCAGGTCACCCCGTGGAGGTGTAGAAGGTCTTGGCAGCTTTGGTTCGCTGGCCCTCATGCTAGCAGTCAGCTATGAGTCGCTGACCACTGCATACCACACAATATGAGAACAGAGCTAAATGCCATATAGAAGATCTCAAAGATCACACTACAGTGGCTCCCATCTTATTGTGGAATTACCTGAAACGAGAGAGCCGATGCACTATCCAAAGTAGGTGGAAAAATGGAATAATACACCCATACAGTGCCATATAAGGAGTTTAAACCACCAGTCTCAGCCAGTATAACATAACATGGGAGAAAGAAATGAGGGCGAGTAACAGTCCAGACCCAATCCACCAGCTACAAAAACTGCAGCAAACTGCAATCTTCCGCACGAGAACGGGCCACAGCAGACTACTGGGCCACCTATATCAGCTCAAAATCTCCCAAACAAAAGAACGTCAAGGTGGAACAGGAGTCCAGGCCCCTGAACACGTGCTCCAAGAATGGCCATGTGGGACAGGAGTCCAGACTCCTGAACACGTACTTCAAGAATGTCTATGTGGGACAGGAGTCCAGACCCACGAACACGTACTTCAAGAATGTCTATGTGGGACAGGAGTCCAGACCCATGAGCACGTACTTCAAGAATGTCTATGTGGGACAGGAGTCCAGACCCATGAGCACGTACTTCAAGAATGTCTATGTGGGACAGGAGTCCAGACCCATGAGCACATACTTAAAGAATGCCCAGCCTACGAAGAACTAAGATGGCAGACCTGGTCAGATGGAGCAGAACTGAGGCAAAAACTATGGGGTCACCGCTTAGACCTGGGAAGGACTGTGAACTTCATCTTGGGGATAGGATTGAAGATTTAACATGATCAGAAAAACCCGAACGCAGAAGAAGATGTGGGTCTCTATTAAATGATCGAGCTATGACATGCGAGTCTCTGTAATTTGATAAATTTATTATATTTGGGTCTCTGTTATTTGATAGTTATTATATGTGGATCTCTCTTATTTGATAGTTATGATATGTGAATATGTTTTTTTGATCGAGCAAAGAAATGTGGGTCTCTGTTTATGCCCAAGTGGTCTGCCGGGGTCCTTGTGTATGACAAGGACAACAATAGCATCACTGCCTCACAGAGAGCATGTCGTAAGAGGCGACTAACTGTGTGACATGACATAACACCGACCATGGTTAGGTGGTTTGTTTAGAGCAACATAACCTAACAGGCTGCGGGTCTACTTTGCTCTAGTGTTTGAGTCTATTAAGATGAACTCGCACATCGGCTAACCACCTTACGTAAGCGCTTGTCCCAACGCAGCGGAGTATTAAGCTGCTCGAGCCTAGCCCGCTAAGCAGGAAACCCTTCTCCCGGCTACATCCAGCTCATTCCAGAGCTGGGACATGCACAGGGGCATCTGCCACTGTACGGGTTGACTAAAACCTAAAAAGAAGTATCTAATAAAGCTATTCTGTGAATTGCACTATTTTATAGAGCGGAAGTATTCGGTTTCATTATTCCAAAGACTATTTGTGGGGGCCTCTATAGTAGCGAGATAAGGAGATCGTCTTTCAGGAAACAAACAAAAGCAGAAAACAGCTAGTGTTCAAAACTCCTAATGCTATCGGAAACGGATGATAAACTCGGAGTTCCCGTGTACACACTGTCTACTTTGGCAGTTGAAAATTGAAAGCAGAAGGCTGCCTGCTGCTGTCCGAGCAAAATATAAAAAAAATTATGAAATTCTACGTTATACGCCACCTACCTTCTCACAGGCTTAGTAGGCGGCAGGAAGCAAATCTCACAAAGAACTTAATACGGATAACCTTCTGCTACCTAGCAGCAAGCATACACCTGTCTGTTTGAATAACATGATTACAAACATTCCAGGATGATAATGTGTTTCATAATTTAACAGAGCAGTGGGGTAGAGCTCAATCGCTGTACAGAAAGGTGGTCTGGGGTTATAAATCTACACTATCACATGCAATGAGTGGTTCAGTTTCACTATGAATACGACACATCACATGAAAGTCTCGCGTTTCGCCTGTGCCTCTGTGAGAAACGCCAAAGGGTCCACTCCAAGACCATCGTTTCCGGTTACGTCAGAAAATGAAGGTGCTGTGTAAAGAATGCTGTCGAAATCCTCATCTTCTCTGTCTTTTATTCCATTAATTTTGTTGTTGTTGGCTGAAGACAAAACAGTCGTGGTCGTCGTTATTTTAGGACGATGAAGTGGCGACACACGACCTGTGGGATGTAAGGTTTGCAATTCAATAACGCTACCCGCAAATCCAGTTCTGGAAGTGGAGTCGCTGATCTCTGAGTAACGATCAAATGACTCTCCCAACCCCTCGTCTCTACGGTCCAGAGCGTCGAGTTGCCTTGACTCTGATGTGTTTATAACATGGTCAGCACCTACGACGGAGTTGGAATTACCGCTGATGAAGGCGGTTGCTGTTCTGGCAGCGACTACCATGGTAGAAGCCAATGTTTTCGCTCCAGTTGCTGTCCTTAAACTTGACGTAGTGGTTTTCATTGTGGCGGCGTGGTTGATACTGTCTGAAGTACAATCAACTGCCATTGATGACTTCCTCCGTGAAACTCCAGCTAGCAAACCTACCCTCGGAATGAGGGACTCTCGTCGTATTCTTTCAATCTCTTCCTCGGGGATTGTCTCTGGGGGGTTGTATCTGCACTTGAGGCTGTTAGTTTGGCGTTCTGCCACCAAATCTGTTGGCTGCTTATCCGGACTCTCGACTCGGCAAGTCTCCAAGGACATTGAGCGACGTAACCGATCCAGTGACACGTGACTTCGTTTCCGTGACAACCTACGATCTGAAGGCGAATAAAAGAGACAATGTTATTAATATTACATCATGCAATCTATTATATACAATAAATAACTTATTCACTTTCACTACAACATCGAGTTTCTTTTCTATTTTAGATTTTAGATTTTATAATTTATTTTTTCGTCTTCACAATTTATTCTTCAAATTTTCTTCTTTCTAATTTAATCTTTTTAGTTTCTTCTTTCCAATTTCCTCTTTCAACTTTCTAATGATTTCTTTCAATTACTTCTTTCAAATTTCTCCCTTCTAATTTCTTCGCTTTCTTTCTCTTTCTTTCTTTCAATTTTTTTTTCTTTCTTTCTATTTTTCTTTCTTTCTTTCTATTTTTTTTCTTTCTGTTTAACACTGTCTGATAAGTATAATTTTATCTGACCCTGACTAATATAGTCTGATCAGTATGTTTTGCCTGACCCTGACTAATATAGTCTGATCAGTATATTTTGCCTGACGGACGTTAGTTTTCTCTCCTCTGTCGTCAAGGTCAGGTGAAACACTTTAACCACGGTCACCACTTCACGCCCCGACCTCCCGCCACCACCTTCCACCACCACCTGACGCAAACATCGTGCCCATGGAAACTGCCTGTGTACAATAATCTGTTCAACAAGATAATCTCCCTATTGATAAACCTGCGGATAATTCTTGCATTGCACTAAAGCGCGAAGGACCAAGGAACGCTTTCTTCAGTACTGTTTTGGATGTAAGACTCGCTACCGCAAACGACCTGTCAGAAAACATTTAAAAAAGATGGAGTTTCGAATTTCGCAAGTGTCAAGCGTTCCCTGTTTTCAAGAAAGGTGGGGATAGTCTTATCGGAGATGGGCGAAAAAACTATGAGATCCCGTATTCTCGCTGTGCACGTAAAATAACAGTTAAAAATCAATAAGAGCAGGTTCTTAGCCGCTGCCGGAGCAAAATTTTCAAAGTAATGAAATTCCTACCCAAAATACAATCTATCTTTCTCCAGGACTACTATGCAACCACAAGAATTACAAATTGGCAACCAACCCCCCCAAAAAACCACAAAAAAAAAACACCCAAAAAACTAACACAAAAACCCACCAAAAACAAAAACTGAAATAAAAAAAAACGTACTACGGATTCCACATCTTGAGAGAACGGTAATGGAATGTGCCGGGCAAGAGAGGCAGTGTAGATCAAGAATGCGATGTCACCAGTATGTCAAAGAATGCCTGGGCATGACTCTGGGGCAGACTGATTTGAGAAGAGATCGAGTTTCTTTCATGGGAGCTACGTTTTGTAAAGGATATGCTAGACGAGGATGACTACGACTTCAGCTAACTAGTTTCAAGTATCCACCTGAATAAGATAATTCCAAGTATTCCAAGGGACGATGTAAATCAGATCAGGTCAGGTCAGGTCATCACGTAACCGGTGAGGTCGTTGGGCACACATGAAGACATCCTCACAACCCCACGCCACCCTTCTCAATCTCCCACTACCAAACACTGAAAGGGATTAAGTTGCAGAATGTAGTCAAGAGAACGGAATGCGTTGTGTCGTAGTTTACAGCTTGACTGCGATATTTGCACTTTTCGGTCCAACACATCCGACTTCAGCAAGCATTTTTTGATTACCGGGTTAGCATTCCCTTTTCGATCCCTTCTCCTTAGCCAGTCTGCTCTGCTGCAGCTTGTTATCCAGGATCACCGCGTGGAGGTGTAGAAGGGTCTTGGGAGCTATGGTTCGCTGGCCCTGACGCTAGCAGTCAGCTATGGGTCGCTGACCACTGCAGCTCATGCGCTGCTTAGCATCTTGATTCCCCATGTGGATTCAATTCTTTTATATTTGGTTTCACACGTAATTATTTCTTCTTCTGTCCTTCTCTCTCTTCTCACCTCACTCTGTTTCATTTGACTCTGTCCTACAGTCCCACTCTTGCACAACTTTCACACGCGCCCTCATGGTGAGGCCCTTCCATTGCACTTTGGTTGGGCTAACTTCTGAGGGCGCACAAACCTAGCATAGGTACATACAGACGCACACATTCATCCAAGCACTGGTTTATGCGTCCTGATATCGCTTAATGGACTACGGTCTGGGATGGAAAATTGCGCGCATCCGCCAGTAGAAACTAGTGAGGCAAACATCTAGGCAAAAAAAAAAAAAAAAATGTGTACAACAAAATTGTTACATGAATGCTATTAACCAGTTTTAGTTTTGTTGCCAAGTTGATATACGCATGTTTGAGCAGCGATAACAGCTGATAAGTTGAAGAAGATTCTATCACAGCTAGATTCGATTATTCAATCAAGCTTTCAAAGCAAGATCGCGCCCCCGACATTCTGCGCTCACGATTCCGTTCGGTATTTGTATTTATGTCGGTTGTACTCAAGTTTTAAGTCGGACCAAAATGTATCAAGTTGATGGCTACCTTTCAGGGCCGTGTTCTATTTAAGTTTTGAGCATTTAAGTAGTATAGTTTGTAGCTGCAGCATCTTGGTGCAGATTTTAGCAGCATCTTGGTGCAGATATTAGCAGCAAAATGGAAGAAGATGGTTTCCTTTAAAGGATATTCATAAAGAAATGCTTCCTGTTTACGGTGATTCCAGACACAATTCCAGACTTGATTGATTCCAGACACGACTCCAGACATTATCCCAGACACGATTCCAGACATGATTCTAGACATATTTAATTTCAGACAAGATTCCAGATATGATTCCAGACAAGATTCCAAACATGATTCAAGACACGATTCCAGACACTATTCCAGTCAAGATTCCATACATGATTCCAGACACCTTTCCAGACATGATTCCAGACAAGATTCCATACATGATTCCAAACAAGATTCCATACAAGATTCCAGACATGATTTCAGACATGATTCCAGACAAGATTCCAGACATGATTTCAGACAAGATTGCAGACATGATTGATTACAGACATGATTCCAGACATGATTGATTCCAAACATGATTTCAGACAAGATTCCAGACACGATTTCAGACAAGATTCCAGACACGATTCCAGACACGATTTCAGACAAGACTCCAGACATGATGCCAAACATGATTCCAGACATGATTGATTCCAGACTTGATTCCAGACACGATTCCAGACATGATTTCAGACAAGATTCCAGACTTGATTGATTCCAGACATGATTAAAGACATGATTGATTCCAGAAATGATTCCAATATGATTCCAGACCTGATTCCAGACATGATTCCATAATCGATGCCAGACATGATTTCAGACATGATTCCAACATGGTTTCTTCCAGACATGATTCCAACATGATTGATTCCAGACATGATTCAATACATTATTACAGATATGATTCAAGACATGATTCCAGACATGATTCCAGACATGATTGATTCCAGACATGGTTTTTAACATTTAACACTGACGTAGTTGGACGTAATCATCTTGTAGGCATTGTCTCAACGATTGAGACTGAAGTGTCGGAAGGTGTTCACAATGGGTAATGATACTTCAGTTTCTTGCTAACTACCATTTGAACTGTCCCTAGCGACACAGCGAATTCCTCGTTAACCCACGTTCTTCTTTAAACATCGTTGCCCAGTTCTTCACTGTTATCTTTGACACACTTTTGTCACGATGCACCGCCTGCATTCTGCGATGAATGTCAACTGGTCGACGTCCTTCAGCTGTTAGAAACCGAATCACCACTTGCTGATCAACTCTCGACGGATTCCGTATCACACCCGCCATGTTTTCAACGGTCTGCTGAGGAAACTATTAGTGGGAGGAAAATGCAAGTTTGCAAACTTGATGGTTGGTATGCGTTGTTTACACCTAATTTGCACACGCCTCGTATATTTCGATAGAAGAAAAGATAAGGCAAAATGTTCACACCTTCCGAAATTTAAGTGTCATTAACATGTGGCATAGTACGGAAGCTGTTTTCCGCTAAATCTGTCGGCTATCATGATTTTGCTGCGGGAGAAAATGAACACAAATCGCTGGTTGGGTATTTTCTCTAAGTTTATCATAACTCCTAAATTGAAGATTTACAACACTGATGTTTGCTGAATTAACCATAGCTCGACATATGTGCCTGTCCTGACATATGGATGTGAGTCATGGGCAATGACTACAGCCCAAGAAAGGCAATTACAAACTTCAGAAATGAGGTACCTAAGAAAGGCGGTTCAGGTGACGAAAAGGGACAATATCCGTAACCAGACAATACGTAGCAATCTTGAAGTTCAACCCCTGCAGACACGAGTGGAGCAGTCCCAACTACAGTGGTTTGGCCATGTCTGTAAAATGGAAGAAGATCGGATACCAAAGCGGTCATGTGAGATCAAAAGTTAAGGACGCAGACCCCGAGGACGTCCCAAAGTACGTTGTAAAGACAACATACGACAGTCCCTAAATGATAGAGGGCTGGATTGGAAAGAGGCCAGGAAAAAGACGGCGGATAGAGCAGGATGGCGTTCTCTTTGGCAAACCTCTACACCTCACGGTAGAAGAGGAGCGACTAAGTAAGTAAGTAAGTAAGTAAGTAAGTATGTTTGCTGAATTAACCATTAGGCAAAATAATCACGAGCTTCGACATCAATATAGAAATAACATCAAAACAACAACAGATAATAATATATGTTTTTTTTTTACAAAAGAGTTGAAGAGGAAAGGAAAAGGGAGGAATGGGCGGGGGTAGACAACATCGCTAGGCTGTATTTAGGACATCAGGTGACACGAATGCGGTCGTGGTAATATGTTGCGGTGTAATTGAACTTATTTTATACTGGTTTAGAAGACTCTACAGAGTCAGTACAACCAGTTTCTTGGAGGGTGGTTTCAATCGATGTGCGAGTAGACTCAAACACTAGAGTTATGTAGTCCCGCAGCCAGTTAGGCGCCGGGTGTAACTGCTCTTAACAAACCACATGGGGAAATATACAATATCTTGGGTAGATTTTTAACTTGAATGTTGTCCGGGCAGAGGCCATTAAGCCTACTCTTTTCCATTTCCAACTGCCAAGGAATTTTTAACATGCTCGACACTGAACACGGGGGTCCGATCTCACTACTGATAGATCGGGCGAATTTTTACTAGTAGATCCACATGACAAAAATTATGGTCACTGTGATTCGAGCTCGCAACCTCCGTCACCCGAAGCGGACGTCTTACCTCGAGACCACTTTTCCTCGCTTCCATCTAAAACTTGTTAACAAAAAGATGTTCTATCGTTTTATGGATGGACTTCGTAAACAAGTTTGCATCTTCAAACAAACTCTGCTATACTCAACATGGCTAAGCGATATGCATAACAAAAAAACACATGCAGTGAATGAAGACAGCATAAGTTTACATGCAGGGGTAGGACACTGCGCATGCTTGTAAGACATGCTCACTCATGCAAACAAAGCGCTAGCCAATGGGTAACGAATAAGATGCGAACATATTCATAGAACTGGCCTTACTATACTACATACAGGCTCTGATGCTGGCGTGTGTCTTGAAAACATAAAGCTAGGCCCTCAATGTTTTGAAATAATTAATTCTATATTTATTTGTCCCGAATGCTGATTTCCATTTTGTTTAGTCAGTCTACGGCTGACAATGCACGTGCTCGCGTGTTCGAACATTTTGATACCGAAACAAAATGAAAAAAAATTACACACAATGGCAGACAATAGGTGTTATTTATAGTTTGTCTTGGATTTATTTATAAAAAGAATTGCACCTAATTCTATGGTTTCTGGTTAGAGCAGAGGTAGAGGATTCCATTTTCATGGCAAAGGTACAGGGTTCGACTTCCTTTATTGGTACGATCTAGTTATAACAACTAAATGGACACATGTCTTACTGTTAGGAATGGAAATGCAGCAAGAATGGGTACTATCTCCTACACCTCATAAACAAGCGGTGGTCTCGTACAATGAAGTCTAACACAACATCCTTGACAGCAGTGAATTATTATTTGTGCAAACAGTAATCTTGCCGCTAGTTAATCTTGTACGCCGGTCACTGTCCCACGTGACCGTTAAAATCCACTCATATCACTTACATTTTTCGCCGTCTGTACGTCAAATCCACAACCCTTTCATTGGTCAGTGATAGCTCAGTTGGTAGAGGCGATGACTATTTAGAAATCATTAGGTAGGGGACGGCGTGGGCTAGTGGTTAAGTGACTCTGCTCACAACCCGAATCTGTTGGGTTCGCTCCCCATCACAGCACCGGCCGTTACCCCGGGGAATCAACCCTTTAGAAAATACAGGAGGAAGCAGACCCTTACATAAAGTAGGATGCATTAGTCCGACAGGCGCAAACACAAACAAGGCCTTGGGGAATAGAGAAATAAGGCGAACGCAAAAAAAATAAAAAATTATATTTATTAATCACTAAGTAGTTGGCTCAAATACGATTTGTAATAATTTTGTTGTCTTTCAAAGTTCCATGATAAAAACACTTCCTACCAGTAGTAAAGAAACGAAAGTTTCGATGGTACGGCCATGTATTGCGATCGAGTGGGCTACCAAACAAAGTACTCAGAGAGACACAGTCTCCGGCAAGAGATAAAGAGGCCGACCGAAGAAACGCTGGACAGATGATAATCAGAAGTGGACTGAAAAGTATCAGCAAGGACACCGACATAATGGCGATCGACAGACAACAAATGGCGTGAATTTGTTCATGAGGCAGTGGCATGAGACGATGCGAAAACCACCTCATACAGACCAACGATGAATTACACACCGCCCCGGAGAGGATTGGGCACCCCCTCCCCCCCGGTTAGGAACACGCCTAAAACATATCACTCACAACTGGAGGGATGCTGCTGCGATCTTTCTGATTGTTTCGGGAAAGACGAGACGAGACGATAAAAACATTTTCATTTTATTTTGCTAAAGCATTAATGCTGTAAAGTAACCCATAGCATAACTGCCGTATGGTCTATATGAGGACCGTAGCCATCTTCTCTCCCTCGCCGCCATTACTTCCCGGATTGAACCTGTACCCATTTAATGCTCCCACTAGTGAAAACGGACCACAAAAATAATAATAATTACATTAGTTGCTCCGGAGGCAGAGGCACTGAGGGCGGCCGTGGAAGAAATGGTGACACACAGTGAAAATGAGAGCCATATAGTCCTGCTGACAGATGCTCTCGCCGTAGTCACAGCGCTAAAAAGCCAGAAAAACACTGAGCTTAATGACTTAAGAGCAGCACTCTGCAAACTGTGCCAGCAGTCCGCACCAAAAAGGGTAGTGGTACAGTGGGTTACGTCACACTGCAACATCCAAGGCAACGAGGAGGCAGACAGACTGGCAAAAGAAGGTGCAAGACTACCACAAACAGATACCAGTATGACGTACGAAGAGTCAAAACGGCTTATCAAAGCCAGATACATGACCAAATGGGAAACCGAACATACTGGTGACACCAAAAACGATGCCTATTACCAGTTGAACCGAAGAGAGCAGGTCGTTGTCTTCAGACTTCGCACTGACCACAACAGACTGAGATACCACCTATTCAACAAATTGAAGATAGGGTGTACCGACGAATGCCCGTGCGGTACTGGTAAAATGACCGCTGAACATCTGTTGCAGAACTGCCCGACATACGAGGATCAGAGAGAGCAGATGTGGCCATTACCAGTGGAACTGCAAGACAAGCTCTATGGCAGTGGCGAGAGCCTCAGGATGACCGCCGCTTTTTTCAAAAAATAATGGTTACTGTCTGACTGCGTACGCAGAAGAAGAAGAAGAAGAAATTAGTTGCTCATGACAGTAAATACTGTTATTACTTCTAAGGTATGCGTGAATACCTGAATGCTGGTATTACTTCTACGGTATGTGTGAATACTTGAATGCTGGTATTACTTCTAAGGTATGCGTGAATACTTGACTGCTGGTATAAAATCAAGCAAAGTTGTCTGATGCCAGGTAGCCAAAGGCTGTTTGGTTTGGCGTGGCTTCGTTCGTTCTCAATCTCCCGCTACCAAACCCTGAAAGGGCTTAAGTAGCAGAATGTAGTCCAGAGAACGGAATGTATTGTGTTGTAGTTTACAGCTTGACTGCGATATTTGCACCTTTCGGTCCAGCACATCCGACTTCAGCAAGCATTTTTTGAGTACCGGGTTAACATTCCCTCTTCGATCCCTTCTCCTTAGCCAGTCTGCTCTGCTGCAGCCTGTTATCCAGGATCACCGGGTGGATGCGTAGAAGGGTCTTGTCAGCTCTGGTTCGCCGGCCCTGACGCTAGCAGTCAGCTATGGGTCGCTAACCACTGCAGCTCATGCGCTGCTAAGCATCTTGATCCCCAAAGGCTGTTTGAATTTGTGTCTGTCCTTCGCCCTGGAGTATCACGATGGTCCATAAGCGGGATGCAGGCGGGCGTCCACGCAGGCAGTTTTAGTTGTATCAGAAAGACACTCTACTCGTTGATCTATCGTCAGTCATGCGTAACACATGGTCGGCAAATCTGTACTTTTCCATTGGCGATGAGTCGACGACAACCCGAAAAGCGACACTGCCTTAAACGAACATCAGCACCGTCAGATGCACAGCACAGGCGCTATATTACTGAGTGGCATAGCCTAGGAGAAAGCCTGCAGGCTGGATACTTCAGAACTGCACCTTCCCCAGACCTAGTAAGTCGCAAAAGCCTACTACACAAACAATTTACTACCAAATGCGCGCTAATAAGACAGAACGGTGTCGACAAATTATGTCTGTGTGTGTATGTGTGTGTATATATATATATATATATATATATATATATATATATATATATATATATATATATATATATATATATATATGTGTATGTGTGCCTGCGTTTGTGACTTACATATGTTTTCTATAGGATAAGAACGACAACGTGAGATGGAACTACCCCATCCTGTCTCGTAAAAGAAGATACGGCCAGTACTTTAACACTTTATTCCTGACAACAATGTATGCTACGGACTACCTTTCCCTAATAGTCTGTTGGGAGAATAGAGTAATCAGGGTTAGGTGAGACATACTGATCAAGGTGGGAGTGAAGAGTAACATCAGGGTCAGGTGAGACATACTGATCAAGGTGGGAGGGAATAGTAACACCAGGGCCAGGTGAAACATACTGATCAAGGTGAGAGTGAAGAGTAACATCAGGGTCAGGTGAGACATACTGATCAAGGTGGAAGAGAAGAGTAACATCAGGGTGAAGAGTAACATCAGGGTGAAGAGTAACATCAGGGCCAGGTGAAACAATACTGATCAAGGTGGGAGTGAAGAGTAACATCAGGGTGAAAAGTAACATCAGGGCCAGGTGAAACATACTGATCAAGGTGGGAGTGAAGAGTAACATCAGGGTGAAAAGTAACATCAGGGCCAGGTGAAACATACTGATCAAGGTGGGAGTGAAGAGTAACATCAGGGTGAAAAGTAACATCAGGGCCAGGTGAAACATACTGATCAAGGTGGGAGTGAAGAGTAACATCAGGGTGAAAAGTAACATCAGGGCCAGGTGAAACATACTGATCAAGGTGGGAGTGAAGAGTAACATCAGGGTGAAAAGTAACATCAGGGCCAGGTGAAACAATACTGATCAAGGTGGGAGTGAAGAGTAACATCAGGGTGAAAAGTAACATCAGGGCCAGGTGAAACATACTGATCAAGGTGGGAGTGAAGAGTAACATCAGGGCCAGAGGAAATATACTGATCAAGGTGGGAGAAACGAGTAACACCAGAGCCATTTAAAACATACTTGTCAGGACCCAACATGAAGTCTGCGCCAGACTTACACGAAACAGGCTGTGTGACATCAGTCTGTTCAAATAGGTGAGGATCAGCATTGTAATCCGCATAGTGGTGGGCTTACTGAGGAGTCTCGCATTGCAATACAACCAGGAGGACACCGGCACACCTTCTCAAGTTCGCTACCGGATGTAAGAAGAACCACTGTAACGTGCTTCCAAAGAAACATCAAACGTTAACTCAACTCAGAATAAGTAGATTCCAACAGCAAGGGCGGCGGCAATAGCTGCAGCGGCAACAATAATAATAACAATAATAACAGCAACAACATCAAAACCAGCAGCAACAACAACAGCTATTTTTGGTAACGGTACTAATGGAAATAAAATGGCTGTTAACTAAAGTCGCTCTTTCGCTCAATACAGCTTTGATTGTAGTGTCGAATCATTTAGTCAGCGAATCTTCCTTAACTGACCATACAGAGGACAGTCCTGCAAAACATGCTGGGCAGTTTGTTCGCCTTTCCCACATGTACACAGAGGCGAAGCATCCAGACTAAGCTTGCACACGTGTTTATTCAGTCTACTGTGCTTAATCCTGAGGCGAAGAATGATAGTCTGCCCTTGCTGGTCAAGATGGGTTAACGCAACAATATACGCCTGGCCTGGTCTTAGAAGATCTTTCGGTAACTCACGTCTTTCTTTAAACATCGTTGCCCAGTTCTTCACTGTTGTCTTCGACACACTTTTGTCCCCATACACTGCTTGCATTCCGCGATGAATGTCAACTGGTCGACATCCTTCAGCTGTTAGAAACCGAATCACCGCTCGTTGATCAACTCTGGACGGATTCCGTATCACACCCGCCATGTTTTCACCGGTCTGCTGAAGAAACTATAAGTCGAGGATAATGAAATTTTGCAAACTTGACGGTTAGTATTTTCTGTTTACATCAGAAGTGACGCTATCATGCGCACGTACGTATGTTCCCTTGGTACAGTTAGGTCCGGTTTTATTTGAACACGCCTCGTATAACAGGCTACTGAGCTTAGTAGCATTGAATTGCCTGTGGTACTTCCTTCAATATTAGGAATATATCGCCCATAATGAATGCCATAAACACAGGTATAACAGATGCACGAGAACAATTTTAAAGATCTGTTATGATCGTCTTGCAAAATGATGCTATTGTTGGATGTACACAATGCGTATGTTGGATGTACACAATGCGTATGTTGGATGTACACAATGCGTATGTTGGATGTACACAATGCGTATGTTGGATGTACACAATGCGTATGTTGGATGTACACAATGCGTATGTTATATGTACACAATGCGTATGTTGGATGTACACAATGCGTATGTTGGATGTACACAATGCGTATGTTAGATGTACACAATGCGTATGTTGGATGTACACAATGCGTATGTTGGATGTACACAATGCGTATGTTGGATGTACACAATGCGTATGTTGGATGTACACAATGCGTATGTTGGATGTACACAATGCGTATGTTATATGTACACAATGCGTATGTTGGATGTACACAATGCGTATGTTGGATGTACACAATGCGTATGTTATATGTACACAATGCGTATGTTGGATGTACACAATGCGTATGTTGGATGTACACAATGCGTATGTTAGATGTACACAATGCGTATGTTTACTCTTTGTTCGGGGACGGCGTGGGCTAGTGGTTAAGTGACACAGCTCACAACTAAAAGGTGCTGGGTTCGATCCCCACCACAGCACCGGCCGTTACCCCGGGGAAGCAAACCCTTAGAAAATGTAGGAGGAAAGAGACCCTTACATAAAATGTATGCTGAAGTCGGATGCACTGGGCGTACAGGCGCAAAATAAAAACCACAGTGCAACGCATACCGCCTTGAGGATTAGAGAAATAAGGCGAACGCAAAAAAAAAATAAATCTTTGTTTGTCATGAAAAGTGCGTTAAGTGGGAGGTTGCAGAGATTTTTTTCACATCACGAGGGTGTTGATATAGGTGGGTTGAAATCCTCTAAGCGGTTGTGCTTTGCTTGGCTTTATCTGCGTGTCGTTCACTACTACGGGGATCACGTCGATTCACATCTCGTCGGGCAGACTACCTTGAAAACAGCTTGTTTTCAGGGAACGCTTCATAGAAGAGAGATAGTGGTCTTGGTCAGTATGTTGTGCCTGACCGAACTTGCGTCTCAGTTCTTTTAGGAAATTATTAAAAAGAAAAAAAAGGTACTCCCTTAGCAGACACTGCTGTCATGGATGACGTGTTAGAGACTTTATCGTACTGAGCCAAATCTTTGTGAAGTAAGGTAACCAGTTCCCATCTTCGCTGCCTTTTTTCTTCCCTAGCCGTCAGCCAGGTACTAATTTACAACTGCATCGACTGAACCTGTCGCTAGCTGGTGTTGAACCATGTACCTTTGTTATGAAAAAGGAGTGCTCTACCATTGCGCTAATCAGACGTTTGAAATGATACTAAAAAAAATAAATATATAGTCAATTTTGAAATGGGCGGCTGGTTGGTTTAAAAATCATACTCAGAAAATGTTCGAAAGAGCAACAAAACTCGCGTTGATATGAAAAGGTTCTGTTTATGTTTCACGAACGTTTATACAAGCGGTTGTTCGTAAAGCGGTTGTTCATATAGCGGGGCACTACTGTAGTTAAATGGCAGAATTCTAAGTTATGAATGTTAGTTGTCAAGAGATCTTTGGGAAAGTTGTATTAAAACGGGACTGAGAAGTTGCATTCTAGATTTTATAATCTAACCTTTGGTTGATCATTTATCTCCTGATAAATGTTCAGAGAAGTTGCCATCCCCTTCTTCAAATAGATGTAGCCATTCAGAATTGCTGTACAATGTTATAGAACGCCAGTCTTGATAAGTCGTCATTTACCCTGCCAGGAGTGGAGGTAGCTTCCCTTTTATGGAAACATCTTCAGCGTGATTGTCCGCCCCTTCTGTAATTCCGGAACGATGTCTTGTCCTAAAAATAGCTTATTACGCAACCATTTAGCACATGGAAAAAAAAGGTAAGGATAGTCCTACAGCCAGAAAATACTGTCGCGGATGAAGTGTTGGAAATTTCATTGCACTAGATCTCAGCCTTTGTGAGGTGGGATTAAAAATTCCCATCCACGATGTCTTGCATTCTCCTGAGTCAGGTAGCCATTTATAAGTTGGTAGATTTGAGTGTGTACCGACCGAGATTTGACTCTGTTCCTTTATTGTAAGAGGCAAGCCTTCTAAAAGTTATACCAACACTTTGCAATCTGTGCATCACCGGTTCATCAATTACGATGCATTCATCCAAGACGCGGTCGATGATCAAGTTTAAATTTAATCTAAATATGTATGTTACCAATGCCCCCATTACGAGTGTCCCTGAAGCGAGGGTGTCAGCTATTTTATTCCTACAAACACAACCCCGACAGTAGATCCACATAAAGTAGATCCAGATGTTTTAGGTCTATATGTCCGATATCTACTTATCCCATAATCAGACCTTCTGTTGGAACAAGATGCTGAGCAGTGCATAAGCTGCAGCGGTTAGCGACACATAGCTGACTGCTATCGCCAGGACCAGAGAACCAGAGCTGCCAAGACCCTTCTAGACCTCCACGCGATGATCCCGGATAACAGGCTGCAACAGAACAGGCTGGCTAAGGGGCAGAGATCGAAGCGGGAAGGCTAGCCCGGTAATAAAAAAATGTATGTTGCCGAAGATGGATGTGTCGGAACGAAAAATGAAAATATCGCTGTCAAGCTGTAAACTATAGACATTCTCCGGACTACATCCTGATACTTAACTTAACGTCTTTATTCTGGTTTAGAAGACTCTGCAGAGTCTGTTTACAACCAGTTTCATTATTTTCAGGGCTTGGTAGCCGGAGACTACGATCTTCTGTACTTTCCGAAGCAAAGATTGGAAGTCATGTACGATTTCGGCACTCATTAAAGAGATCTTAGATAGCCACATCAAAAATAACTATTAGTATCTTGCACGATGTTTTAAAAAAAATTATTTAGAACAAATGATCCTGTAACTTATTTGATCACTTAATGTATATATTTCAGATGCATTAGTTCTGATTGTTGTATGTGGCTATTTGAAAGAAAAGCATTGGCTATCGTCAGACATGGAATACCACGCAGAGGGAAAGAGAGCAGTGACGAGTTCAAAGAACGCACGACAAAGTTCGATAGAAGTGGAGGTTAGACACACACAGGTACACGCATACACATACCCACGCATATATACACAAATACAACACATACAATTCAATCCCAGCCCACCCGATGCAGATGCTCGCGTCAGAATCAAGTGCAACATCTATTATATTAATTCTCAATTGTCCATCTGTATATCTACCGTTTGCGGGTGAGATTTGATTATCAATGCGAATCAAGTGATGTCCTCATAGATGTGGCATAGTGGCGAGCCGCACTACAATACGTGGCACTACGCTGAATAATTATGAAATAATATTAATGGTAAAATGAGGTTTTGAATTGAAAGGAAGCGTGGATGAAATTAGATGGGGGAAAAGACATAGGTGGCTTGAGAGGTGTTGGCAAGGAGGAAGGGATGTGTTGGAATTTAATTTGCGCTCAACTCGACAGTTGCCGTGAGGGAGTGCAATTTGGAGCGCTGCATGGGATAATTATGAAAGTTGTTGACACAGCTCTGAATCTGAAACAAGCATGGACGAGTTTATATTTCTCTTTCTTGTGGGGATGGGGGGACAGTCGGAAAGAGATTGGCTGGTGGTGGTTGGTGGGTTAAATGGCTGAACTGTTTGAAGAGGGAGAAACTATAGGTGAATTGAAGGAGGAAGAAGAAAGGCATTGTGATAGGCCATTTTAAATAGGAAGAAACGGGCAGGTTAAGGAGGGGGTGTGGTTGAGATAGTCGAAACCGAGGATGTGAAAAGAGTATAATGGGGGTGTGATGCTGGGGAGAGATGCGTGAATTGGGAGGACTTTTAATTGTTAAACTGCTGTTGTTGTTTCTTTCATTTTGTGCAGTTCGATTGACGGGCAGATGTTCAGTACGGTCTGTTAGTATTAACTGAACCACCCCCCCCCCCCACCTCCCATCCACGCCGTACACCTCGAAAAAGGCTGTGCTACAGCAGTCTGGCCATCGAGGGAGTACCATCATTACGATCCGGGTACTGGTGAGCCTACGGAGAAGCCTCGTATAAGCTACAGAGAGGTAGATCCAGGTCCTTCTTCGGTACGCATTGAAATATATAAAAATAGCTACTAGAAACGATTACGCTAAAGAAGTTGAGACAAAGTAAAAATCTTAGTTTGTTTGTCTTTGAAAACAGTGAACAACATCAACATTAAAGTTTTACAAATATTTATTCATTTCTAATACACATCTTTGTAGCTGTATGTTTATGATTGCTATTTAAAAATCAGTTTTAATATAAAAAAAAGAAAAAGAAAAAAAGAACGCAAGTGGCATCACGCCAAACGTCTTTAAGAACCCAGACGCAATCCCGCCATTTGATCCAGACACAGGCAGGCATCATTCGAACGGTGCACCGCCTGGGATTAATAATTTTAATATTGGTTTCAATAGTTCTTCGCTAAGTTATCGTAGATCGGCCTCTGATTAGTCATCCATTTTGGGCGCTTATTATGGCGATTCTGGTGATGTTGTCCAGCTCTCTTCTCCAATATACATTAGGGCGCTTAGTGGTCTCGAGGTAAGGTGTCTGCCTCAGGTGTCGGAGGTCGCGCGTTCTAATTATGACGGAGATACCAATTTTTTTCACGTGGATCTTCTGGTAAAAATTTCTTAGGTCTCTGGGTAGTGAGATCGAACTCCCGTGTTCAGTGTCGAGCACGTTAAAAATCCATTGGCAGTTGGAAATGGAAAAGAGTAGGCTTAACGGCCGCTGCCAGGACAAAATTCAAAATTGTAGTTAAAAATCGACAAAAATCATTTTTACCTTCCTCCATGCTTAGTAAACCGCATGAAGTAACCTTCATCTACCTGGCAACATACATTAACATGTCCGTTTGAATACCAGGATTCCATATACAAAAATCAAAGCGTTTCAACTCCACGTGAAACATAGATCCCAAACACATACTTGCCACATTTTCTTTTCATGAGCCATCTTTTCCAATGCCCAGATCTTTCCTGTCATATTTAGGTTTTTTCCAGTTTCCCTCCTCAATGTGTGTTTTGGGTTTTCATGTCTTAACAATTCCAGAACAGTGTATGCCTTATAATACTATCAGCAGTTTTGCGTTTTGTGACATTAGCATGAGCGACTCCTTTTATTTACGTCTAATCCATTGGAATCAGCCAGGTTCTTTCCTACAGTTCTGTAGCAGTGACTTCATCATTCCAATGTATTTCATCCGTTCGGCGCAAGCATTCATTTTTGAAAGAATGAACCTGTTTAGCTGTGCTTTAAAAAAAAAAATTGTTTATGACGTCACAGATCCAAACAATAGGACGGACTTGACTTTGGAGTTGAAGATAATATGTTGTTGCGGACTTAATTTCCTTTCGATTTCCACAAGTTCCATAAAGACGCGAAAGCCCCTCTCGCCTTTTGTATTCTTACGTGATATCTATATCAGTACCTTCTATTTTGTATATATTACTACCAGGATACATATGAATGATACAACTTCATGTATGACCAAGTTTCCTAGTACAATCTGATTGTTATGTGTCTCCTAGTACAATCTGATTGTTATCTGTCTCCTAGTACAATCTGATTGTTACTGTCTCCTAGTACAATTTGATTGTTATCTGTCTCCTAGTACAATCTGATTGTTATCTGTCTCCTAGTACAATCTGATTGTTATATGTCTCCTAGTACAATCTGATTGTTATCTGTCTCCTAGTACAATCTAATTGTTATCTGTCTCCTAGTACAATCTGATTGTTATGTCTCATAGTACAATCTGATTGTTATCTGTCTCCTAGTACAATCTAATTGTTATCTGTCTCCTAGTACAATCTGATTGTTATGTCTCATAGTACAATCTGATTGTTATGTCTCATAGTGCAATCTGATTGTTATCTGTCTCCTAGTACAATCTGATTGTTATCTGTCTCCTAGTACAATCTGATTGTTATCTGTCTCCTAGTACAATCTGATTGTTATCTGTCTCCTAGTACAATCTGATTGTTACTGTCTCCTAGTACAATTTGATTGTTATCCGTCTCCTAGTACAATCTGATTGTTATCTGTCTCCTAGTACAATTTGATTGTTATATGTCTCCTAGTACAATCTGATTGTTATCTGTCTCCTAGTACAATCTAATTGTTATCTGTCTCCTAGTACAATATGATTGTTATCTGTCTCCTAGTACAATCTGATTGTTATCTGTCTCCTAGTACAATCTGATTGTTATCTGTCTCCTAGTACAATCTGATTGTTATGTGTCTCCTAGTACAATCTGATTGTTATCTGTCTCCTAGTACAATCTGATTGTTATGTGTCTCCTATTACAATCTGATTGTTATCTGTCTCCTAGTACAATCTGATTGTTATCTGTCTCGTAGTACAATCTGATTGTTATCTGTCTCCTAGTACAATCTGATTGCTATCTATCTCATAGTACAATCTGATTGTTATCTGTCTCCTAGTACAATCTGATCGTTATCTGTCTCCTAGTACAATCTGATTGATGCTTTTTTATCATAATCCATTTTTTGCTTCATTATCTACTCTCCAACCTTATTTCAGATACCAGTCCGTAAGTATGTGCATATATGTATATGTATATATATGTAATATCTGTATATTTATGCATCAGTGGCGTTCCGTGAAATCTCAAACAAGGTGTGCTTTGAAACTTTAAAATGTATCATACAAAATGAATTTAAAACAAGTATATTTATTATCAATTTTATTTATAAATCAACTCGAATCTCCCCTTCTATAACAGAAACTGACCAATGACGTGTACGTTTATTCCAAACTCCATTATCTTTATAAAACAGTAAAAACGGCAAACAAAAATCTTAAGATCGAATCTCATAACCTGTCAACCATTCTGTCGTATCATGTTGTGAAACTTGAAAGTGACGTGTGTGTTCACATTTCTTATCTTTGTGTCTGGAAACTAAACTACAAAGTGTCGAGTGTATTCACATTTCTTATCTTTGTGTCTGGAAACTAAACTACAAAGTGTCGTGTGTATTCACATATTTTATCTTTGTGTCTGGAAACTAAACTACAAAGTGTCGAGTGTATTCACATTTCTTATCTTTGTGTCTGGAAACTAAACTACAAAGTGTCGTGTGTATTCACATATTTTATCTTTGTGTCTGGAAACTAAACTACAAAGTGTCGAGTGTATTCACATTTCTTATCTTTGTGTCTGGAAACTAAACTACAAAGTGTCGTGTGTATTCACATATTTTATCTTTGTGTCTGGAAACTAAACTACAAAGTGTCGTGTGTATTCACATTTCTTATATTTGTGTCTGGAAACTAAACTTCAAAGTGTCGTGTGTATTCACATTTCTTATTTTTGTGTCTGGAAACTAAATTACAAAGTGCCGTCTGTATTCACATTTCTTATCTTTGTGTCTGGAAACTAAACTTCAAATTGTCGTGTGTATTCACATTTCTTATCTTTGTGTCTGGAAACTAAACTTCAAAGTGTCGTCTGTATTCACATTTCTTATCTTTGTGTCTGAAAACTAAACTTCAAAGTGTCGTGTGTATTCACATTTCATATCTTTGTGTCTGGAAACTAAACTGTCAGACCATACCAAGGTTACCGCCATTCAAGATGTTTATTTTATCACCGTAACTTCTTGACGAAAATGGCGAACTTAGTAAATTATCTACACTTTTTCGATTTTATAACGGCTAAATGATTAAATATTTACACCGTTGGCCGTTCTGGTACATAATTATACACAATAAAATATGCAAATAATAAATTGATTAACAAAAAGAACACTACACAGCACAAGGCATTTAGTTCTAATGAACTGGTGAAAACATGTGCTGCTAGATCCCAGCACCGCTAGATTGCTTACCACACCAGCTATTTTCTTCATAAACCCTTTCTTCTCGTACTTCTGGTGTTTCGTGACCTCCAGAAGACAGATTTGCTGTGAGCGGATTAGCCTCATCATGCTCAGCACACAGCAAAGCGAGGTAAGCGAAATTATAAATATAACAAACAAAGTAATATGAAACTTCACGTTATCAATATATAATTTAGTTATGTTTTTACACTTTTATTTTATCCATATTTCATTCAATTCTGTTTTTACACTTTTATGTTATCAATATATATTCAACTAAATAAGAAATATTATGTAATTCTACATTTTTGTTACATTTGTTCGTCTGACTTTGCGCCACACGTCTAGCACACCCGTATTATACGCCCCTGATATTTGTATATCTTCAATCCACTTATGTAGTTAGACGTCGTGGTGAGGTGTGACCTCATTTGTTTCATATTTTGTGGCAGCCGAAAATTAGCTGGTGATTTGCCAGGTCAATTCCAGCATCTGTTACCAACCGTTAGGTTGGTAGCTAGGCTCTGGAATAAACGACTGCCTATTTTTGGGACTGGTGGTGGCTGTAACGTAAATTTGAACAAGATAGACCAGCAGCCTGTTAGGCGCCATCTATGCGGCTCAGCTAATCACCTGATGTTAAATATATATATATATATATATATATATATATATATATATATATATATATATATATGTGAAGGTTTAGCAATCCTAGCAAGGAATTGATTGACATATAAAATAAAACAAACATCAAAATGATATAAATAAAAAAAATGCGAAAGCAAAGGTCAACAAAAACATTTGTAATAAAAACAAATGCTATACGAGAGTCACACACACCGTTGAGTGCTTGAAGGGATTGTATGTATACATATTATTATAGTTAACCACCAATTGAAATTGACATAATCAACCAATTCGTTATTAACTAAATTATTCAACAAGGGGCGTACCTTGTCAAAAGGAAGTAACATTTTTGGAGCACCAATCGAACACATGCATATCTAAAAGTGACAATCGTATCTTCCGTCACGTCCTACTTTAAAATCATCAAAGTATACATAACAGTATAATAACATCAACAGACAGTCCATGTCTGTGATTCAAGACAGAGTGTGTTGAAAAAAAACCCCAGCACATGGTTGCGTATTAATAATAAATTACAATAATAATATTAATTGGTTGTCAGAAAGCATCTGCGTTCACTTATCAGCTGTCACCATTGCTTAGACACCCACGCATTGGTTTGACAACTAAATAACAGCTGATAAACAGTATATTTATGCCGAACTCTGTGTTGCCAGTGCCAAACAAGGCCTCTGGGAGCAGAATTTCGACGTGTGAAATGAAGTGTTTAAGGAAAGTCATCGGTGTTACCAGAAGAGACAGAATGCGGAATCACGACATTCGAAGTATGGTCGTCACTACGTCTTGTGCCGAATACATTTCCAGGCAGAAAATAAGTTGGTTTGGTCATCTCATGAGAATGCACCCTCATCAAATTCCAGTGATGGCTTACAACGCTGGTAGATCTGGCTACAGGGCAAGGGGACGGCCGCGAGGCAGGTGGATAGATGACAGTGATTGTGCAGACACGTGCTCACATTGACCGACGCAACGCACTTGGCGCAGAACAGACGACTTAAGCTCCCTGCGACGCTCAACGGCCCAAGTGGAAAGAAAACTAACTATTAATAATAAAGAACATACATATCTACAATTGATCATCAGAGTCTTCTTCAGGTGACGCTAATGACTCCACACTGACGTCTCCCACCAACGACTTCCAATATCTTAACTTCTTACTTGTTGGTTTCGGCTGGTTGGGGTTTGGCGTCTTCATGCCGTTGTTCCGGAGAATTTCCAGAAGCTCAAATCTGAAGGATGAGACATCCTGCTTCAGCTCATTGATGTCGTCCTCGTTGACGCCTTCGCCCTTCTGGGAGCCTCGCTGTTTCTGCATGACATACCGCTTGATGAGGTCTCGCATGACCGCCTGAATGTGGAGTTAGTGAGAAGAGATTAGCTGAGATGAAATATGGAGTCATAGAGAATAGATTAACCGAGACGAAATATGGAGTCAAAGAGAAGAGATTAGCTGAGATGAAATATGGAGTCAGCGAGAAGGGTTTAGCTGAGAAAAAAAAATTAAGTCAGAAGAGATTATCTGAGATAAAATATGGATTCAGTGAGGAGATATTGACCAAGATTAAATATGGATTCAGTGAGAAGAGATTAGCTGAGATGAAATATGGAGTCAGTGAGAAGAGATTATCTGAGATGAAATATGGAGTCAGTGAGAAGAGATTATCTGAGATGAAATATGGAGTCAGTGAGAAGAGATTATCTGAGATGAAATATGGAGTCAGTGAGAAGAGATTATCTGAGAAGAAATATGGAGTCAGGGGGAAGAGATTATGGAAGATGAAATATGAATTCAGTGAGAAGAGATTAGCTGAGATGAAATATGGAGTCAGTGAAAAGAGATTATCTGAGATGAAATATGGAGTCAGTGAGAAGAGATTAGGGGAGATAAAATATGGAGTCAACGAGAATAGATTATCTGAGATGAAATATGACGTCATTGAGAATAGACTAACAAAAATGATTTACGGCGTCTGAGTCGGAGAGATCATATTAATGGAGTTGAAATATGGAGTCAGTGAGAAGAGATTAGAGTGAGAACAATTTATTCCAGAATAAAAATGGAGTCAGTGAGAAGAGATTAACGAATAAGTTACGGAGTCAGTGATATTGAATTAATCAATATAAAATATAGAGTTAATGAGAAGAGATAAACTGAGAGGAAATAGGAGTCAGTGACACACATTTATTCGGGATTAAATATGGAGTCAGTGAAAAGCGATTAGAGTCAATGACAACAGCTTAATCAAGAGGAAATCAAGAGATATATCTTTTCTCTTCTCCTCCCACTCTGATATATCTCTCCTCTTCTCCTCACACTCTGAAATATCTCTCCTCTTCTCCCACTCTGATATATCTCTCCTCTTCTCCTCACACTCTGATATATCTCTCCTCTTCTCCTCACACTCTGAAATATCTCTCCTCTTCTCCCACTCTGATATATCTCTCCTCTTCTTCTCACACTCTGATATATCTCTCCTCTTCTTCTCACACTCTGATATATCTCTCCTCTTCTCCTCACACTCTGAAATATCTCTCCTCTTCTCCCACTCTGATATATCTCTCCTCTTCTTCTCACACTCTGATATATCTCTCCTCTTCTCACACTCTGATATATCTCTCCTCTTCTCCTCCCACTCTGATATATCTCTCCTCTTCTCCTCACACTCTGATATATCTCTCCTCTTCTTCTCACACTCTGATATATCTCTCCTCTTCTTCTCACACTCTGATATATCTCTCCTCTTCTCCTCACACTCTGATATATCTCTCCTCTTCTCCTCACACTCTGATATATCTCTCCTCTTCTTCTCACACTCTGATATATCTCTCCTCTTCTCCTCACACTCTGATATATCTCTCCTCTTCTCCTCACACTCTGATATATCTCTCCTCCTCTTCTCACACTCTGATATATCTCTCCTCTTCTTCTCCCACTGATATATCTCTCCTCTTCTCCTCCCACTCTGATATATCTCTCCTCTTCTTCTCCTCCCACTCTGATATATCTCTGCTCCTCTTCTCCTCCCACTCTGATATATCTCTCCTCTTCTCCTCACACTCTGATATATCTCTCCTCTTCTTCTCCCACTGATATATCTCTCCTCTTCTCCTCCCACTCTGATATATCTCTCCTCTTCTTCTCCTCCCACTCTGATATATCTCTGCTCCTCTTCTCCTCCCACTCTGATATATCTCTCCTCTTCTCCTCACACTCTGATATATCTCTCATCTTCTCCTCCCACTCTGATATATCTCTCCTCTTCTTCTCCCACTGATATATCTCTCCTTCTTCTTCTCCTCCCACTCTGATATATCTCTCCTCTTCTCCTCACACTCTGATATATCTCTCCTCTCTCTTCTTATCCCACTCTGATATATCTCTCCTCCTCTTCTCACACTCTGATATATCTCTCCTCTCTCTTCTTCTCCCACTCTGATATATCTCTCCTCCTCTTCTCCTCCCACTCTGATATATCTTTCCTCTTCTCCTCACACTCTGATATATCTCTCCTCTTCTCCCACTCTGATATATCTCTCCTCTTCTTCTCCCACTCTGATATATCTCTCCTCTTCTCCTCCCACTCTGATATATCTCTCCTCTCTCTTCTTCTCCCACTCTGATATATCTCTCCTCTTCCCCTCCCACTCTGATATATCTCTCCTCTCTCTTCTTCTCCCACTCTGATATATCTCTCCTCTCTCTTCCTCTCCCACTCTGATATATCTCTCCTCTCTTTTCTTCTCACACTCTGATATATCTCTCCTCTTCTCCTCCCACTCCGATATATCTCTCCTCTTCTTCTCCCACTCTGATATATCTCTCCTCTCTCTTCTTCTCCCACTCTGATATATCTCTCCTCTCTCTTCTTCTCACACTCTGATATATCTCTCCTCTTCTCCTCCCACTCTGATATATCTCTCCTCTTCTTCTCCCACTGATATATCTCTCCTCCCTCTTCTTCTCACACTCTGATATATTTCTCCTCTTCTTCTCCCACTGATATATCTCTCCTTCCTCTTCTTCTCACACTCTGATATATCTCTCCTCTTCTTCTCCCACTGATATATCTCTCCTCCCTCTTCTTTTCACACTCTGATATATTTCTCCTCTTCTTCTCCCACTGATATATCTCTCCTTCCTCTTCTTCTCACACTCTGATATATCTCTCCTCTTCTTCTCCCACTGATATATCTCTCCTCCCTCTTCTTTTCACACTCTGATATATCTCTCCTTCTTCTTCTTCTCACACTCTGATATATCTTTCCTTTTCTTCTCACACTCTGATATATCTTTCCTTTTCTTCTCCCACTCTGATATATCTCTCCTCTCTCTTCTTCTCCCACTCTGATATATCTCTCCTCTCTCTTCTTCTCCCACTCTGATATATCTCTCCTCTCTCTTCTTCTCCCACTCTGATATATCTCTCCTCTCTCTTCTTCTCCCACTCTGATATATCTTTCCTCTTAGGGGATCTGCGCCAGTTCATTTACTTCCGATGCGGCCTTTTCCGAAACTAGTATGTAGCGGCTGTGTTGACTGTAAAAAAACTTCGTTTAAACTTTAGTCTTGTGCACCGCTCCTGGTGTCCAAATCTACTGTGCCTTGGGTCTAACATACAGTTAGACCGTCAAACAGGAGCGAAGAGTAAACAAGGGAGGTGAAACATTACTGATCAAGATCTCAACTCGCTTCATCGTTCGTGCTCCTCGAAATAGACTATGTCACAGCATACTGGACAACGAGGTAGGGATTGACAATGTAATCCCCACAGTGGTGAGCTTACCGTGGTGCCTCACACTGCCCTATATCCTTTCAGACGCAGTTCTACCTTTTCAAGTACGCCTCGGGGGACGGCGTGGCCTAGTGGATAAGTGGCACGGCTCACAATCCGAAGGTGCTGGGTTCGATCCCCATCACAGCACCGGCCGTTACCCCGGGGAAGCAAACCCTTAGAAAATGCAGGAGGAAGCAGACTCTTACATAAAATGCATGCTGAAGTCGGATGCATTGGGCCGACAGGCGCAAAAATAAAAAACCACAGTGCAACGCACACCGCCTTGGGGATTAGAGAAATAAGGCGAACGCTAAAAAAAAAAAAAAAAAAAAAAAAAAAGAAAAAAAGTACGCCTCGGAATGTACGCAAGACAATGTATTCCAGGTCAGGTCAGGTCCGGTCAGATCATCCCGTAACCGGTGCACACATGAAGACATCCTCACAATACCACAACACCCTTCTCTGTCAGCAGCCACTGCCTGTGACTCTTCTGGTCGGAGATTGGTCCATTCTTTTATGTTGTCCTCCCATCACTTTTTGGGACGGCCTCTTCGTCGTCTGCCATGCACCTTTCCGTGGAGGATTGTATTTGCAATACCACTTGATCTCGATATGTGACCGTACCAAGCGAGTTTCCTTCTTTTGACAGTTGCCAAGAGGTCTTCAAAAGGCCCTATTGCTGTTGTAATTCTATCTCGTATTTCCTCATCTGTAACTCGATCTTTGTACGTGACGTTTAAAAGTCTTCGGAAACATTTCATCTCCAAGGCCTGTATCCTTCGTTCAAGGTCAGCTGTAACTGTCCATGTCTCACAAACATAGAGGAATATTGACAGGACTAGTGTACGCATTAATCTGATTTTCGTGCACAGTGCTAACCGTTTATCTTGCCAGATTGTGTATTCCACAACCAACGAAACGTCGTAAAGAGTTCACCAAACTCAGTACAATTACTTTCGAACATTAACAACAACAACATCAATAACACAAGGTTAAACAGATCAAGATGTTGAGAAGGGCATGAGCTGCAGCCGTCAGCGACCTATAGCTGACTGCTAGCGTCAGGTCCAGTGAAACAGGAGCTGCCAAGATCCTTCTACACCTCCATGCTGTGATCCTGGATAACAGGCTGCACTACAACAGACTGGCTAAGGAGAAGGGATCGAAGAGGGAAGGCCCACCCAGTACCCAAAAAATGCCTGCTAAAGTCGGAAGTGTCGGACCGAAAGGTGCAAATATCGCAGTCAGTCTGTAAATTACGACACGGCGCATTCCGTTCTTTGGCTACATCCTGTTACTTGTAAAATTCATCTCAGGGCTTGGTAGCTGAAGCTTGAGAACCAACGAAGAAGAAGAAGAAGAAGAAGAAAAAGACGAAGAAAAAAAAAGAAGAAGGTCAAACAGACTGCCAGGAATACATATTGACAGACAAGGAGAAAAGATTAACACCCGGTCAGACAAAACATACTGATCGGAAATGTTTGTCAGTGTCAGGCTAACAATATTGAAAGAGGCCCCCACCTAACTTTCACGCAGTTCTCCCTGAGAACACTGTTTCATAGCAGTCTGCCTCACGAGGTGGGGGATCGATGTGATCCACGTAGCAGTGAGCGACACGCAGATGAAGCCAAGGATAGTACAACCACCTGGACGAACCCAGTCCATTGCTACTGATGTGCGGCAATTTACTTCAACCCGCCACCTAACGACATTTTCAGGGCGCACAAAAAAAAAACAAACAACAACCAAAGTTACTCATTGTGGGGATGCAACAACTAAACCAACAACAAGAACAAACAGACAGGCAGATAGACTAATATAGCCATTGATTTACATACCTGATATCGAATTTCTTTTTCATTGATCTTCACAATTTTCTGAAATAAAACACAAGAAAGCAAATCAAATCTAAACACACACCATTATCAGAATCCAAGTCACAAGAAAGCAAATCAAATCTAAACACACACCATTATCAGAATCCAAGTCACAAGAAAGCAAATCAAATCTAAACACACACCATTATCAGAATCCAAGTCACAAGAAAGCAAATCAAATCTAAACACACACCATTATCAGAATCCAAGTCACAAGAAAGCAAATCAAATCTAAACACACACCATTATCAGAATCCAACTCACAAGAAAGCCAATCAAATCTAAACACACACCATTATCAGAATCCAAGTCACAAGAAAGCCAATCAAATCTAAACACACACCATTATCAGAATCCAAGTCACAAGAAAGCCAATCAAATCTAAACACACACCATTATCAGAATCCGAGTCACAAGAAAGCCAATCAAATCTAAACACACACCATTATCAGAATCCAGGTCTGGAATCACGTTTGGAAGACTGACGGCTTCATAAATAATGATCGCCACATTGATCAATTTTCTTTAAACTTTTGGGGTCGCTATAGTCGAGATGTCCGGTGGGTGTGAGACAGTGTTAGTGTTAGTGTTATGTGGTAGTGTTATGTGGTAGTGTTAGTGTTATGTGGTAGTGTTATGTGGTAGTGTTAGTGTTATGTGGTAGTGTTAGTGTTATGTGGTAGTGTTAGTGTTATGTGGTAGTGTTATGTGGTAGTGTTAGTGTTATATGGCAGTGTTAGTGTTATGTGGTAGTGTTATGTGGTAGTGTTAGTGTTATGTGGTAGTGTTAGTGTTATGTGGTAGTGTTAGTGTTATGTGGTAGTGTTATGTGGTAGTGTTATGTGGTAGTGTTATGTGGTAGTGTTAGTGTTATATGGCAGTGTTAGTGTTATGTGGTAGTGTTAGTGTTATGTGGTAGTGTTAGTGTTATGTGGTAGTGTTATGTGGTAGTGTTAGTGTTATATGGCAGTGTTAGTGTTATGTGGTAGTGTTAGTGTTATGTGGTAGTGTTAGTGTTATGTGGTAGTGTTATGTGGTAGTGTTAGTGTTATATGGCAGTGTTAGTGTTATGTGGTAGTGTTATGTGGTAGTGTTAGTGTTATGTGGTAGTGTTAGTGTTATGTGGTAGTGTTAGTGTTATGTGGTAGTGTTAGTGTTATGTGGTAGTGTTAGTGTTATGTGGTAGTGTTAGTGTTATGTGGTAGTGTTATGTGGTAGTGTTAGTGTTATATGGCAGTGTTAGTGTTATGTGGTAGTGTTAGTGTTATGTGGTAGTGTTATGTGGTAGTGTTAGTGTTATATGGCAGTGTTAGTGTTATGTGGTAGTGTTAGTGTTATGTGGTAGTGTTAGTGTTATGTGGTAGTGTTAGTGTTATGTGGTAGTGTTATGTGGTAGTGTTATGTGGCAGTGTTAGTGTTAGTGTTATGTGGTAGTGTTAGTGTTATGTGGTAGTGTTAGTGTTATGTGGTAGTGTTAGTGTTATGTGGTAGTGTTATGTGGTAGTGTTAGTGTTATATGGCAGTGTTAGTGTTATGTGGTAGTGTTAGTGTTATGTGGTAGTGTTAGTGTTATGTGGTAGTGTTATGTGGTAGTGTTATGTGGCAGTGTTAGTGTTAGTGTTATGTGGTAGTGTTAGTGTTATGTGGTAGTGTTAGTGTTATGTGGTAGTGTTAGTGTTATGTGGTAGTGTTATGTGGTAGTGTTATGTGGTAGTGTTAGTGTTATGTGGTAGTGTTAGTGTTATGTGGTAGTGTTAGTGTTATGTGGTAGTGTTATGTGGTAGTGTAATGTGGTATTGTTAGTGTTATATGGCAGTGTTAGTGTTATATGGTAGTGTTATATGGCAGTGTTAGTGTTATATGGTAGTGTAATATGGCAGTGTTAGTGTTATGTGGTAGTGTTATGTGGCAGTGTTAGTGTTATGTAAGAGTGTTATATGGCAGTGTTAGTGTTATGTGGTAGTGTTATGTGGCAGTGTTAGTGTTATGTAAGAGTGTTAAATGGCAGTGTTAGTGTTATGTAAGAGTGTTATATGGCAGTGTTAGTGTTATGTAAGAGTGTTATTAGGCAGTGTTAGTGTTATGTAAGATTGTTATATGGCAGTGTTAGTGTTATGTAAGAATGTTATAAGGCAGTGTTAGTGTTATGTAAGATTGTTATATGGCAGTGTTAGTGTTATGTAAGAGTGTTATATGGCAGTGTTCTTGTTATGTGGTAGTGTTATATGACAGTGTTTGTGTTATGTAAGAGTGTTAGTGTCGGGTATTATGGGACATAGAGCAAAATGCATATTCACAGAGCTGGCGGCGAGGTTACTCATGTGAGTTTCATAGGCATCGCACGACTTTTCCCCGACGGAAGGGACAGTGAACTAACCCTGACGTAGAGCCCATCCCGACCGTGTGAGAAGCCTTTTATTATACGGAGGAGACCAGACGGACGGAATCTGCAGACTGTTAGAGGCCAGTGGAAAGAAGACCACGAGATAGCAAGACAATGACAGGGTGTTAAGTCGAGAAGTTCTATCTAGTTGATATTAATATCTTCTGATGTAAAGATTAGGCATAGGTTAGTAGTTACATGTTGTAAATGATTAGATTACGCAATACATGGTTAATCATGTGTTTTTACTAAAAAGGTATCCGTTTTCAGTTTTTCCTATGTTTTTGTGTGAAAAGAGTAAATTTATTGTTAACATTGATTGTCCCTAAACAACCAACCACAACCAAGCAACCAACCAATCAACCAACCAATCAACCAACCAAGCAACTATAACCAATCAACGAACCACAGCCATACAACCAACCAACCACAACCTACCAACCAATTACAATGAACCAACCCCAACCAACCAACCTACCAACCACGAGCCAACCAACCTACCAACTATCCAACCAACCATCCAACCAACCAACAAACCAATCAGCCAGCAAACCAGACAACCATCCATCCAAAAAGCCAGCCATCCAGCCAACCAACCAACAAACCAACCAACAAACCAACCAACCAACCAAATCAAACTAACCAAATCAAACCAACTAAAATAAACCAACCAAAATCAACCAACCATGTAACCAACCAACCATCCATTCAACCAACAAACCATTCAACCAACCAACCACACACCCAACCAACCATTCATCCATCCAACCAACCTACCATTAATCCATCATACCAACCAAACATTTATCCATCCAACCGCTCAACCATTCATCCATCCATCCAACCAACCAACCAACCAACCAACCAACCTTTCATCCATCCAAGCAAGCAACCAAACAACCAACCATCCATCAAAATAACCAATCAACCAACCATCTATCTATACATCCAACCAACAAACTAACCAATCAACGAAATCCACCAACCAAATCAACCAACCAAATCAACAAACCAAATCAACCAAATAAATCAAACCAACCAAAATAAACGAACCAAATTAATTAACCGAATATACCAACCAAATCAAGCAACCAAAACAACCAACCAACCAACCATCTAACCAAGGAACATTCAATCAAAACCATTCAACCAACCAACCACCACACCAATCAACCAACCACCCAACCAACCATTCCTTCATCCAACCAACCAACAAACCATCCATTCATCCCTCCAACTAACCATTCAACCAACCAAACAAATCAATCAACCAATCAACCACCATCCATCCATCCTAGCACCCATCCAACCAACCAATCAACCAACCAACCGACCAAACAACCAACCAACTATCCAACCAACCAACCAACAAACAAACCAACCTTTATACTCTGCCACCTGTTGTGCTTCTGTTGGTTTGAACAAGAACACAAACATAACTTAGTCTTGAACCAGATCAAGATATAGTAGAACGTCTTAGGGCTGGGAATGACGTTGAACGGAGGTGGAAGAGTTCCGCTCTCCTCAAAATAACTAATCCACAACTTTGACCGAGCAAACTTCCATTCCTCGTCTGCTTGACTCTGATCAGAAACAGAAAATGCAACCAGATAAGTGTCATTTGACGCATATAATAAATTATACTTACATAAATTATGGCTCTGTTGTCTATGGTTGTCTGATTAGCGTGGTGGTAGAGTACTTACTTTTCACTGCAATAGTTCATGGTTCAACCCCCGCCAACGGTATGCTCCAGTCCAGTCAACTCAACAGTAAATAAGTCTTACTTTTAGGGAGGGAGAGGCAGCGAGGAAGGCAAGCGGCTGCACACCTCATTAAAAAAACAAGCTGTAGCCTCGCACAATAGATTAGGGGTTGGTTGGTTAGTTGGTTGGTTGGATGCATGAATGGTGTGTTGGATGGATGAATGGTTGATTGATTAGTTGGATGGATTTTTGGTTGGTTGGTTTAATGGTTGAATGGTTGGTTGGTTGAATGAATGGTTGGTTGGATGAATGAATGGTTGGTTGGATGGATGGATGAATGGTTTGTTGGTTTGATGGATGGATGAATGGTTGGTTAGTTGGATGGATGAATGGTTGGTTGGGTGGACGAATGGTTTGTTGGTTGGATGGATGGATGAATGGTTGGTTAGTTGGATGGATGAATGGTTTGTTGGTTGGATGGATGGATGGATGAATGGTTGGTTAGTTGGATGGATGAATAGTTTGTTGGTTGGATGGATGGATGGTTTGTTAGTTGGATGGATGGATGGTTTGTTGGTTGGATGGATGGATGAATGGTTGGTTGCTTGAATGGATGAATGGTTTGTTGGTTGGATGAATGGTTGGTTGCTTGAATGAATGAATGGTTGGTTGGTTGGATGGATGGATAAATAGTTGGTTTGTTGGATGGATAAATGGTTTGTTGGTTGGTTGATGGATGAATGGTTTGTTGGTTGGATGGATGAATTGTTGGTTGGATGGATGAATGGTTGGTTGGTTGGATGGATGGATGGTTGGTTGGATGAATGGTTTGTTAGTTGGATTAATGGTTGGTTGATTGGTTGGATGGATGGTGGTTAGTTGGGTGGATGACGTCTCTAACACTTCAACCCTCAGACAGCAGTGTCTGATATGTGGTTACGCTAACCTGTCTATTGTATAGAGCTCCCCAAAGAAGCCTGGCTGAATAGATGGGCAATGGGGAAATACTGGGAGAGAAATCTACAAACATATGGCCATAAAATATCCCAAAGACAACATCAACCTGAAAATGAGAGACCAAAGCCCCATTATCCGACTTCGCACTCAGGACATACAACTTAACAGTCACTTGAACAGAATCCAACCAGAACATACTCCAGAGTGCCGGCTGTTCAACATCATCTTTTTGAACGCCCGGCGCTTGTCAGGTGTCAGGAAAGAGCTTCTTCCTCCAAGGACAGACAAGTGGAACACTCTGAACGAAACTAAACAACAGCTCAATAGACACTTGCAAATACAATTGTATGGCATTGGACAAAAGGGCAGGGGTGCACAGGCGACAGGATCAATAACCAACGATCCATCGAGCCCCCAATCCTTAGTTTTGTGGAGTACGTAATAGAGGAACACGACGGCGCCAGTGAAAAAGAAGCACATACAGAAACCGTAATTATTGTGAGTATACGGTCGAGTATGAAGATATCAGTGACGATATTAGCAGGTCGAGATCTGAACGAATTGTGATATCAAAGTGGATAATGAGGAAGCGTGGATAAGGAGGAGGTAGTGTGGATAATGAGGAAGAAGCGTGGATGAGGAGGTAGCGTGGATAATGAAGAGGTAGCGTGGGTAATGAGGAGGTAGCGTGGATAATGAGGAGGTAGCGTGGGTAATGAGGAGGTAGCGTGGCCTGGGGACAGAAACGCCGGTTTTATAATCCCAGCAACGGGTAAATATACCAGCGTGTTCAATTTGGCAGACATGAGGTTTTTTCTTGGTACGATCACTTCTGCCCATACGGAAAGTAACGGCAGCAAATCGTACAGCTCACCTGTCATGAAACTTATAACAGCCGACGAGGTTGGTGGTTGTAAGAAGCCACGTTCTGTAAAGAATGGGATACTTACTTTTAATTTACTCTACATGAATAAATAAAAAGATGAGCTATCATTACGGGTTTTCTCCATTACTAACTTCTGATGAGCGTATTTATTATGCCAAGGCATATATAGGCCGTGCGTTTCAGCAGTTAGCGCATAGAATGCAAGATATCATTTTACTTTACTTCCGAAAAAAATCATTATTTTTGCCGGGGTTCGTACCCGTGTATGTCTGATGAGCATCCTAAGCACTCAGCCACCTGTCCTTCTTTGTTATTGACATATGTATAGTGCAGGTGGAGTACCAGTGGAATACATGTCGAGTACAGGTGTGGTACAGGTGGAAAAGTACACGTGTGGTACATGTGTGGAACAGTACAATTGTGGTACAGGTGGAACAATATAGATGTGGTACAGGTGAAGCAGTACAGGTAGTGTACATTAGGAACAGTAAATGTGTGGTACAGGTGGAACAATACAATTGTGGTACAGGTGGAACAGTACAGATGTGGTACAGGTAGACCAGTACAGGTATGATACAGGTGAAGTATAATAAGAGTGAGTAGAACTACGGGGAGGAGAAAGAGAAAGGAAAACAGAGAAGGAGAAGGAGGAGAAACAAGAGAACAAGAAAAAGAAGAGAAATAGGAGACGGAGCAGAAGTAGAAAGAAGATGAGAAGAAGAAGAACGTGAGGAAGCAGGAAGAGCAAGAACAAAAGGAAGGAGGGAGGGGTAAAGCATGAGAAGGAGTAGAAAAGAAAGAAGTAAAAAGTGTAGAGAATAGAGTGAGACGGAGATAGAAGATGAGGAGAAAGGAGAGATAGACAGGCAGGAGAGCAGGGACGTGAAGAAAGAGAAGGAGGAGGGGGGAAAAGATGGAAGAGGGAAGAAAAGAAAGAGAAGGAGAAGAAGGAGGGGGGAAGAGATGGAAGAGGGAAGAAAAGAAAGAGAAGAAGCAGAAGGAAGAGCAGAAAGAGAATAATGAGGAGAAATAAACGGAGGTGAAAAAAGAAACGAAGAAGAACAAGAAGAAGAACAAGAAGAAGAAGAAGAAGAAGGATGATGAGAAAGAGAAAAGAAGGAGAAGGAGAAAAATACAAAAAGAAGAAGAAGGAAGGGAAAGGATGATAAAGAGAAAAAAAATAAGAAGAAAAGGAAAGATGACAACGGAAGAAGAAGGGAAGATGAAGAAGAAGAGGAAGGATAACAAGAAAGAGGAAAGGAAAAAAGAAGAAGAAAAAGAAGAAAGAAGAAGAAGAAGAAAAGAAGAAGGATGAAAAAAAGAGAAAAAAAGAAGAAGGAGGAGGAAGAGGAGAAGATGAAGGAAAAGAATGACAAGAAAGAGGAAAGATGAAGAAGGAGAAGAAGAAGAACTACAAGAAAGAAGAAGAAGAAGAAGCAGGAGGAGAAGAAAGATGAAAGAAGAAGCAGAAGAAGAAGAAGCATGAGAAAAATAAAGGAAAACAATCAGGAAAAAATCGTAGATTAAAAATAAGAAGTAGGGGCAGGAGAAAGACGAGAAAATTGGAAATTAGTAAGAAAAAGAAGTACAACAAGGTGAAGAAAGAGAAGAGGAGATAGAGAACAGAGGCACAGACGGAGAATAAATAAGTAGTAGGAAAAGATGTAGACGACGAAGAAGAAGAAGATATAGAAGTTAAACGACATGTATATTTAATCTGTTGATCATCATCAGGCGACCTGCTGGTTGTCATGGCGATCACGGACCTCCGACCGCTTCTATCACGTGTGTCGTTTACCAACTCTGTTGTTGATTGTCGCTAGTGCCATTCTCTCAGGCAGTCCAACATCGTCTCTCTCTGCCTTCCTCTCTCTCTTTCCTGCTATCTTTCCCGTTGTCACAACGTGCTCCACCCGCCTCTTCTCATAACATGCCCAAAAAAGGATGACTGTCTTGTTCTGATCCTTGCATTTAGTTGTCTTTGTGTTTGTGTCTCCCCGAGTACTGTATCGACAGTCTTCTTTGCAGTCCATGGGACCACAGCATTCTTCTGTAAAACCACATCTCCGTTGTATCCAAAGATCTAAGTGCTTGCTTGCTTATTGTAAATGATTGACTGCCATATATCAGTACTGGTCCCACGTAACATCCAATGACTATCTTAGCTCCAGCGACAAGGTTTTGTTGCACATTATTCCCTTCATGGTCTGGAAGACCGATTTTACTTGGATTATTCTGCATTTTATTTCTCAATTACATCTTCCATCTGTTCATAAGAACACTAGCCATTTAAGTAAGAAAAATCCACTGAATTTGTTCCCCTTGAATTAATATCCTCATGCAAACGACTAGTTAGAATGTATCAACCGAAGGGCTGTCTGGGTACTGGGGTGGTATCTTGGGGCAGCAGGGTATAGATTGATATCTCAGTATAAAACATAGTTCTGAATCACTTTATTGATTGCTCTGTAGAGTCTGTCCCAGAAAGGTTCGCCTGTGTGTACCCCTTCCTAGAAATGTTCGTCTGTGTGTACTCTTTGTATGTCTCTGTAGCGTCCAGTCAATTACTTGTCTTGTGAGTTTATTTTGTTGTATGGCTAAGCGAGTGATTGATTTAATAATTTTTTTTTCTTTCGTTTCATCACGAATTTGATGACATTTGTTTTGTCTGATCTAGGAAGTTTGTGATTTTCTACAACTCTATTTTCTAACCTCAATCAAATGACATATCAATCAATCAATTAATAATCAACAATTCAATCAATAAAACCTTTGCTGATCCTTGTGGAGCATAGGCGTTCAACAAATACCTGCTTGATCTTTCTATCACGGGCCATCTGCGTCCGTTCAATCTACGCCTTCTCAGTTTGATAGTTGCCTCAAACTCTCACCACCATGAATGTGTAGGCATGACTCTAGTTCTATTGTCTCAGAGGCGGTCATGTAATGCTATAAACTGGTTTTCTTAATGTAAGACCTTTACAACGTCAACTAATAATAATAATATTCGTTTATGCGTCGGTCGCCCATTGCGTCGGTCGCCCATTGCGTCGATCGACTACTACAATGGCCACGTACTGCAGTATGTTGCAAGGTCTCGTCCAGAGCTGAAGGGGTTCAAACACATGAGGGAAACAGTCAGAATCACAGGGAAGCGGGACACAGGGAGGCAGAGAGAGAAAATACTGGACAGTTTCATGAAATGGCACGGAATCCCATCACTGTCGGAACTGATAAATACACAAGTGATAAGAGAAGGCGGAGATCCATAACCGCCAACCCCAAACGGCAGGGCACATAATGATGCTGGATTTCATTTCTTTTGATTTCCCTAAGTTCTCCAACGCAATGAAAGCACACTCACCTTGTGTATTCGCCATCTGATATCTGTAGTCGTGTCGCCTGTGTTGATATAGCTAGCACAAGATGTAACAGCTCACATCGTGTTGGAGGGAGTCGTCCATCTAATTCTGATCATCAATAGTTGCATTGATTCTGAATACTTGTGTTTTGTTTATTCCAACATCATCTTCGCCGTCACTTATCCGACTGATTCCCGTTGGCACATCGGACCGCAAAAGATGCTCTCCATCTACTTCGAGACCTCATTTCCGGTCCAGGCTATGTAAGCTGGAAACACACTGTACTACGGCAGTCTGGCTGTGTTACCTAGAAACACATTGTACTACGGCGGTCTGACTGTATAACCTGCAAATACACTGTACTACGGCGGTCTGACTGTGTAACCTAGAAACACATTGTACTACGGCAGTCTGGCTGTGTTACCTAGAAACACATTGTACTACGGCGGTCTGACTGTATAACCTGGAAGCACACTGTAAAACGGCAGTCTGACTGTATAACCTGGAAGCACACTGTACTACGGCGGTCTGGCTGTGTTACCTAGAAACACACTGTACTACGGCGGTCTGACTGTATAACCTGGAAGCACACTGTACTACGGCAGTCTGGCTGTTTAACCTGGAAACACACTGTACTACCGCAGTCTGGCTAGCACGGTGGGGGTCGACGTAGTTATTCCCATAATAATGATGCTAACTAGAAGACTGCCATTGCACTACAGTCAGGAATTATCTGCTTCATCGTCTTCCAATACGCCTTAAATATAATTTAAATATTCAAGCGAAACAAGAGAAGTACTAAAGGTCAAAAGTGATTCAAAACATATGTAAGGTAAAAGGTCGATAGAAAACATGTAAAGTTAAAGGTAGATAGGAAATGTAAGGTCAGAGGTTGGCAAAAACAAATAGGTATGGCGCAGTAAGCTCAGCGGGACATACATAAAACGAAATCCCCTTGCGGCCACAAAGGGCAAAAAACAAAAGAAAAAACACAATAAACAAAGAGGATGAACCTGTCGATTAATACCATTATTTTTTCGAAAAAAGCAGCCGTCATCCTGAGGCTGTCGACACTGCCATAGATGGTGATGGCCACATCTGCTTTCTCTGATCCTCGTATGTCGGGCAGTTTTGCAGCAAATGTTCAGCGGTCATTTTCCTGGTGCCACACGGGCATTCGTCAGTGCCACCTATCTTCAATTTGTTGAATAGGTGGTACCTCAGTCTATTGTGGCCAGTGCGAAGTCTGAAGACCACGACCTGCTCTCTTCTGTTCAACTGGTAATCCTAATCTTTCGATTCAAGGAGGTTGATAATTGTTACTGGCCGGACTAAATGTAATCCCTCTCGTTGACAGCACCTGTTCTTCTCAGAGCACATGTTCAGCACAATTCTTCCAGAACTGAATGTCTATTTTTGAAAGGTACTCACGTGTCAGCACTTCAACATCATTAACCAATGAGTTTACGCACAAACACATAAAACAACATTTATATATACATCAAGAAACACACGCGTATATAAAAACATCAGAATTAAATCTTCAACACGCTACAACAGAAAAAAACAACACATCAAGAGTGAATAGATTAATAGAAGTAGCTACCAACAACACAATACACTATCAGCCTTTCTGCTACATCTCTTTCCTTCCTCGGCCCGTCTTGTCCCCTTCTCCCCATCTGAAAAAAATCTGTGACAACGCACCCAACCAAACAACTACACATCCTCTTGAAAGGAAAATATGCCTCTAGGACATCAAGGATGCGTCCTGTAAAAATTTGGAAATACAGAATTAATTATATTCCTAAGAAAGGTGGTTGGGCGATAGTTGGGTTAATTATTTCAGCTGAAAGGGTAGGGTGGGAGTGGGTGGGGGGGGGGGGGGGGTGGGGGGTGGGGGGGGGATTGCAGCACAGAAGCCCACATGTAGTTTGTAATTAACGAAATTTCTTTTTCTTCTTCTTCTTCGATCAACTGTTGATACTATTTTAGCCCGGTGAGCTTCACGAAATTTTAAGAGGAGGACAGGTCGATAGAATTTAATTTTAAATAAATAAGTAAAGACAGATAAGAAAGACGTGTAGAAAAGATGCAAAGCCTAAATCCTAATCCGAACCACAACCCTAATCATAATTTTAATCCTAACCCTAACCCTAATCATAACCTTAATCCAAGAAATTCTCGCCTATTCTGGGAGAATGTTTGACACCCCGAACAGTTAAAAAGTGGACTACTTTGTGACGTAACCACCTCAAATCCGGTGCTAAAATATATATTTCTTTTGTTTGAGGTGAATTAAGACGCAAGTACCGTGTTTTCTTTTACCCTATTATAAAGCCTTTTTAAAATGTATGGGGGTCGCGGGTTATTTTGCTTCTATAAAATGGGGTAGCGGGTCATTTTGCTTCTATAAAATGGGGTAGCGACTCGCAAAAGGTTGGGAACCCGTGCCATAGTGTCCCAACAGCTGGGATACTTACATAAATGAGTTGATAGGAGTTACTCATCATGGCGATCAGCATGTTGAGCAGGACAATCAGGGCGATCCAGCTGTACACTCCAAACATGAGCTTGCCAACAAACTCCGTGAACTCGTGCTCAAAGCGAGGCTGTAGTTCTGCGTGGTCAAGGTCAACAAGACCGTAGATAGCCCAGTACAGAGACTGAACTATCTCAAATAGGCTGGAAAGAGAAAAGGAGTCGGTAGATGAAACAGGGATAGAACAGGTAGATGAAACAGAGATAGTAGAAGTAGGTAGATGAAAGAGATAGGAGTAGGTAGATGAAACAGAGATAGATGGAGTAGGTAGATAAAACAGAGATAGAAGTAGGTAGATGAAACAGAGATAGAAGGAGTAGGTAGATGAAACAGAGATAGATGGAGTAGGTAGATGAACCAGAGATAGAACGAGTAAGTAGATGAAACAGATTGATGGAGTTGGTAGATGAAACAGAGATAGAACAAGAAGGTAGATGAAACACAGTTTAAAGACGTTATTAAACATGCATAAATCGTAAAAAAGGATTGGTTTCTTCTTCTTCTTCTTCTTCTTCCTCGTCTTCTCTTTCTCTTTCTTTTTCAGCATCTTCTTCTTTCTCTTTCTTCTTCTTTTACTTTTTCTTCTGGTTATTCTTTTTTTCTGGTTTTTCTTTTTTTTTCTTCTTCTTCTTCTTCTTTTTCTTCTGTCATTTTTTATTTTCTTCTTCTTCTTTTGCATTTTTGTATCTTCTTCTTCTTCTTCTTCTTCTTCTTCTTCTTCTTCTTCTTTTTATTTTTCCTTACCTTCTTTTTCTTTTGCCATTGTTTCTATTTTCTTATCGTTCTTTTTGTTGTTGTTGTTCTTCTTCCTTCTCTTTTTCTTAGCCCTCTTGTCCCTTTAACACTCCAGACAAATCATAGGGCTACCAGTACAGTTGGCCTTCCTAAAAAAAACCTGCGCCAAAGCACGTTGTGCACTTTCGTAACTGTTGCTAGCTATTATAACAATTTGTGTCAACGATCAGGTGTCTAGTACAATGCGTTAAATCTGCTTAGTTGCCATATTTATATATGGAGTGCAGTGTTCCTAATATTTCCTCTCCAGTAAAGTGTCCTTGGACACAGACATAGACATTGATGACAAAGATAGCACAGGAAAAACGAATCTACCAACGTCTGCTCGTTATTGGTGGATGACCTGCACAACCATTCATAGTCGAATGCAACCAGATACTAGTGTGACATACAAAGAGTCAAAAAGGCTTATTAGAGCTAGATACATGACCAAATGGGAAACCGAACATACTGGCTACACAAAAAACGATGCCTATTACCAGTTGAACAGAAGAGAGCAGGTCGTGGTCTTCAGACTTCGCACTGGCCAGAATAGACTGAGGTACCACCTATTCAATAAATTGAAGATAGGTGGCACTGACGAATTCACGTGTGGTACCGGGAAAATGACCGCTGAACATCTGCTGCAAAACTGCCCGACATACGAAGATCAGAGAAAGCAGATGTGGCCATCACCAGTGGCAACACTAGACAAGCTCTATGGCAGTGTCGACAGCCTCAGGATGACCGCTGCTTTTTTTTCGAAAAAATAAAGGTTGACGTCTGACAGCGTACGAAGAAGAAGAAGAAGAAGAATGCAAGAGAAACTTGATAGGGTGAAAGAACAATCGACCAAACTGGGACTGAAAATAAACATGAAGAAAACCAAGCTCCATAAACTCAACCTAACAGCAAAGAACAATTCATGTTGGTCGGCGAGCAGTTGGAGGATGTAGATACCTTTACCTATTTGGGCAGCACAATAGACACATCAGCAGATACATCAGCAGATGTAAGGATTATAATTGTAAAAGCAAGAGGGGCATTCCTGACACTAAACAATATATGGAGATCCAGAGGTATCAAGAATGATACTAAAGTTAGAATATTCAACGCAATTGTCAAGTCGGTGTTGATGTATGGAGCGGAGACATGAAGAACGATTAAGGGCATACAACAAAGACTCCAGTCCTTCGTTAACAGATGCCTACGAAGGATAATAGCATCAAGTGGCAGGACAAGGTGAGGAATGAAGACTTGTGGGAAAAGAGCCAATAACAGGCATTGGAACAACAAATTAAGCGAAGAAAATGGGGCTGGATAGGACATACGCTGTGGAAGGCACAGTCTAACATTGCCAGACAAGCTCTTAAATGGAATCCTCCAGGGGAAAAGAGAGAGAGAGAGAGAGAGTTTAGCCCAAAAATACGTAGAGAAGAGAATGTTAGAAGGAGCTACAATTAAATAATGAGACCTGGAGAGAGGTAGAAAGAGCAGCCCAGGACATGTACACCTGGAGAGAGGTAGAAAGAGCAGCCCAGGACATGTACACCTGGAGAGAGGTAGAAAGAGCAGCCCAGGACATGTACACCTGGAGAGAGGTAGAAAGAGCAGCCCAGGACATGTACACCTGGAGAGAGGTAGAAAGAGCAGCCCAGGACATGTACACCTGGAGAGAGGTAAAAAGAGCAGCCCAGGACATGTACACCTGGAGAGAGGTAGAAAGAGCAGCCCAGGACATGTACACCTGGAGAGAGGTAGAAAGAGCAGCCCAGGACATGTACACCTGGAGAGAGGCAGAAAGAGCAGCCCAGGACATGTACACCTGGAGAGAGGTAGAAAGAGCAGCCCAGGACACGTACACCTGGAGAGAGGCAGAAAGAGCAGCCCAGGACATGTACACCTGGAGAGAGGTAGAAAGAGCAGCCCAGGACTGTGTACGCTGGTGAGATCTTGTCGATGGCCTATGCACTGAGAGGAGCGACGGACTTTGATTGATTGATTGATTTCACAACCGTTACTCAATAGGCAAACTGTGCAAGGTTATTGGTATGATAGCCCATGTCAGTATCAGATGAGCTATAATAATAAATAATAATAACAATAATAATATAAACAATTATTAATAACGATTTATAATTGTAATAACAACAACAATAATAACAATCATAATAATCCTTGCAATAAACATTCGCTAAGGCGACCAAGGCCCGCACGTTGATCATCTATGGCCACGATTGATGGTCGAAGTCCTTGAGGCGTATAGTTCTGATCAGAGCGGTCGATCTGTCGTAACAAGGTTTTGGGTGGGCGACCTTGCAAGGCCAGGTGCTAGGTTATGGCTGGCTTTACACCATGAGGCATAATGACCGAAGAAAGAGAGGCGGCGACGGTCCATCATAGAAACGATACTTTCGAGATGTGCTTTGTGGGACGATCTCAGTGTTGGTAACCTTGTCATACTAGTGTACCTGGGATCAAGATGCTGAACAGCGCATGAGCTGCAGTGGTCAGCGACTTATAGCTGACTGCTAGTGGCAGGGCCAGCAAACCAAAGCTGCCAAGACCCTTCTACACCTCTATGCGGTGATCCTGGATAACAGGCTGCAGCAGGGCAGACTGGCCAAGGAGAAGGGATCGAAGAGGGAATGCTAACCCGGTACTCAAAAAATGCTTGCTGAAGTCAGATGTGTTGGACCGAAAGGTGAAAATATCGCAGTCAAGCTGTAAACTTCGACACAGCGCATTCCGTTCTCTGGACTACATTCTGCTGCTTAAGCCCGTTCAGTGTTCGGTAGCTGGAGATTGAGAACGAACGAAGCCAAGCCAAGCCATACTAGTGGACCTCAAGGAGCTATACTCACACCACAGTGCCAAATCCACGTCGTGTGCCTGGGAAAAACACTATCCTAGCTATAGGGATAAGCATCCTGAGAAGTCTTGTATTGCATGCAATACAGCAATGACTCAGGTCAACCTTTTTCAGTACGCCGGCAGGACGTAAGATAAGCCACTACAATTGATATAGCTGGATGACAAATGCCGTCAGATCATACAGTAGCTGCGCACTAGGTTTTTATTTTTCCTCCCATAGAAACAAACCTATGCCTAACCGAGGTTTTGAACCCATGTCCTCTTCGTCAGAAGACCTACATCTAAACCACTCGGCTAACCGTTCCTCACTCAGGAGTAAAACAGTTCATACAAATTGTCCAGATCGAACTTGGTTGACATTCCATATTTGCGAACTTGGTCGACAATCCATATTTTCAAACTTAATCGACATTCCATATTTGCGAACTTGGTCGACAATCCATATTTTCAAACTTAATCGACATTCCATATTTGCGAACTTGGTCGACAATCCATATTTTCAAACTTAATCGACATTCCATATTTGCGAACTTGGTCGACAATCCATATTTTCAAACTTAATCGACATTCCATATTTGCGAACTTGGTCAAGATATCATATTTTCAAACTTGGTCGACAATCCATATTTTCGAACTTGGTCGAATTCCATATTTGCGAACTTGGTCAAGATATCATATTTTCAAACTTGGTCGACCATCCATATTTTCAAACTTAATCGACATTCCATATTTGCGAACTTGGTCAAGATATCATATTTTCAAACTTGGTCGACCATCCATATTTTCAAACTTGGTCGACAATCCATATTTTCAAACTTAATCGACATTCCATATTTGCGAACTTGGTCGACAATCCAAATTTTCAAACTTAATCGACATTCCATATTTGCGAACTTGGTCGACAATCCAAATTTTCAAACTTAATCGACATTCCATATTTGCGAACTTGGTCGACAATCCATATTTTCAAACTTAATCGACATTCCATATTTGCGAACTTGGTCAAGATATCATATTTTCAAACTTGGTCGACAATCCATATTTTCGAACTTGGTCGAATTCCATATTTGCGAACTTGGTCGACAATCCATATTTTCAAACTTAATCGACATTCCATATTTGCGAACTTGGTCAAGATATCATATTTTCAAACTTGGTCGACCATCCATATTTTCAAACTTAATCGACAATCCCTATTTTCAAACTTGGTCGACAATCCATTTTTTCGAACTTCGTCGACATTCCATATCTGCAAATATTGGGCAAAAGAAAGGGAATACCAAAGCTACACCATCTTTGGTGGGCCAGTTCGCCGAATCCTTTACCTCACATCTTTCTTGCAGGACGTCGCATTCGTCACCAAGAAATCCAGTGTTCTATTTTGCAGCGAAATTTGTGAAAATCGAAAGAAATTAAGTCCGCCACGAGAATACATGTCTTCAACTCCAGTGTCAAGTCCTTTCTATTGTATGGCTCTGTGACTAAGGGAACAAAGGAATTGCAACTTAAAAGATACAATCTTTCATCAATGGACGCTTGCACTGATTTGAGGCAATACAATACTGTGATAAAGTTATTAATATAAAACTGTGGGAAAAAACCGGGGGGGGGGGAACTATGGGGGACTATTGTTAGTCCTTCACATTTAATGAGACCACTCTCTTTGTTCAGCCGTGTGATGAGACCACTCTCTTTGTTCAGCCGTGTGATGAGACCACTCTCTTTGTTCAGCCGTATGATGAGACCACTCTCTTTGTTCAGCCGTGTGATGAGACCACTCTCTTTGTTCAGCCGTGTGATGAGACCACTCTCTTTGTTCAGCCGCGTGAACAATCTTTTCATGCTGCCAAGCCCGCTGAAATGGGTGACTTGCACGGTGATTTTGATTAAAGTAAGGACTCACTGCGCGATATGTCAACCTCATTCTCTCGTCCTGTGCTACCTTTGGCCAGTGGCAAGACATTATCGAGACGACTGGAGATAGCAGATGATGCAGATTTTTTTTCTCAGGGCTTATTCCCGAAGTCTTTCCGTAGACAGGTATACCGCATGACATCGAAGCTGTGACACTAATAGATTGGAAAAGTAGCGTGACTAAGACCAAATCTCGATGTTCATAACGAATGGCACAGAAATAATGTTCCAGTCTGCCGAAGACGGATGTGTCTGACTGAAAGGTGCAAATATCGCAGTAAAGCTGTAAACTAGCGACACAACGCATTCCGTTCTCCGGACTACATCTAGCTACCTGCAAAGCCCTGCCCAGGGCTTGGTAGCGGAGGATTGAGAACGAACGCAGACGAAGAAGAATGTTCTAGTGGAACTAGATATAAAGAGAGTGCGTTGGCGAATGATTTGACACGCATTACGTAAATACGCTGATAGTATTACAAGACAGTCACTGTTCTGGAATTCTCAGGACAAAAGAAGTAGAGGAAGACCTAAACACTCATGGTGAATGGAAGTCAAGACAAACATTAAAACGGCAGAAAAGACGCGGAGTGAGGGGGTGGTGGTGGTGGGTAATTATGGGCGCATGCCAGGAAGACTTGGCGAGTATTTGTTTGGGGCCTATGTTCCACAGGGAGTTGACAGGTTTTGATTGATTGATTGTTTTACACTCATTTTTTTCGCGATGTACATACGCTTTCCTAGACCTTCATAACACTTTTTCTTTGAGACTAATACAAAGAACCAAACATTCACTTACTTAGCAAAGCTTTTGTACTTCCTGTCACACGATGCCGGAACTTTACCAGTGGCGCAGCTGCTAGCGTGCTTGTTTGCATAGTACCAATACAGATGGTTCAAACCACAGGCGAAGGATATGAGAACAAGCAAAAATACACATCCAAACTTGACAATATCCATTATCATCCTCCCCAAAGAAATTTGCAGCGGTCCCAGGTAAGGGCTAACTGTGAATACGTTGACCAGCTTCAAGGAGCTGAAGATGTTGGCCGCAGCGAATAGAGCTTCTGCTATGAGATTGGGATCGTACGGTGGCCAGTGTTCCCTGTCCACGTTGGCCAGCGGGTTTTGTTGTTCTCGCTCGTCTTTGACCTGTGGACATTTACAATTTAAATGGGTCAAATAAAATAGATCACATTTTTTTTTTTTTTTTTCGTTCGCCTTATTTATCTATTCCCCAAGGCGTGTGTGCGTTACACTGTGGTTTTTATTTTGCGCCTGTCGGCCCAGTGTATCCGACTTCAGCATGCATTTTATGTAAGGGTCTGCTTCCTCCTGCATTTTCTAAGGGTTTGCTTCCCCGGGGTAACGGCCGGTGCTGTGATGGGGATCGAACCCAGCACCTTCTGGTTGTGAGCCGTGCCACTTAACCACTAGGCCACGCCGTCCCCAAATAGATCACATAAAATAGGTTATGTTAAAATAAGATAACAAAAATAGGTCATTAATTAGGTTATATTAAAATTGATCATATAAAATAGGTAATTTAAGTAGGCAGAATACCCAAACTATATTAGGGATACAGTCAAAGAGTACGAACTGGAAAAAAATGTGTCATCCATATGATGCAGAAATCCAGGCAACCAAGGTGGCAACTGAGAAACTGTTGAACACCAATGTCAGTTCACAATCTGTAGTATTTCTGACAGATGCACATTCAGCACTCCTAGCACTGAAATTTAAGAAACTGCCAGATCTACAGGCTCTACTGTCTGAACTGAGCAACAAGCGCAAGATTATTATGCAGTGGATACCTTTTCATTGTGGAGTACCAGGAATCAAGAGAGCAGACCAACTGGCAAAGAAGGGTACTGCAGACGAACAACTAGATGTGCCAGTTACATACCAACAGAAGATAAGGATGATCAAATCAATCAGAAAGCCATCAAAGGTAACACCAGACGATTACCATACGATGAACAGACAAGAGCAAACTGTTGTGTTGTGCCTTAGAACAGGACACAACCGACTCCGCAGCCACATGCACACAAAAAAAAATGAAGATTGGCAACTCAGCCATGTGTACATGCGGACTGTATCCCAAACAGAAGAGCACATACTACAAAACTGCCCCGAATATGATATACATAGAAAATAATCTCACTGGCCCATAGAAACAACACTAGAAGAGAAACTTTATGGACCTGTATGTGAACTACAAAAGACAGTGAAGTTTATACAAGCGACAACATTGCAGATATAGACAATATTTTAAAGCGAACGAAAGAAGAAGAATTTAAATAGTTCATAACAAAATAGGTAATATTAAATAGGTAATATTAAATAGGTCATATTAATTAAGTCATATGAAATAATTCATATTAAATAAATCATATAGATAGATCATACAAAATAGGTTATACAAAACAGGTCATATAAAATAAGTCTTACAAAATAGGTCGTGCAAAATAGGTCATATTAAATAGATCATTTAAAACAGGTAATATAAAATAAGTCAATAAAAAACAAATCGTATAAAATAGGTAATATTAAATACAAAGAAAACGGTAACCGTGCAGTCAGGTATGAAATATTATAGAGAATGTTTTAAACGACGTCTAATCTGCGTGTAAATTTGCGATGACCAATTCCATCTCTCGCTGGTCTCTTTCATAATTGCAATTCAGGTACCCATTTACATCTTGGTATACTGGAAAGTGTAACTACCGGGACGGAAGCCCCGGTGTAAGAAGCAAGCGCTCTATCCACTCTGCTAAAAATGCTCACAACAAGTTATACGCATGTAGCAAAAGGTGACAAAAGATAGTTGTAAATTGAGCTTGGAATATCATGGCATAGTCCCAGAAATAAGCCACCAGGCAAGGACGGCATAACAATGGAGGTGATTCATGAATCTGGAGAAACAGGATTACTCTGGCTACATAGACTCTTCACAAAGGCATGGAAAGACAGACGCGTACCAGATGACCGACAGCAAGCTATAATCGTTCCAATGTGTAAGAAAAAGAGCGATAAAAGAAACTGTGACACTTATAGCGGCATTTCGCTACTTAGCCACACTGGTAAAATGTATGTTAAAATCCTGGAACATAGAATAAAAACCTATTGTTGAGCCTCAACTATCCAGAGCTCAATTTGGATTCCGCCGAGGTATGAGCTGCACTGACACCTTGTTCACTTTAAGACAAACAAGTGAAATATCAATAGAATACAACGAAACTCTATGGTGTTCCTTTCATTGATGAGGAAAAAGCATTCGATAGAGTAGACAGGATTAAACTTTGAGAGATACTGGAAGATTATGGTGTACAAGGCCAGTTTCTTGATAATGTCAGAGACTGTATCGTTCGAGTACAAACGTCGTCAGAACGAATGCTGGTGTTACAGATGCTTTTGAAATCACTACCGGCGTGAGACAAGAGTGTGTGCTTTCTCCTGTGTTGTTTAACATCTACATGGACAAAATCGCATCAGAGACTGGTCAAATTGGAGACAGGAATTACTTTTTGCAGATGACCCGTGCTTGTTGTACGACAATGAAAACAAACTGTAAAACCACATGAACGCGCTTGCGACTACCTGTGCTAAATACAATATACGAATTAGCGAAAACAAAACAGAAACTATGATGATCAGTAGAACACCTGGGCCACTCAAGATAAGTCTAAATGATATTAATCTTCAACAGGTCCATGAGTTCAAGTATTTGGGCAGTATTTTTCGGCAGACGGTAGGATCGACAGGGAAATTGAGACAAGGTGTCAGAAAGCATCTGCGGTGACTTATCAGCTGTCCCAACTGCTTAGACACCCGAGCATTAGTTTTGCAACAAAGCAACAGCTGATAAACAGTATATTAATGTCGACTCTGTGCTACCAGAGCCAAACATGACCTCTGAGAGGTAGTATTGTAAATATCATTAAAAAATATATATCTTCAGTCCACTAGTGTCGTTGGACGTCGCGGGAAAGATGTGACCTCCTCAGTTTCATATTTTTTTGGCAGGCGAAAATTAGCTGGTGACTTAACAGGTCAATTTTAGTATCTATTACCAACCGTAGGCGATGGAATACACGGTCGCCTATTTTTTGGACTTGGTGGTGGAAGCATAGATTAGAGAAAAGTAGATCCTCAGTCTGTCAGGCGCCATCTATGCCGCTCCGCTAATCACATAACCAAGACCTGATGTTATAGCCACACAGCCTCCTTTTTGCGACACATTCTCTGTGAGTCGAGAATCTCTAGAATACTTTTAGTAGATTTTTAACTTGAATTTTTGCGCGATCACCGGTCGTTAAGCCCACTCTTTTCGATTTCTAACTGCCAACAGATTTTTAACGTGCGCGCCACTTAGCACGAGTGTCTGATCCCACTACTCAGAGATCAGGGAAAATTATTTACCGGATGATCCCCGTGAAAAAATCCCGGTCTTCACCGTGATTTGAGCCAGAAACCCCAAGAACGAACACCTTACACCTTACCTCGAAGCCTGTATCCACACCAAGAAACAAATGGCAAATTATACGCAAATTGAAAGTAGAAAGCAACAAAGAACCGTTATAACTGGGTATTATGAAGGCCAGAGTGTACCTTTATGAAATAACCAGACATGATCTTAAAAGGTCCCCTCGGGAGAAAGGAAGAATAGGTACTCTAAACAAATCTTGAAATATCCCAGTAGAAGAGTACATCAAACCAATTGGGGTCTAATGTAGGAAGTTGATGATACGAAATGGGGAGTAATCGATGGCTGCTTATAACATTAACGATTTCATGAATTGGTTCCCTTTAGATTACCGTTCGCGCACCAAAACATGCTCACGAGTGTAATCGATGTTTCAATACACCTAAGACATGAGATTACAAAAATGTTGAATTTGTTAACTGATTTGACATTTTTCTAAAAAAAAATTGATTAACTGACTCTGAAGGTTTAGTAGGACCATAGTATTTGGCACGTAATTGTTGAATACACGTACTTCACGTTGAACTAATGGGTTTGGCGGATTGGTTGATTGCCTGATTATCAGGACGCGAGAAATTCGGTAACAACAGGATTTTGAAATTGTGTAGAATATATATGGAGAAAGGTCAAGGCGATTATACAAAGAGTCCATTCCTTCGGTAAAAAAGCCAACGAAGGATCGTCATCATCAGTCTCGTAACCTGAAAGATCATTGGGGCACCAATACTGCAGATTGTTGGATCAGTTCCAGCCACACCATTCAGTATTTGTGCCAGCTTATCGAATCTTCTGTCTGGACGAGTTAACCTGTCATTGTTGTGTATTGAGACGGCTGGCGCATTTCTGGTTTTTCTCAACGCTTTCTGCAATATTGGTATGTCTTGGGTCTTTTTGTATCTGGCGGATCCCATCCCTCTCCAGGCAACGTGTCCTTGCACATTGTGAATTTTTCTATGCTCTCCCAGTCTACTCAAGCATGACGTCACAGGTTCACCCTGAAGGTTATGCCTTTCCGTATTCTTTTTCCTGTCTCGTTTTCGTCTTGGCCATTAGCTTTTAATCGCTCTTGTGTATTCTGTGTTGAACTTAAAACATGTCGATTTAAATACATCTCGCGCTTTGGCGGGCACGTCCAATTGGAAAACCACACATAAAACACGTTATTTAAGAGGAATATGTAACACTGCAATTGTAGACTCATAGATCCCAGAATAAACACACATGATTGAAGAGCGAATCAGATCAGCTGGCGCTCGACTCGAAAGGACTTGAAGGATAATGTGCATACAATGGTAGTACATAATGAGGAATGGAGACCTGTGGTAAAGGAGAGCAACAGCCACTGAAACAACTAACTCATAGTCACAGTCAAATATAGCCAGCCAGGCTCTCACATGGAATTCGCAGGGGAAGAGAAAACAAGATATACCTACAATATATGGTCTCACAATAAGTCTCTCCTCCAACTCTTATCATAAATAATTATGGATTGGCCCATGTTCACTAATTCATCTGCCAGAGGTCCCTCATCAACATTCAGCTCTCTCTAGACCCATAAACAGACAGTCACATTGGCAACGCTGCGGTCACAGTTGCTCCTCTCATAACGCGTAGTTGTGTATACCAAAATCTTGCAATTAAAACCAAGGCCATGGTTTACAATGGAGGTGTCACCAGGACACTTTTATATGGTAGGGAAACGTGGGCTACCGTTGACAAAAAAGAGAGAAAAAGATTAACATTTTCCTTGACGGCGCCTGCAATCCATTCTCGAAGTTACATGGAAGGACAGTGAGAAATGCAAATATGCAACCATGCACCGGTCTCCCAATCATGTACACTCTTCTTAGACAGCGCAGACTTCCTGAGGTTGCGAGTTTGAATCCTGGTGGAGACCGTGATTTTTATTGCGTGGATCTTCAGATAAAAATTCCCCTCATCTCTGGGTAGCAAGATCGGAATCCGTGTTCAGTGTCGAGCACGTTAAAAATTTCTTGGCAGTTGGAAATCGAAAAGAGTAGGCATAACGACCGCTGCCCGGACAAAATTGAAGTTAAAAATCTAACCAAGTTATTTGTACCTTTCCCCATGTGGTTTGTTAAGAGCAACTATAGATGGCGCCTAACTGGCGCCTTACTTAGCTCTAGTGTTTGAGTCTACTAAAATGGACTCACACATCGGTTAAGCCACCCTCAAAGAAACTGGTTGTATATAGACTCTGCAGAGTCTTCCAAACCACGTCAAGTATGTTTATCGCATGGAAGATGGTCAGATCTGAAAGATATTTCTATTGAGAATTGGGGGATGTGAAAAGAACCGTCGCCCAACCCCGGATGCGGTTCAAAGACGTGTCTAAGTTGGATGTGACGGCACTGGGTGTGGATCTGACATCCTGGGAACACGATGCTGTAGTCCTATTCAGGTGAAGATGTAGCCCGAAAGGCCGTCTCAGACTTGTCGAAATGAGGCTTTTAAAACACGGAGAAGTAAAAGGACACATTGACAAAGAAAATCAAAATATTAATTGAGCGTTATCACTCCAAAGTACGCACCATCCTACAGTCAGTCATGTCAACTATATAGATGGATACATATATAAATAGATAGATAAATATTAATACATGGATATATACATATGTACAAGGGTTGACAAATTTTATGATGGCTCACCAGTCAGTCACAAATTTCGCCAGTCAGCATGGTCGGACTACAGTCATGCAAATTATGTTAAACTTAAACTAGGCACTATTTCATCTTTATTTCTACATAACATTGCGTAGAAGACCAAAATATATTGTACTACTTTCACAGTATTAGCCTATTTCTTCTTAAGAAAAAATGCACTACTGTCAGAGGCATGTGTCCTTGAAAATTTTTGGCAGTTTTAGGACTGAAGTACCATTTATCGGGTCTTTGGTAGGTGTAAATTGTGACAGTGGAGGTCCATTTAGATTCACCATCATAAGCTAGTTTATGTACAATCTATTCAAATCGTAAATATCATTAATAATAGTTCGAGCGACGTTATGCAGTAACGATTAAAAACGTAATTCACTATTAAAATGGATATTTTTGTTATTCGTCAAGTTCATCCTTTTACTCGTTATAGACGAGCTCACGAGCGCTTTTATCAAGCCTTATATATTCGCGCACACATAGATTTATAGATTGATTAGATAAATCGATGGATAAATAGATACCCAGATAGATATATACATAAATATACAGATAGATATACCGAAAGATATGTAGATCGAAATATATATATATATATATATATATATATATATAAATATATATAAACCTCTACACCTCACGGTAGCTGAGGAGCGACTAAGTAAGTATATAAATATATATATATATATATATATATATATATATATATATATATATATATATATATATATATATATATATATGTATGTTAGAACCAATGAAGGCACAACAGATTGGTTTAAGATTCACAAGTGAGTCAGACAAGGTTGCATACTTTCACCTTATTTATTATATCTACGCAGAAAACGGCATGCGAAAGATAAAAACAGATAACAGCTACGGGAATTTTGATCCATTCACAATAAGAGAGAAGGATATTCCAGAGTTAAGATATGCAGATGACACAGTCTTGCTGTCAAACAGAAATTAAAAGACGTTTGGTCATGGCGATGCAGAAGCTAAATAACGTGCATAATTTATGGCATAATACTAACAAGCAATTAAAACTGAAGATCCTGAGTACATGCTTATTCCCTGTGGTAATATACGGCAGCGAGACATGGACTATGACACAAGCAGCAACGAAGCAAATTGGAGCGGTCGAAACAAAATGTTACAGAAAAAATCTTACAATTTCTTGGATAAAGAAAGTTACAAATAAAACCAGCTTTGATGACCTTGAATCAAACTGGCTGATAAACAATGTTATGTTTCGGAAATAAATTTTTTTCGGCCATGTCAAACATCATCACCTGGAAGGCCACGCATGGGTCGACCAAGGCAAAGGTAGATACAAGATATCAAGGATACTCTAAACATGAACATGGAGCAGGTGGAAAGATTGACTGCAGACCAAGATTCATATCGGCTGGCTGTGATGAGAGCGACGTTGTTCAAAGGGTATGCCACATGATGATGATGTATGTGTGTATATATATATATATATATATATATACAGATAGATAGATAGACAGATATATATATATATATATATATATATATATATATATATATATATATAGATAGATAGATAGACAGATAAATAGATAGATAGATAAATAGATCAAAAGATAGATACATGGATATATAGACCAACGGACAGACAGACAGACAGACAGACAGACAGACAGACATATAGATGTAACATTGAATCAACAATTACAGATATAAACACAAAGAGCAACATCTTTCTAAGAAAATGACGACGACAAAATGGAAAAAAAACAAAAGACAGTATTTACTGAAGTAAAACACATGCCCACAAGCATTTAGTCTGTAACAAAAACAATTTACCGATCGCTGCAGTGATGTCTCTACAGTGTTTACTTTGGAAACCTGGCGTTTCTTTAATGGGAAGCCAGATTAGTTCGATCAGAAACCAGATTCTGTTCACGTCTGATTGAAGAGAAGCTTCTTGTTTTATGTATTCAGTTGTTCTGATTCGTCAAAGTGCTAAATATCAGCCTTTGCCAAGGTGGGTTGTTCGTCTCCGCTCTCTCTACTTAACTTTTCTTAATTGCAAGTGAAGTATCAATTTACAGCTTGATAGACTGACGCGTTTTGAGTCGTTTTAGTGGGACAGATGATGCAGAAGGGAATTCACTGACAGCAGCCATTGCTCATAGTAGACTGCTGACGTCAGGGTCAGTGAACCATAACTGACCAAGGCACTATTCCGTCTCCGAGTGGCGGCCCAGGAAACATACTGTAACCATGCAGCCTGGATAAGAGATTAGGAAAAGAAGAGGTATGGCAAACCCAGTCCTAAAGATGTCGTGCTGAAATCGGATGTCTCGGGCCGAAAGGCGAAGATGGAGCCAAGATACAGCACTGCATGAGCTGACAACAGCCATCGACAATTAGCTGACATCAGGATTAACGAACCATAGCTGGCTGCTTGCATCAGTATTATCGAACCATAGCTGACTGCTTGCATCAGGATTAACGAACCATAGGTGGCTGCTTGCATCAGGATTAACGAACTATAGCTGACTGCTTGCATCAGGATTAACGAACCATAGGTGGCTGCTCGCATCAGGATTAACGAACCATAGCTGGCTGCTTGCATCAGGATTAACGAACCATAGCTGGCGGCTTGCATCAGGATTAACGAACCATAGCTGGCTGCTTGCATCAGGATTAACGAACCATAGGTGGGTGCTTGCATCAGGATTAACGAACCATAGCTGGCTGCTTGCATCAGGATTAACGAACCATAGCTGACTGCTTGCATCGGGATTAACGAACCATAGCTGACTGCTTGCATCAGGATTAACGAGCCATAGCTGGCTGCTTGCATCGGGATTAGTGAACCATAGCTGACCAAGACCCTCCACATGGCGGCCCTAGAAGCAGGCTGCACTTGTTACCAGTGTAGTCTAGCTAAGAAAAAGAGATAGTAAGGGATGGCAGACTCGGTACTAAAAAAAATCAGCTGAATTCAGGTGTGTCGGACCGAAGGGCGCGCATATCGCAGCCTCGCTGTAAACTACGACGCAAAGTCACAACATGTTTTTCAGATTGAACCCAGAAGAAGAAGAAGTAGAAGAAGAAGAAGAAAAAGAAAAAGAAAATGAAAAAGAATAAGAAAAAAAGAAGAAGAAAAAGAAGAAGAGGAAAAGAAGAAGAGGAAAAGAAGAAGAAGATAAAAGGCGAAGGTATCGCAGCCTCGCTGCAAGCTACAAAACATCGCCACAAACGTCATTTTCAAGACAAACGACGAAAAAAAAGAAAAAGAAGAAAACAATGACGAGTCTTTTTAGTACTGTCAAGATTAGCTAAGGGGGGGGGGGGGGGATGACTTTTCCCGCTCTTGCTACTTCACTTTTCTTAATTGTAAACATGTACCAATTTGCAGCTGTGTAGACTAGAGTGTATAAAAAATCAATCGATAGAACGCTGAGGCGACCATGACCCGTCTCGTCGAATGACCATGTCCATGACCACATCAGATGGTCGCGTCCCAGGCGTCCTGCAGTTTTATTGAGAAGGTGTCGATCTGTTTTAGCCAGGTGTTGCGAGGGCGGCCCCGAGGACGTCTCCAGGATGAGCACGGCTTCTTCCCGTAACTCGCCCCCACAGCTTGCCGGAGCATTTCGTGGGATGGGTCTTCCCGGGAAAGGAGAGCAATGTGACCGAAGAGAGAGAGGCGACGGTGATCAATCGTTGAGACAATGCTTGCAAGTTGAGTATGTCGATCTACTTTGCTGTTGAAAATCATTTCATGCCAGACGATATCGAGGATGCGCCTCTGGTTGCGCAGGTGGAAGACCTCAAAACGGTCCTGCTGTAGAAGTGTCCAGTACACGGAGCCGTACAGGAGAATAGGGGCAATGCAGGAGGAGTCAATACAAAGCCTGGTCTCCAGGGAGAGCCTTCACTGGGACCAGACTGCGGAGCGAGTGCATGGATGAAGCCGCTAGGCCCACCCTACGGGTAATGTCGTGACTGCTGCGTGAGTCAGAGGACTACCTGCTGCCGAGGTAGACGATGTCCGCTGTGGCTGCAAGAGGGTTGTCGTTCATGGTGATGCTCAGTGCAGGAGGGCTTCTGCTGTGGTTTTGGATTTTCGTCTTCGTCCAGGAGATGTGCAGGCCGAGGTGTCAAGTCCAGGATTGAACCCTGTCCATCTGCAGCTTGACCATTGTTACTCTGAGAACATCTCGCCAATTAACAGAAAGCCAACTCTCACTGCAGCATTTTGTAGTGAAGTGTTCTCTAGCCGTCGTCTATTCCTGAAGTTTATAGACTTTACGTCCGTTCTTCAAGCATTAGAAGATACCAATCGTTGTAGACCTGATCTTATCTAAATATTTCTAGACGTTGACCAAGTTTTCATCTCCCGTGTCAACAAACTAATTCTGCAGTGGCCTTTGGACACTCAAACATTTATGATAATGACAAGACAGACAGACTAGCAAAGAAGGGATCAAAACTACAACAGCCACAACTTTACAACATAGTAACAGCTTTATAAACAGCCAAATAGCTCATAAGAACAGCAACAAAATTCAAACAGCAAGGGGCACATGGAGAGGAAGGTCTACAGACATATGGCTAGCCCTAATCTATGGAGAGGAAGGTCTACAGACATAATGCTAGCCCTAATCTATGGAGAGGAAGGTCTACAGACATATGGCTAGCCCTAATCTATGGAGAGGAAGGTCTACAGACATAATGCTAGCCCTAATCTATGGAGAGGAAGGTCTACAGACATACGGCTAGCCCTAATCTAAATGACAGTATACATCAACTCATAAGTAAGGACCACAGCACAATTTCCCTTCTGAGAACTCAACACATTTCGCCTAACAAGCCCCTGAACATAATTCAACCACACTACAATCCTGAGAGCGAGCTTTGTACACACTCATACGAAACCGTTAATCATCATCATCTCTTTGAGTGCTCGGCGCTCAACGATTCTAGGAAAATGCTTCTTCCTCCGAGCTCAGATAAACGGAACATTTTATATGGCACTAGACAACAACTAACAAATACCTGCAGATATCATTACATGGCACTGGGGCGAAGGGCAAAAGCCCGGACGCTGCTGGTTCCGTAATAGCAACACTCCTAAACTGTGACATGATTCTTTCTCGTGTCAGGAATACCTAGACCAGGTGTTCAATATCGTGTCAGAAGGGCGTCTGTCGGAAATGTTCTCAAGGCTGACTACCAGTTAATGAATAAACAAGGATTACTCACCTGTAGGTAGGCTAGTAACCGTAGTGTGAATGTGGCGATATACAGAGAGTTGGTGAAGAAGTCTAGAATGTTCCACATGTCGTGAATGTACTCAATGACACCCTCATCCCACAGTTGCTTAATTTCGCTCCACATAAGACCTGGGGAAAGAAGTGATTCAGATATAGGTCTAGGAGGCTGTAGGTTGCGGACATAAGGATCCTGGTAAATAAATCACAGGTACATCTATCCTACGACGAAAGCAGCTGGAAAGGGGGGGGGGGCGGTGGCGGACCACATTAGGCACATAAAGGAAAATATCGATTGAATACTTGATCTAGCTGTAAATGGGTTCCTGGCTTACCGTTAGTGCAGGAAATACAGCGAGGAAGGGAACTCACCACACCATCCCAGATTAAGCCGAAGCGTAGTGGAGTGAGATCCACCCTTGGCGTCTTATAGATAGACATGGTCACCCGAAGGTGCTGGGTTCGATCCCCATCACAGCACCGGCCGTTGCCTCGGGGAAGCAAACCCTTAGAAAATGCAGGAGGAAGCAGACCCTTACATAAAATGCATGCTGAAGTCGGATGCACTGGGCCGACAGGCGTAAAATAAAAACCACAGCGCAACGCACACCGCCTAGGGGATAAGAGAAATAAGGCGAACGCAAAAACAAAAAAAAACAACATTGGTTTTCCAAGTATGTACACCCTCTTTCGACAAGGAAGGATGCTATGGCTTGGTCATGTTCGTCGCATGGGAGACGGTGCATCCCCAGAGATTTTCTTAAAGGGCTGACGTGTGGTAAAAGAGCAGCTGGCGGTGCAAGGACGCACGTAAGCCGGACATGAATGCCCCGGACATGAATCTGACATCTTGGGAAGACATAACTGTAAACTGATCGAAATGGAGATGCAGCCTGGAGAGCCACCCCAGGCTGTGCGAAAATAAGCTCATACAATAAAGGGAAGTAAAATTACCATCCCGTTAGGAAAAAAAACACGAAAAAGTAGAGAGTTACTACTCCAAGGTCGCATCCCCCAATAGTCAGACATGACAGAAAACGAGACTATTTACTTAGTGCAGTGAAGTTTCTATCACCGTGTCCTCAACATCATCTCGTCTAAGGCACTAGCCTTTTATTAAGTGCACATGTTACTGTACTTGGTTGATATGACTGCAAATGCCTTTGAGAATTAATTCTAACTACACACGAGCGAGTGCCCGAATAGTTTCGATGCCTGCCTGCCGACTAGGAGGGCAGAGGATCGAATTCCTGGTAAGGCATATGTTGTGTTTATGTTGGAGTGAAATAAACAAATATATCCAGCACACGACGTGGCGACAGTAGTAGCAAAGCGGCCTGTAGTCCTCAGCCTTTAAATGACCCCTCGACCACAATAGCAATGGGAGAAATGTCATTCGATGGTGCCATTAAGCGAAACAATTATAACATAACTATTCAGTATGCGCTCTTTCAGTGATGGCAGTGTATCCCTGATGGCATTGTATCCCTGATGACAGTGTATCCCTGATAGCAGTGTATCCCTGACAGCAGTGTATCCCTGACAGCAGTGTATCCCTGACAGCAGTGTATCCCTGACAGCAGTGTATTCCTGACAGTAGTGTATCTCTGACAGCAGTGTATTCCTGACAGCAGTGTATCCCTGACAGCAGTGTTTAGAACATTTTGTTCTTATTTAGAAATACAAATCTTCATCTACAATGTAACGAACGTTACTTTTCACGGCTGACACTTATAATATGTTGTTCGTCCATCGTAATCGATAAGGACCACTTTGTTATCATTCACCTCAACCTTGAATTGTCTGCTGCACTTTGTACGAGGAAATAAGACACCTCATTCCATCGGGGTTGAAGAAAGATTGATGTGAGTTGACTTGGGGACCGATTGTTTAGCTGCGCCAGTCTGTGCGATTGGTGACGTTTCGTTCCCAGTCATCGTGGTTAATACCGCACTGGATCAGTGATCTTTTAAGTGTGTCCTTTTACCTTTTCCGATGCCCACCGCTTGCTCTCTTACAATTTTGGAGTTCACCATAGAGTAGCTCTTTTATTAGACGTTGATCCGACTTGCGTACTACATGGCAGCCCATCTCAACTGTGCTGCACATATCATGGACATGCTGTATTTGGTACCATGTCCTGCCATCTAATCCTTACCAGTTTCCGCATGTAGTGCACGTGTAAGTGATTTAATTTCCTGGCATGGCGACTATAGATGGTGCAGGTCTCACGTGCATATAAGAAAGCAGGTAGAACAATTGCATCGTAGACTTTAATTTTGGTTTGAGTCCTGATCCCTCGCCTATCCCACGTCTTAGTATGAAGTCTACCAAATGCAGCACTTGGCCTAGCTATTCTTATATTCACCTCATCATCTATGTGAATAACGTGGGATAGAGAACTGCCAAGGTACGTGAATTTGAAAACACTGGTATGCCCTGCGTGTAAATCAACGTGTGTTTAGTAGACATAGTCACAATTTGAGAGTTAAAGATGAAGAACAAGAAAGACTGACGTAGACAAGCTACATATACAAGAACTTACCTCCAACGTACGCCAGGATGACCCACTCCACAAGAGAGGCCTGTGACCCCCGCAGTTCCTGTTTGGCGCCCTTCACAACGATGACCTCTTCTTTACTAATCTTCATCACTTCTACACGTTGAGACACCAGGATAAGCAGAACTGGCAACCAGATGGTTAAAAAAACATATACCTTGATTAGATGTCTGTCTTAGAGAGTTAAGTTGCATTGTTTCGCTATCTTGTTGATAATTGTTTATATTTACTTCCCTTGTCAATATATACGAGGCGTGGGGGAGATGGAGTTACCGTTCTTGGGCCAAGTGTGCTACTTTTGTAGTTGCAAGCCTCATCTGTAGTTATGTTATGTAACAAATTCATCTGCTAAGTAGCCTTCCTCTTGTTTTTTGACCAGATCTACTTGTGTTATATGCGCATAGTTAAAGTTAATCAGGATACGTTCACATTACATGATTACATGAATGTATCTTGTATTCAATCATCAAACGAGAAATTATCGAACAAGAACAGAGGTTCGTATTTTGAGGGAGACCATAACAGAAGAAGCCGGCAATAAGACATAAATTAAAACAAGGACTGCATTGGGAAAGAAACGGTCTTCAGATAAAAATATAAATTGTTGACCTCAAAAATGGTCGGGATAGAAGTGAGGAAAAAAACAAACAAAAACAAAACAAAACAAAACAAATAATTGCTACTTACATATGGCCAATTGTACCAGAGCATTGGCTATAGCAAGGAAGGACGAAAAGAGCATGAGAGAGTTTTAACTGTGGTACTATCGTCAAATGGAAAGAGTGAATTGGACAGAAAGAAACTGGCTATACAAGAAATGATGCTTAATACCAGTTGAACAGAAGAGAGCAGGTGGTGGTCTTCAGGCTCCGTACATGCTTAACCGAAACCTGATCTAACTGCACCAAGAGAACCTACCTATGATGCGCATGATGACGTCACTTCTGATGTAAACAACACATACCAACCGTCAAGTTTGCAAAATGTCATTATCCTCCGACTTAGTTTGTTCCCTCAGCAGACCGTTGACAACATGGCAGGTGTGATACGGGATGCGTCCAGAGTTGATCAGCAAGCGGTGATTAGGTTTCTAGGAGGTGAAAAATGCCGACAGTGTATGGTGACAAACGTGTGGTGAACGTAAGCTCCGGCGACAGTCCACCCGAATTGCTGCATCGATTTTGACGATGGGATATTCTGACACAACAATAAGCGTCTGACCAGGTCTTGGACGATCTTTTGTTCACTCGCGTCTTTCTTTAAATATTGTTGTCCTGTTCTTCACTGTTGTCTTCGCTACACTTTTGTCACCATACACTGCCTGCATTCTGCGATGAATGTCAACTGGTCGACATCCTTCAACTGTTAGAAATCGAATCACCGCTCTGGAAAAATAAAACGGAAAGCCTAAACCTGGACAAAGACGGGAACAAGCTATGGAAGCTAGTCAGAGCCATGAACGACGAAACCCCGTCAAACAAACATATCACCATCAAGTAGGGCGAGAACTTGATCACAGGTAAGAAAGCCGCAAACGCTTTTGTCGATCATTATGCCAGAGCAAACCACATCGAGGTCCCTGCAGATAAGCATACAGACATTAGCGAAGAGCTAAAGGGGCACGACAACATGAATACGGCACCTGAAGAGCACATGATGGCCAAATTAACAATGCGCGAAATGGAAGAGGCTATGAGAACATTAAAGAAAAGGAAATCTCCCGGAAAAGACGGGATAACAAACGAAATGCTGATGGGGCTGGGCCAAACAGCGAAGAGGAAACTGCTATCGGTCCTGAACCAAAGCTGGAGAAGGGGAATTGTACCCCAGGCATGGACAGACGCAATACTGGTACCAGTACCAAAAATAGGAAAGGACAAAACAGATCCAAATGGATACAGGCCCATCCGCCTACTGAGCTGTGTCGGCAAGCTGATGGAACGTATGATAAACACCAGACTGATGTGGCATTTGGAAGAAAAACGAATACTAATTCCACAGCAAGCCGGCTTTAGACAGCACAGATCCACTGAGGACCAGGTCATCCTCATAGTCCAGGAAATAGAAGATGCATACCAGGCACAGAAACACACAGTAGCTGTTTGGGTGGATCTGGAAAAGGCATTTGACAAAGTCTGGAAAGACGGACTTAGTCAAGCTAAGAAGAAGTGACGTATGTGGGAAAATGTACAAGTGGATCAACCACTACCTCAAACAAAGAACTGCCAGAGTCCAAGTACAAGGGCAGATGAGCAAAAAGGTGACACTCGAGCAGGGAGTACCCCAAGGGGGAGTACTGTCACCCACCCTCTTCCTGGTATATATAAGCGACATTACAGAGAATATACCAAGGAGAGTCCATAGCTCAATGTTTGCAGACGATCTGGCTATGTGGACCTCTGAAAAGAATCTCACCATAGCAAGAAATCGGATGCAGACGGCCCTAACATCGCTGGAAGAGTGGGCGAACTCATGGCTGGTCAAAATAAACGAGGAGAAAACCACATGAACAATATTCTCGCTTTCATTAAAACCCCAAAATACCAAATTAAGTCTAAATGGCAAATTCCTGCAGCCAAACGACAACCCAACATATCTGGGAGTCACATTTGATTGGCGCATGACATGGAAAAGTCAGATTGAGAGAAACCGAATGAGAGCCAGAGAAAGAATGACAATCATGAGGAAACTTGCTGGCACAAGCTGGGGAGCAGACGAAGGCATACTAAAGAAACTGTACACTGGAAGAGTGAGACCAGTTCTCGAGTATGGCATTGCGGCATGGACAACAGCAGCAAAGGCGAACTTCGATAAAGTTAGCAAACTTCAAAACCAAGCCATGAGAGTTATAACAGGAGGCATGAAGTCAACGCCAATTGTAGAACTTGAAAAGATTACAAAACTGCAATCCATGGCCGACAGAAGAGACTGCAGAGCCCAGCTGCAGGCAGAGAAACTCTGAAGACTGACTGACCATCCAATGCACCAGAGACTAAACAATTTGGGAAATGGGAAACTAAAGCGGAGAAACTTTGCAGAAATAGCCAAAGCAAAGATGCACGAAGATCCAATAAACGCACTAACAACACCAAAACCCATCACTACTGTACGAAAACCTACCTGGAGGCAGGATATATTTCCAGAGGTGGTAGAAAATTTACCAGGTATTGCAAACAAAAACTGCCAGACTGAAAAAGAAAGGAGAGATACTACCCTAAGCTTCATAACGAAAAGCTACCCAAGCATGGACTGGACCCATGCATACACCGACGGTTCTGTAACAAACACAACACAGAACGGAGGGGCAGGAGCATTCCTGAACCTACCAAATGGCAGAAAAATAACACTGTCATTCGCTACTGGTAAGTACACAAGCAATTTCAGAGCGGAGGCAGAGGCACTGAGGGCGGCAGTGGAAGAAATGGTGACACACAGTGAAAATGAAAGCCATATAGTCCTGCTTACAGATGCTCTCGCCGTAGTCACAGCGCTAAAAAGCCAGAAAAACACTGAGCTTAATGACTTAAGAGCAGCACTCTGCAAACTGTGCCAGCAGTCCGCACCAAAAAGGGTGGTGGTACAGTGGGTCCCATCACACTGCAACATCCAAGGCAACGAGGAGGCAGACAGACTGGCAAAAGAAGGTGCAAGACTACCACAAACAGATACTAGTATGACGTACGAAGAGTCAAAACGGCTTATCAAAGCCAGATACTTGACCAAATGGGAAACCGAACATACTGGTTACACAAAAAAACGATGCCTATTACCAGTTGAACCGAAGAGAGCAGGTCGTTGTCTTCAGACTTCGCACTGGCCACAATAGACTGAGGTACCACCTATTCAACAAATTGAAGATAGGTGGTACCGACGAATGCCCGTGCGGTACTGGCAAAATGACCGCTGAACATCTGCTGCAGAACTGCTCGACATACGAGGATCAGAGAGAGCAGATGTGGCCATCACCAGTGGAACTGCAAGACAAGCTCTATGGCAGTGGCGACAGCCTCAGGATGACCGCCGCTTTTTTCGAAACAATAATGGTTACTGTCTGACTGCGTACGAAGAAGAAGAATCACCGCTCGCTGATCAACTCTGGACGATTCTGTATCACAGCCGCCATGTTTTCAACGGTCTGCTAAGGAAACTATGAGTCGTAAGATGATACATTTTTGCAAACTTGACGGTTGGTATGTGCTGTTTACATCAGAAGTGACGTCATCAGGCGCATTATACGTATATTTACTTGGTGCAGCTAGGTCCGGTTTCATTTGAACACGCCTCGTGTCAATCACAACTTTGAGTCTGTAATCTCCAAATAATGTTAAACTGTTTGCTATGAACGAGCAATATTCTGTCTACCACAATTAATGGTGACTTCCAAATGCTGTTAACTATTTGCTACGAGCGAACTTCGTCAAGATTCTGAGCAGCGCATAAGCTGCAGTGGTAAGCGACACATAGCTGACTGCTAGCGTCAGGGCCAACGACCCATAGCTGACTGCTAGCGTCAGGGTCAGCGAACAATAGCTGATTGCTAGCGTCAGAGCCAGCGACCCATAGCTGACTGCTAGCGTCAGGGCCAGCGACCCAGAGCTGTCAAGACCCGTCTATAGCTCAACGCGGTGATCCTGGATAACAGGCTGCAGCATGATAGACTGGCTAAGAAGGACGGATCGAAGAAGGAAGGCTAACCCGGTTCTCAAAAAATGCTTGCTGAAGTCGGATGTGTTGGACCGAAAAGTGCAAATATCGCAGCCAAGCTGTAAACTACGACACAACGCATTCCGTTCTCTGGACTACATTCTGCTACTTAAGCCCTTTCAGTATTTTGTAGTGGGAGATTGAGAATGAACGAAGGCAAGCCAATTACAACTTTGTGAGTCGGTGATCTTCAAATAATATTTAACCTGTTTGCTATGAGCGGGATTCTTTCCTTCTGAACTTTCCATTCCCAATCTCCAACTTTGCTGTGTTGCTAGATATGGTCCGGTGGGTGTGGCATGTCCAGCAAGCCATCATGTCCCCAAGCACAGTAATTATCACTGGTTGCATACAACATCATAACTTATTAAACATTACATACGATTATCTTCACAACGACATATTATTATTAACAAAACTTATTAAGAAAAAGAAAGCGGGCCAAGATCTAGCAGTGAAGCGGCCAGCGACTCACTCATAGCTGACTGCTTGCATCAGTTCAGCGAACCATAGCTGACTGCTTGCATCAGTTCAGCGAACCATAGCTGACTGCTTGCATCAGATCAGCGAACCATAGCTGACTGCTTTTATCAGTTGAGCGAACCATAGCTGACTGCTTGCATCCGTTGAGCGAACCATAGCTGACTGCTTGCATCAGTTCAGCGAACCATAGCTGACTACTTGCATCAGTTCAGCGAACCATAGCTGACTGCTTGCATCAGTTGAGCGAACCATAGCTGACTGCTTGCATCAGTTCAGCGAACCATAGCTGACTGCTTGCATCAATTGAGCGAACCATAGCTGACTGCTTGCATCAGTTGAGCGAACCATAGCTGACTGCTTGCATCAGTTCAGCGAACCATAGCTGACTGCTTGCATCAGTTGAGCGAACCATAGCTGACTGCTTGCATCAGATCAGCGAACCATAGCTGACTGCTTGCATCAGTTCAGCGAACCATAGCTGACTGCTTGCATCAGTTGAGCGAACCATAGCTGACTGCTTGCATCAGATCAGCGAACCATAGCTCACCACGACCATATTCCGCCTCTACGTGACAGCCTTGGAAACTGCTTGCAATAGTGAAATCTGACCAAGGGATAGGGATCGCAGTGCGAATACAATCCCGGTGCTAAAAAAAAGTAAACTGAATTTGGATGTATCGGACTGACAGACGCTTATATCGCAGCCTCGCTGTAAGCTACGACACAATGTGACAATGCCCTCTTCAGGACGAACGTTCAGATAGAAGAATAAAGCTATAGCTTCATTTGTACGTTCATCTCAGGTTGAAAGAAAAGGTGGGCAAATGACCATGGCTATTGAAACCGCCAGTACAAATGATGGGTACAGGCTTCCTGTAAGGGAGCCAGCTATATTGATTTTCATATACTTCAATTGAAGTAAAAGGGTAAATTAAACAGCCAATGAATCAATCAGCAATCCATGAATCAAACAATCAATCAACAAATCAACCAACGAACCATAAATAACTAATCATTTAATCAACCAATCAATCTATCAATCAAACAATAAAAACGTCATTTAACCAGGAAAGCAGTTAATCAGTTATCAATTCAATGAATCAATCAATTAACCAATCAGTCAAAGCATCAGTCGCAACAACACACATTTGAACACACATATATTTCTGCTAGTGAGGATCACATTGTTAGGAATTTCGTTTGAAGGGAAACGGAGGTAGTCAGGGTGTTTAGTAATGTTAGAGAAAAGTGTTACATCTTCTATTCGGTTAATTCCAACGGGTGTGCCTTATCCATCTTCACTTTCTATCCTTAATCTTCAACTTTTGTTTAGATTTCTATGAGGAAGCGTTCTAGCAATTTCAAATTCTTGATGTTTCTTTCAAATTTTCTGTTGCAGCTACATAAAATGAACAGTTCAGTTCAGTTGGTGTGCCATCTCCGCATCGAAGGTCCGCTGCAATGAAACTCCAGTGAACTTTACCTTTTGCCGTAATAGTGCAATCAGAGAGGATTTTTCCAGCCAATCTCCTGATGTTATCCACACTGAAAGCGTTGTCTGCTTCTTGAACGACTGCCTTAAACCCTACGCTACAGTATGGTCGTCAACAAGGGGGTATGTCTTGTAATGCGACCAAAATAACATAACTGTCTAACCCTGATTTCGGTCATTAATTCTCTTTTCACGCCCAACTTTTCTAATACCTCCAAATGTGTTTTCTTCTCTTTCCAAGAAATGCGACCCAAATTTCTATATACCCAAATTTTGAAGGCTTCAATACTCTTTTCCAACTAGTTATTCATTGTCTATTTTTCTGCACCATAAAGTAGTGACGAGTATACATAACATCTGATAATTCTCATTTTCAGGTGAACAAGACCTTCAAACTACATTCCACAAAGGTACTCACACAGAAATACAATATAAGATGTTGTGTGTATGATGAATTTAACACAAGGCTTGGTGATGAACTGTCCCACACTGCACTTCGGGGCTATGAGGTAGACCATGGACAGAACCGGAAACAAGGCTCCGATGCTTCCCAGAATGGTCAACTTGGACAGGATGGACCTTCTTCGGAAGCCTGGAAGACCTTCGTACCAGAGTGAGGCTAACAGCTGCTGGCAATTAGGGTGTGCTACAAACTGAAACATAATCACAGATAATACAGAAAGTTAGAGGTCAGGGGAATAGTTATGGCCAGTAAAAGGGTTGACTTCATCAGAAATAATCACAAACGGACTAGCATTTGGAGTGACAAGGAGGAATTTGAGGGTTTAAATGGGGTCAGTTTTAGAGTTTCAATGGGGGTATTTTAGAGTTTCCGGTCGCTGGGGAAATTTATTGTTTCAATGGTGGCATTTTGGAGCTGCAATGTGGAATTTTAGGGTTTCGAGTGGTTGGGGAATTTATAGGTTAACAGGTGGAATTTTTAGAGTTTCACAGAGATAATTTATTGGTTTCAAGAGGGAATTTTAGGGTTTAAAGGTGATAATTATATGGTTTCAAGAGGGAATTTTAGGAATTGTATGGTTTCAAGAGGGAATTTTAGGGTTTCACTGATATAATTATATGGTTTCAAGAAGGAAAAGTAAGGTTTTACAGAGATAATTATATGGTTTCAAGAGGGAATTTAACGATTCGATGAGATAATTATATGATTTCAAGAGGAAAGTCCCTTGCAACTGACTTCTCCCTTTTTTATTTTGTGTAGAGTGAAATTCTGTCAGTGACCCTTAACTTATTTATATATATATACACACGCACACACACACGAGGCGTGACAAGTGAACATAAGTACGATGCTCATGATGGCGATGCACACTATGCGCCGGACCTGGTCTCGGAAGATCTTTCGTTAACTCGCGTCCTTATTTAAATATCGTTGTCCAGTTCTTCACTATTGTCTTCGACACACTTTTGTCACCATACACTGCCTGCATTCTTCGATGAATGTCAACTGGTCGAAATCCTTCAGCTGTTAGAACCGAATCACCACTCGCTGATCAACTCTGGACGGATTCCGTATCACACTCGCCATGTTTTCAACGGTCTGATGAAGAAACTATGAGTCGGCGGATAATGAAATTTAGCAAACTTGACGGTTGGTATGTGCTGTTTACTTATGAAGTGACGTCATCATGCGTATCGTACGTATGTTCACTTGTTGCAGTTAGTTACGATATCATTTGAACACGATGTTGGGCACGTGTTATTTCTAATAATTTTTTTTCGCAGTTAGAATATCAAAGGAGCAGTTGGTGAAGGTGCTTGAATGATGGTCTTATGACTCCGATGATATGCATTCAAAACCCGGGTAGAGTTGTTTTTTTCCATCGAAGGTGAAATACAAACCTAGCCTTACAAATCGTTGCTACTTCAGGTGCAAGCGGCTTTTATTCTGCATTGATATAAATCGTGTTGTTGAATCTTAGACATAGGATTAAAAGTCGTAATTTAGAGGTCGGTGTAGACATGTGTGCGTTTGCACAGCTCACAAAACAAACTGGCATATTAACAGATTCACGAACTAATAAGGTCGCACTCATATGCGAAGTTAGTATCAAGATTGTGAGCAGCGCGTGAGCAGCGCATGAGCTGCAGTAGTCAGCGAACCAAAGCTAAGAAACAAGCGGTACGAAAAAAAAACCACCACAAAAAATAAAAGCAAAAATGGGGCAGATAAAAGACGCAGCAGGCAGGTATAATGTTGGATGACAAGTTCATCGCAAGACTGGTCAACACGCTGCAGGGCAGGACTGGTCAACACGTTACAGGGATGGACTGGTCAACACGCTACAGGGATGGACTGGTCAACACGCTACAGGGCAGGACTGGTCAACACTCTACAGGGATGGACTGGTCAACACGATACAGTGATGGACTGGTCAACACGCTACAGGGATGGACTGATCAACACGCTACAGGGCAGGACTGATCAACACTCTACAGGGATGGACTGGTCAACACGATACAGGGATGGACTGGTCAACACGCTACAGGGATGGACTGGTCAACACGCTACAGGGATGAACTGGTCAACACGCTATAGGGCAGGACTGGTCAACACGCTACAGGGCAGGACTGGTCAACACGCTACAGGGATGGACTAGTCAACACGCTACAGGGTAGGATTGGTCAACACGCTACAGGGATGGACTGGTCAACACGCTTCAGGGATGGACTGGTCAACACGCTACGGGGTATGGGCGAATTGTCCGTGAATGAGGTGGAGGAGATGGGGGAGGGGGGGGAGTGTAAAGGGGAGGAAGTAAAGGGGGGGGGGAGGTAGCATAAGGGAGAACACGTGTGATGGAGGAAAATTGTGCAAGTAAATACGACTGAAGGGACTGTTCTCATTGTCTAGGGGGGGGGGGGGGTTACTGTTGCTACTTGAGAGATCACACTGATCAGACCATTTCCACCTCTGGGTATCACTTGGTTCCACCTCTGGCTACAACTCAATTCCACCGCTTGGTACAATTCCGGTCCACCTCTGGCTACTACTCGTGTCCATCGCTTGGTACAACTCAGATCCACCTATAGCTATCACTCGTGTCCATCGCTTGGTACAGCGTGGGTCCAGCTTTGGCTACTACTCGTGTCCATCGCTTGGTACAACGTGGGTCCAGCTCTGGCTACCACTCGTGTCCATCGCTTGGTGCAACTCGGATCCACCTCTAGCTACCACTCGGGTCCATCGCTTGGTACAACTCAGATCCACCTATAGCTACCACTCGTGTCCATCGCTTGGTACAACGGGGTCAACCTCTGGCTACTACTCGTGTCCATCGCTTGGTACAACGGGGTTCACCTCTGGCTACCACTCGTGTCCTTCGCTTGGTACAACTCCGGTCCACCTCTAGCTACCACTCGTGTCCATCGCTTGGTACAACTCCGGTCCAGCTCTGGCTACCACTCGTGTCCATCACTGTGTATCACTCGGTTGACCCATCTTACTATAAAACCATTACTACAAAACACGAAGCTTATCCTGTGAGCTAACACATCTTTCATGTATGTTGATGCAGAACGTATACATACATCACACGTGGTCAGTAAATGAACGTCACGGATGTGTCTGGCTCCTATTATGTTTTAACACCTGATTGAACTTTCCAGAATCTTACACACACCTGTTCAAACAAATAAAGGCAAACAAATGCTTCTTTTGGGCTCAGACACAAGCAGGATGCATTTATCAGCCGAGCAGATGCTTCATCAAAGAGATGATAAAAGGATGTTATTTTCAATGTGTTTATAATTGTGTACACAGGGCTTGGATATGTTATTGGCTCATCGCATTTGTCCACTTCCGAGGTATGTTCAAACAGTTCCAGAACTTTCATTTGATAATTTGTTCGGGATTACCTGGACCCAAGTCAGTATTGTGTACTTTGAAATACTTCGTTGCCTTGTTGACACGTTGTACAGAACGTCGTTTTTAGGGTGGCTGGGGTCTGGTCAGGTGAGTAGGGTGGTTGGGGTCTGGTCAGGTGAGTGGGGTGGTTTGGGTCTGGTCTGGTCAGGTGAGTAGGGTGGTTTGGGTCTGGTCTGTTCAGGTGAATAGGGTGGTTGGAGTCTGGTCAGGTGAGTAGGGTGGTTAGGGTCTGGCCAGGTGAGTAGGGTGGTTGGGGTCTGGTAAGGTGAGTAGGGTGGTTGGAGTCTGGTCTGGTCAGGTGAGTAGGGTGGTTGGGGTCTGGTCAGGTGAGTAGGGTGGTTGGGGTCTGGTCTGCTCCGGTGAGTAGGGTGGTTTGGGTCTGGTCAGGTCAGGTGAGTAGGGTGGTTGGGGTCTGGTCTGGTCAGGTGAGTAGGGTGGTTGGAGTCTGGTCTGGTCAGGTGAGTAGGGTGGTTGGGGTCTGGTCAGGTGAGTAGGGTGGTTGGGGTCTGGTCTGGTCAGGTGAGTAGGGTGACTGGGGTCTGGTCTGGTCAGGTGAGTAGGGTGGTTGGGGTCTGGTCTGGTCAGGTGAGTAGGGTGGTTGGGGTCTGGTCAGGTGAGTAGGGTGGTTGGGGTCTGGTAAGGTGAGTAGGTTCGTTGGGTTCTGGTGAGGTGAGTAGGGTGGTTTGGGTCTGGTCAGGTGAATAGGGTGGTTGGGGTCTGGTCTGGTCAGGTGAGTAGGGTGGTTGGGGTCTGGTAAGGTGAGTAGGGTGGTTGGGGTCGGGTTAGGTGAGTAGGGTGGTTGAAGTCTGGTCTGGTCAGGTGATTAGGGTGGTTGGGGTCTGGTAAGGTGAGTAGGGTGGTTGGGGTCTGGTAAGGTGAGTAGGGTGGTTGGGGTTTGGTCAGGTGAGTAGGGCGGTTGGGGTCTGGTCAGGTGAGTAGGGTGGTTGGGGTCTGGTCAGGTGAGTAGGGTGGTTGGGGTCTGGTCAGGTCCGGTGAGTAGGGTGGTTGGGGTCTGATCAGGTGAGTAGGGTGACTGGGGTTTGGTCTGGTCAGGTGAGTAGGGTGGCTGGGGTCTGATGAGGTGAGTAGGGTGGTTGTGGTCTGGTCTGGTCAAGTGAGTAGGGTGGCTGAGGTCTGGTCAGGTGAGTAGGGTGGTTGGGGGTCTGATCTGGTCAGGTGAGTAGTGTGGCTTGCGGTCTGGTCAGGTGAGTAGGGTGGTTGGGGTCTGGTAAGGTGAGCAGGGTGGCTGGGGTCTGGTCAGGTGAGTAGGGTGGTTGGGGTCTGGTCAGGTGAGTAGGGTGGCTGGAGTCTGATCTGGTCAGGTGAGTAGGGTGGTTGGGGTCTGATCAGGTGAATAGGGTGGTTGGGGTCTGGTCTGGTCAGGTAAGTAGGGTGGTTGGGATCTGGTCTGGTCTGGTGAGTAGGGTGGTTGGGGTCTGGTCTTGTCAAGTGAGTAGGGTGGTTGATGTCTGGTCTGGTCAGGTAAGTAGGGTGGTTGGGGTCTGGTCTGGTCAGGTGAGTAGGGTGGTTGAGGTCTGGTCTTGTCAAGTGAGTAGGGTGGTTGGGGTCTGGTCTGGTGAGTAGGGTGGCTGAGGGTCTGGTCAGGTGAGTAGGGTGGTTGGGGTCTGGTCAGGTGAGTAGGGTGGTTGGGGTCTGGTCTGGTCAAGTGAGTAGGGTGGCTTGTGGTCTGGTTAGGTGAGTAGGGTGGTTGGGGTCTGGTCAGGTGAGTAGGGTGACTGCGGTCTGGTCAGGTGAGTAGGGTGGTTGGGGTCTGGTCAGGTGAGTAGGGTGGTTGGGGTCTGGTCAGGTGAGTAGGGTGGTTTGGGTCTGGTCAGGTGAGTAGCGTGGTTGGGGTCTGGTCTGGTCAGGTGAGTAGAGTGGCTGGTGTCTGGTCAGGTCAGGTGAGTAGGGTGGTTGGGGTCTGGTCTGGGCAGGTGAATAGGGTGGTTGGGGTCTGGTCTGGTCAGGTGAGTAGGGTGGTTGGGGTCTGGTCAGGTCAGGTGAGTAGTGTGGTTGGGGTCTGGTCAGGTGAGTAGGGTGGCTGGGGTCTGGTCAGGTCAGGTGAGTAGTGTGGCTGGGGTCTGGTCAGGTGAGTAGGGTGGCTGGGGTCTGGTCAGGTGAGTAGGGTGGCTGGGGTCTGGTCAGGTGAGTAGGGTGGCTGGGGTCTGGTCAGGTCAGGTGAGTAGGGTGGTTGGGGTCTGGTCTAATAAGGTGAGTAGGGTGGTTGGGGTCTGGTCTGGTCAGGTGAGTAGGGTGGTTGGGGTGTGGTCAGGTCAGGTGAGTAGTGTGGTTGGGGTCTGGTCAGGTGAGTAGGTTGGCTGGGGTCTGGTCAGGTCAGGTGAGTAGTGTGGCTGGGGTCTGGTCAGGTGAGTAGGGTGGCTGGGGTCTGGTCAGGTGAGTAGGGTGGCTGGGGTCTGGTCAGGTGAGTAGGGTAGCTGGAGTCTGGTCAGGTCAGGTGAGTAGTGTGGTTGGGGTCTGGTCAGGTGAGTAGGGTGACTGGGGTCTGGTCAGGTGAGTAGGGTGGCTGGGGTCTGGTCAGGGGAGTAGGGTGGCTGGGGTCTGGTCAGGTGAGTAGGGTGGTTAGGGTCTGGTCAGGTGAGTAGGGTGGTTGGGGTGAGGTAAGGTGAGTAGGGTGGTTGGGGTCTGGTAAGGTGAGTAGGGTGGTTGGGGTCGGGTTAGGTGAGTAGGGTGGTTGAAGTCTGGTCTGGTCAGGTGATTAGGGTGGTTGGGGTCTGGTAAGGTGAGTAGGGTGGTTGGGGTCTGGTAAGGTGAGTAGGGTGGTTGGGGTTTGGTCAGGTGAGTAGGGCGGTTGGGGTCTGGTCAGGTGAGTAGGGTGGTTGGGGTCTGGTCAGGTGAGTAGGGTGGTTGGAGTCTGGTCAGGTCCGGTGAGTAGGGTGGTTGGGGTCTGATCAGGTGAGTAGGGTGACTGGGGTTTGGTCTGGTCAGGTGAGTAGGGTGGCTGGGGTCTGATCAGGTGAGTAGGGTGGTTGTGGTCTGGTCTGGTCAAGTGAGTAGGGTGGCTGAGGTCTGGTCAGGTGAGTAGGGTGGTTGGGGGTCTGATCTGGTCAGGTGAGTAGTGTGGCTTGCGGTCTGGTCAGGTGAGTAGGGTGGTTGGGGTCTGGTGAGGTGAGCAGGGTGGCTGGGGTCTGGTCAGGTGAGTAGGGTGGTTGGGGTCTGGTCAGGTGAGTAGGGTGGCTGGAGTCTGATCTGGTCAGGTGAGTAGGGTGGTTGGGGTCTGATCAGGTGAATAGGGTGGTTGGGGTCTGGTCTGGTCAGGTAAGTAGGGTGGTTGGGATCTGGTCTGGTCTGGTGAGTAGGGTGGTTGGGGTCTGGTCTTGTCAAGTGAGAAGGGTGGTTGGTGTCTGGTCTGGTCAGGTAAGTAGGGTGGTTGGGGTCTGGTCTGGTCAGGTGAGTAGGGTGGTTGAGGTCTGGTCAAGTGAGTAGGGTGGTTGGGGTCTGGTCTGGTGAGTAGGGTGGCTGAGGGTCTGGTCAGGTGAGTAGGGTGGTTGGGGTCTGGTCAGGTGAGTAGGGTGGTTGGGGTCTGGTCTGGTCAAGTGAGTAGGGTGGCTTGTGGTCTAGTTAGGTGAGTAGGGTGGTTGGGGTCTGGTCAGGTGAGTAGGGTGACTGCGGTCTGGTCAGGTGAGTAGGGTGGTTGGGGTCTGGTCAGGTGAGTACGGTGGTTGGGGTCTGGTCAGGTGAGTAGGGTGGTTTGGGTCTGGTCAGGTGAGTAGCGTGGTTGGGGTCTGGTCTGGTCAGGTGAGTAGAGTGGCTGGTGTCTGGTCAGGTCAGGTGAGTAGGGTGGTTGGGGTCTGGTCTGGGCAGGTGAATAGGGTGGTTGGGGTCTGGTCTGGTCAGGTGAGTAGGGTGGTTGGGGTCTGGTCAGGTCAGGTGAGTAGTGTGGTTGGGGTCTGGTCAGGTGAGTAGGGTGGCTGGGGTCTGGTCAGGTCAGGTGAGTAGTGTGGCTGGGGTCTGGTCAGGTGAGTAGGGTGGCTGGGGTCTGGTCAGGTGAGTAGGGTGGCTGGGGTCTGGTCAGGTGAGTAGGGTGGCTGGGGTCTGGTCAGGTCAGGTGAGTAGGGTGGTTGGGGTCTGGTCTGGTAAGGTGAGTAGGGTGGTTGGGGTCTGGTCTGGTCAGGTGAGTAGGGTGGTTGGGGTGTGGTCAGGTCAGGTGAGTAGTGTGGTTGGGGTCTGGTCAGGTGAGTAGGTTGGCTGGAGTCTGGTCAGGTCAGGTGAGTAGTGTGGCTGGGGTCTGGTCAGGTGAGTAGGGTGGCTGGGGTCTGGTCAGGTGAGTAGGGTGGCTGGGGTCTGGTCAGGTGAGTAGGGTGGCTGGAGTCTGGTCAGGTCAGGTGAGTAGTGTGGTTGGGGTCTGGTCAGGTGAGTAGGGTGACTGGGGTCTGGTCAGGTGAGTAGGGTGGCTGGGGTCTGGTCAGGGGAGTAGGGTGGCTGGGGTCTGGTCAGGTGAGTAGGGTGGTTAGGGTCTGGTCAGGTGAGTAGGGTGGTTGGGGTGAGGTAAGGTGAGTAGGGTGGTTGGGGTCTGGTCTGGTCAGGTGAGTAGGGTGGTTGGAGTCTGGTCTGGTCAGGTGAGTAGGGTGGTTGGGGTCTGGTCAGGTGAGTAGGGTGGTTGGGGTCTGGTCGGGTCAGGTGAGTAGGGTGACTGGGGTCTGGTCTGGTCAGGTGAGTAGGGTGGTTGGGGTCTGGTCTGGTCAGGTGAGTAGGGTGGTTGGGGTCTGGTCAGGTGAGTAGGGTGGTTGGGGTCTGGTAAGGTGAGTAGGGTCGTTGGGTTCTGGTGAGGTGAGTAGGGTGGTTGGGGTCTGGTCAGGTGAATAGGGTGGTTGGGGTGTGGTCTGGTCAGGTGAGTAGGGTGGTTGGGGTCTGGTAAGGTGAGTAGGGTGGTTGGGGTCGGGTCAGGTGAGTAGGGTGGTTGGAGTCTGGTGAGGTGAATAGGGTGGTTGGGGTCTGGTCTGGTCAGGTGAGTAGGGTGGTTGGGGTCTGGTAAGGTGAGTAGGGTGGTTGGGGTCTGGTCAGGTGAATAGGGTGGTTGGGGTCTGATCTGGTCAGGTGAGTAGGGTGGTTGGGGTCTGGTAAGGTGAGTAGGGTGGTTGGGGTTTGGTCAGGTGAGTAGGGCGGTTGGGGTCTGGTCAGGTGAGTAGGGTGGTTGGGGTCTGGTCAGGTGAGTAGGGTGGTTGGGGTCTGGTCAGGTCCGGTGAGTAGGGTGGTTGGGGTCTGATCAGGTGAGTAGGGTGACTGGGGTTTGGTCTGGTCAGGTGAGTAGGGTGGCTGGGGTCTGATCAGGTGAGTAGGGTGGTTGTGGTCTGGTCTGGTCAGGTGAGTAGGGTGGTTGGGGGTCTGATCTGGTCAGGTGAGTAGGGTGGTTGGGGTCTGATCAGGTGAATAGGGTGGTTGGGGTCTTGTCTGGTCAGGTAAGTAGGGTGGCTGGGTCTGGTCTGGTCTGGTGAGTAGGGTGGTTGGGGTCGGGTCTTGTCAAGTGAGTAGGGTGGTTGGTGTCTGGTCTGGTCAGGTAAGTAGGGTGGTTGGGGTCTGGTCTGGTCAGGTGAATAGGGTGGTTGAGGTCTGGTCTTGTCAAGTGAGTAGGGTGGTTGGGGTCTGGTCTGGTGAGTAGGGTGGCTGAGGGTCTGGTCAGGTGAGTAGGGTGGTTGGGGTCTGGTCAGGTGAGTAGGGTGGTTGGGGTCTGGTCTGGTCAAGTGAGTAGGGTGGCTTGGGGTCTGGTTAGGTGAGTAGGGTGGTTGGGGTCTGGTCAGGTGAGTAGGGTGACTGCGGTCTGGTCAGGTGAGTAGGGTGGTTGGGGTCTGGTCAGGTGAGTAGGGTGGTTGGGGTCTGGTCAGGTGAGTAGGGTGGTTTGGGTCTGGTCAGGTGAGTAGCGTGGTTGGGGTCTGGTCTTATCAGGTGAGTAGAGTGGCTGGTGTCTGGTCAGGTCAGGTGAGGAGGGTGGTTGGGGTCTGGTCTGGTCAGGTAAGTAGGGTGGTTGGGGTCTGGTCTGGTCAGGTGAGTAGGGTGGTTGGGGTCTGGTCAGGTCAGGTGAGTAGTGTGGTTGGGGTCTGGTCAGGTGAGTAGGGTGGCTGGGGTCTGGTCAGGTGAGTAGGGTGGCTGGGGTCTGGTCAGGTGAGTAGGGTGGCTGGGGTCTGGTCAGGTGAGTAAGGTGGCTGGGGTCTGGTCAGGTGAGTAGGGTGGCTGGGGTCTGGTCAGGTCAGGTGAGTAGTGTGGTTGGGGTCTGGTCAGGTGAGTAGGGTGGCTGGGGTCTGGTCAGGTGAGTAGGGTGGCTGGGGTCTGGTCAGGGGAGTAGGGTGGCTGGGGTCTGGTCAGGTGAGTAGGGTGGTTAGGGTCTGGTCAGGTGAGTAGGGTGGTTGGGGTCAGGTAAGGTGAGTAGGGTGGTTGGGGTCTGGTCTGGTCAGGTGAGTAGGGTGGTTGGAGTCTGGTCTGGTCAGGTGAGTAGGGTGGTTGGGGTCTGGTCAGGTGACTAGGGTGGTTGGGGTCTGGTGAGTAGGGTGGTTGGGGTCTGGTCAGGTGAGTAGGGTGGCTGGGGTCTGGTCAGGTGAGTAGGGTGGTTGGGGTCTGGTCAGGTGAGTAGGGTGGTTGGGATCTGGTAAGGTGAGTAGGGTGGTTGGGGTCTGGTCTGGTCAGGTGAGTAGGGTGGTTGGAGTCTGGTCTGGTCAGGTGAGTAGGGTGGTTGGGGTCTGGTCAGGTGAGTAGGGTGGTTGGGGTCTGGTCTGGTCAGGTGAGTAGGGTGACTGGGGTCTGGTCAGGTGAGTAGGGTGGCTGGGGTCTGGTCAGGTGAGTAGAGTGGCTGGGGTCTGGTCAGGTGAGTAGGGTGGTTGGGGTCTGGTCAGGTGAGTAGGGTGGTTGGGGTCAGGTAAGGTGAGTAGGGTGGTTGGGGTCTGGTCTGGTCAGATGAGTAGGGTGGTTGGAGTCTGGTCTGGTCAGGTGAGTAGGGTGGTTGGGGTCTGGTCAGGTGAGTAGTGTGGTTGGGGTCTGGTCTGGTCAGGTGAGTAGGGTGACTGGGGTCTGGTCTGGTCAGGTGAGTAGGGTGGTTGGGGTCTGGTCAGGTGAGTAGGGTGGTTGGGGTCTGGTCTGGTCAGGTGAGTAGGGTGACTGGGGTCTGGTCAGGTGAGTAGGGTGGCTGGGGTCTGGTCAGGTGAGTAGAGTGGCTGGGGTCTGGTCAGGTGAGTAGGGTGGTTGGGGTCTGGTCAGGTGAGTAGGGTGGTTGGGGTCAGGTAAGGTGAGTAGGGTGGTTGGGGTCTGGTCTGGTCAGATGAGTAGGGTGGTTGGAGTCTGGTCTGGTCAGGTGAGTAGGGTGGTTGGGGTCTGGTCAGGTGAGTAGTGTGGTTGGGGTCTGGTCTGGTCAGGTGAGTAGGGTGACTGGGGTCTGGTCTGGTCAGGTGAGTAGGGTGGTTGGGGTCTGGTCTGGTCAGGTGAGTAGGGTGGTTGGGGTCTGGTCAGGTGAGTAGGGTGGTTGGGGTCTGGTAAGGTGAGTAGGGTCGTTGGGTTCTGGTGAGGTGAGTAGGGTGGTTGGGGTCTGGTCAGGTGAATAGGGTGGTTTCGGGTCTGGTCTGGTCAGGTGAGTAGGGTGGTTTGGGTCTGGTAAGGTGAGTAGGGTGGTTGGGGTCGGGACAGGTGAGTAGGGTGGTTGGAGTCTGGTGAGGTGAATAGGGTGGTTGGGGTCTGGTCTGGTCAGGTGAGTAGGGTGGCTGGGGTCTGGTCAGGTCAGGTGAGTAGTGTGGTTGGGGTCTGGTCAGGTGAGTAGGGTGGCTGGGGTCTGGTCAGGTGAGTAGGGTGGCTGGGGTCTGGTCAGGTGAGTAGGGTGGCTGGGGTCTGGTCAGGAGAGTAGGGTGGTTAGGGTCTGGTCAGGTGAGTAGGGTGGTTAGGGTCTGGTCAGGTGAGTAGGGTGGTTGGGGTCTGGTCAGGTGAGTAGGATGGTTGGGGTCTGTTCAGGTGAGTAGGATGGTAGGGGTCTGGTCTGATGAGTAGGGTGGTTGGGGTCTGGTGAGTAGGGTGGTTGGGGTCTGGTCAGGTGAGTAGAGTGGCTGGGGTCTGGTCAGGTGAGTAGGGTGGTTGGGGTCTGGTCAGGTGAGTAGGGTGGTTGGGGTCTGGTCAGGTGAGTAGGGTGGATGGGATCTGGTCAGGTGAGTAGGGTGGCTGGGGTCAGGTCAGGATAGTAAGGTGGTTGGGGTCTGGTCAGGTGAGTAGGGTGACTGGGGTTTGGTCAGGTGAGTAGGGTGGTTGGGGTCTGGTCTGGTCAGGTGAGTAGGGTGGTATGGGGTCTGGTCAGGTGAGTAGGGTGGTTGGGGTCTGGTCAAGTGAGTAGGGTGGTTGGGGATGGTCTGGTCAGGTGAGTAGGGTGGTTGGGGTCTGGTCTGGGCAGGCGAGTAGGGTGGTTGGGGTCTGGTCTTGTCAAGTGAGTAGGGTGGTTTTGGTCTGGTCTGGTCAGTTAAATAGGGTGGCTGGGGTCTGGTCTGGTCAGGTGAGTAGGGTGGTTAAGGTCTAGTCTTGTGAAGTGAATAGGGTGGTTGGGGTCTGGTCTGGTGAGTTGGGTGGTTGGGGTCTGGTCAAGTGAGTAGGGTGGTTGGGGTCTGGTCTGGTCAGGTGAGTAGGGTGATTGGGGTCTGGTCAGGTGAGTAGGGTGGTTGGGGTCTGGTCTGGTGAGTAGGGTGGCTTGGGGTCTGGTTAGGTGAGTAGGGTAGTTGGGGTCTGGTCAGGTGAGTAGGGTGACTGAGGTCTGGTTAGGTGAGTAGGGTGGTTGGGGTCTGATCTGGTCAGGTGAGTAGGGTGGCTTGGGGTCTGGTCAGGTGAGTAGGGTGGTTTGGGTCTGGTCAGGTGAGTAGGGTGGTTGGGGTCTGGTCAGGTGAGTAGGGTGGCTGGTGTCTGGTCAGGTCAGGTGCGTAGGGTGGTTGGGGTCTGGTCTGGTAAGGTGAGTAGGGTGGTTGGGGTCTGGTCTGGTCAGGTGAGTAGGGTGGTTGGGGTGTGGTCAGGTCAGGTGAGTAGTGTGGTTGGGGTCTGGTCAGATGAGTAGGTTGGCTGAGGTCTGGTCAGGTCAGGTGAGTAGTGTGGCTGAGGTCTGGTCAGGTGAGTAGGGTGGCTGGGGTCTGATCAGGTGAGTAGGGTGGCTGGGGTTTGGTCAGGGGAGTAGGGTGGCTGGGGTCTGGTCAGGTCAGGTGAGTAGTGTGGTTGGGGTCTGGTCAGGTGAGTAGGGTGGCTGGGGTCTGGTCAGGTGAGTAGGGTGGCTGGGGTCTGGTCAGGGGAGTAGGGTGGCTGAGGTCTGGTCAGGTGAGTAGGGTGGTTGGGGTCTGGTCAGGTGAGTAGGGTGGCTGGGGTCAGGTCAGGTGAGTAGGGTGGCTGGGGTCTGGTCAGGTGAGTAGGGTGGCTGGGGTCTGGTCAGGTGAGTAGGGTGGCTGGGGTCTGGTCAGGTCATGTGAGTAGTGTGGTTGGGGTCTGGTCAGGTGAGTAGGGTGGCTGAGGTCTGGTCAGGTGAGTAGGGTGGCTGGGGTCTGGTCTGGTCAAGTGAGTAAGGTGGCTGAGGTCTGGTCAGGTGAGTAGGCTGGTTGGGGGTCTGGTATGGTCAGGTGAGTAGGGTGGCTTGCGGTCTGGTCAGGTGAGTAGGGTGGTTGGGGTCTGGTAAGGTGAGCAGGGTGGCTGGGGTCTGGTCAGGTGAGTAGGGTGGTTGGGGTCTGGTCAGGTGAGTTGGGTGGCTGGAGTCTGATCTGGTCAGGTGAGTAGGGTGGTTGGGGTCTGATCAGGTGAATAGGGTGGTTCTGGTCTGGTCTGGTCAGGTAAGTAGGGTGGTTGGGGTCTGGTCTGGTCTGGTGAGTAGGGTGGTTGGGGTCTGGTCTGGTCAGATGAGTAGGGTAGTTGGTGTCTGGTCTGGTCAGGTAAGTAGGGTGGTTGGGGTCTGGTCTGGTCAAGTGAGTAGGGTGGCTGGGGTCTGGTCTTGTCAAGTGAGTAGGGTGGTTGGGGTCTGGTCTGGTGAGTAGGGTGGCTGAGGGTCTGGTCAGGTGAGTAGGGTGGTTAGGGTCTGGTCAGGTTAGTAGGGTGGTTGGGGTCTGGTCTGGTCAGGTGAGTAGGGTGGTTGGGGTCTGGTGAGTAGGGTGGTTGGGGTCTGGTCAGGTGAGTAGGGTGGTTGGGGTCTGGTCTGGTCATGTGAGTAGGGTGGTTGGGGTCTGGTCTGGTCAGGTGAGGTGGGTGGCTTGGGATCTGATAAGGTGATTAAGGTGGTTGGGGTCTGGTCTGGTCAGGTGAGAAGGGTGGTTGGGGTCTGGTCAGGTGAGTAGGGTGGTTGGGGTCTGGTCTGGTCAGGTGAGTAGGGTGGCTTGGGTTCTGATCAGGTGAGTAAGGTGGTTAGGGTCTGGTCAGGTGAGAAGGGTGGTTGGGGTCTGGTCAGGTGAGTAGGGTGGTTGGGGTCTGGTCTGGTCAGGTGAGTAGGGTGGCTTGGTGTCTGGTCAGGTGAGAAGGGTGGTTGGTGTCTGGTCAAGTGAGTAGGGTGGTTGAGGTCTGGTCTGGTCAGGTGAGTAGGGTGGTTGGGGTCTGGTCTGGTCAGATGAGTAGGGTGGTTGGGGTCTAGTCAGGTGAGGGTGGTTGGGGTCTGGTCAGGTGAGTAGGGTGGTTGGTATGAGGTCTGGTCAGGTGAGTAGGGTGGTTGGGGTCTGGTCTGGTCAGGTGAGTAGAGTGGTTGAGGTCTGGTCAGGTGAGGGTGGTTGGGGTTTGGTTTGGTCCGGTGAGTAGGGTGGCTTGGTGTCTGGTCAGGTGAGTAGGGTGGTTGTGGTCAGGTGAGTTGGTTGGTTGGGGTCTGGTCTGGTCATGTGAGTAGGGTGGTTGGGGTCTGGTCTGGTCAGGTGAGGTGGGTGGCTTGGGATCTGATCAGGTGATTAAGGTGGTTGGGGTCTGGTCTGGTTAGGTGAGAAGGGTGGTTGGGGTCTGGTCAGGTGAGTAGGGTGGTTGGGGTCTGGTCTGGTCAGGTGAGTAGGGTGGCTTGGGTTCTGATCAGGTGAGTAAGGTGGTTAGGGTCTGGTCAGGTGAGAAGGGTGGTTGGGGTCTGGTCAGGTGAGTAGGGTGGTTGGGGTCTGGTCTGGTCAGGTGAGTAGGGTGGCTTGGTGTCTGGTCAGGTGAGAAGGGTGGTTGGTGTCTGGTCAGGTGAGTAGGGTGGTTGGGGTATGGTCTGGTCAGGTGAGTAGGGTGGTTGGGGTCTGGTCTGGTCAGGTGAGTAGGGTGGCTGGGATTTGGTCAGGTGAGTAGGGTGGTTGGGGTCTGGTCAGGTGAGTATGGTGGTTGGGATTTGGTCAGGTGAGTAGTGTGGTTGGGGTCTGGTCTGGTCAGGTGAGTAGGGTGGTTGAGTCTGGTCTGGTCAGGTGAGTAGGGTGGTTGAGTCTGGTCTGGTCAGGTGAGTAGGGTGGCTGGTGTCTGATCTGGTGAGTAGGGTGGTTGGGGTCTGGTCAGGTGAGTAGAGTGGTTGGGGTCTGGTTAGGTGAGTAGGGTGGTTGGGGTCTGGTCAGGTGAGTAGCGTGGTTGATGCCAGGTCAGGTGGGTAGGGTGGATGAGGACAGGTCATGTGAGTAGAGCGGGTTGGGGCAGGTTACATGAGTAGGGTTGATGGGGATAGGTAACGTGAGTAGGGTATCTGGGTTCAAGTTACGGGTGTAGGGTGGGTGAGGGCAGGTCAATTGAGGAGGGTTGCTTGGGACAGGTCACGTGAGTAGGGTTGCTGGGAATAGGTCACGTGAGTAGGCTTGATGGGGACAGATCACGTGAGTGATGTGAAGCACACTGGCCCTCGTCATTGTCCACAAATCCCGAACGACCAGTGGCGTGTTGTCGTGGGGCAGGAACCAGGAGCCGTCTCTCCAAACGCAGGCCTTGTCTCAAGGCATTTCTCTGTTAGAAGGTTATGGCATGATCCATTTTAGAAAGTTGATTTGTTCTGCCGTTTCACGAACGCTGGTTCTAAAGAAACTGGGTAACGTAAGCGTTGTCAATTGATGTTGTTGGTCGATCCAAAGTCGTGGGATCATCTGTTGACTGTCGATCATGATTTACATCGCGCTTTAATGTGAGTTAAACCAAGAAGGGGGGGGGGGGGGTGGGGTGGGGTAGCGGGGTTTAGTGGGGAGGCAGAGTGGTTTAGCGGGGAGGCAGGGTGGTTTAGTGGGAAGGCAGCGTGGTTTGGTGGGGAGGCAGTGTGGTTTAGAGGGGAGGCAGGTTTGTTTAATGGGGAGGCAGCGTCGTTTAATTGTTTAGGCAGCGTGGTTTAGTGGGGAGGCAGAGTGCTTTAGTGTCGAGGCAGCGTGGTTTAGTGGGGAGGCAGCGTGGTTTAGTGGGGAGGCAGAGTAGTTTTGTAGGGAGGCAGCGTGATTTAGTGGGGAGCCAGCGTGGTTCAATTGTTTAGGCAGCGTGGTTTAGTGGGGGGGGGGGGGCAGCGTGGTTTAGTGGGGAGGCAGGGTCGTTTAATTGTTTAGGCAGCGTGGTTTAGTGGGGAGGCAGCGTGGTTTAGTGGGGAGGCAGCGTGTTTAATTGTTTAGGCAGCGTGGTTTAGTGGGAGGCAGGGGTGATTAGTGGGGAGGCAGGGGGGTTTAGTGGGGAGGCAGTGTGGTTTAGTGGGGTGGCAGCGTGGTTTAATTGTTTAGGCAGCGTGGTTTAGTGGGGAGGCAGCGTGGTTTAATTGTTTAGGCAGCGTGGTTTAGTGGGGAGGCAGGGTGGTTTAGTGGGATGCAGCGTGGTTTAGTGGGGAGGCAGCGTGGTTTAATTGTTTAGGCAGCACGGTTTAGTGGGGAGGCAGCGTGGTTTAATTGTTTAGGCAGCCTTTTTTTAATTGTTTAGGCAGCGTGGTTTAGTGGGGAAGCAGCGTTGTTTAGTGGGGAGGCAGCATGGTTTAGTGGGGAGGCAGCGTGGTTTAGTGGGGAGGCAGCGTGGTTTAGTGCGGAAATTTCCTGGATTTTCTAACCCCACCTTGTCCAGTTTGGCAGACTCGTGGTTTTTGATTGGAACCATCGCTTCTGCAAGTATGGATAGTAATGGCAACCTACCATACCTACAAAGAAACTTATAATAGCGAAATATGTTGGCAGTTGTAGGATCGACGTCCTGCATAGGACTACTGTCTTATATTTAAAAGACAGATGAGTTGAACAGTTATATAGGACCCATTTACTGATATGGGGACGGCGAAGCCTAATAGTTCAGTGGCACGGCTCACAACTCGCAGGTGCTGGGTTCGATCCCCCTCACAGCACCGGCCGTTACCCCGTGGAAGCAAACCCTTAGAAAATGCAGAAGGAAGCAGAGCCTTACATAAAATGCATGCTGAAGTCGGATGCACTGGATCGACAGGCGCAAAATAAAAACGACAGTGCAACGCACACCGCCTTGGGGATTTGAGAAATAAGGTAAAAGCAAACAAACAACAACATTAACTGAACTCCATACACTTTAAAAAAAAAACATCACACAAATCTTCGTGAAAGTCTTTTAGAGCTTGAAGCAAAAATTGATGTTGATTCGTCGCTCATGAGATTCAAAGATTGCGTGATGCGTGGAACACAATATGCATGCATGCAAGCAATCAACTACATGACAATGAAACAAAAATAACAGAGACAACGCTAGAAAAGGTAGGATACATAAAACAAAGAAAGAAAGATCTCGATTTCATGCTTGTGTGGTATATTGGGAATATGGTGTTGGGCCCATATCTGTCTTGACCAACGCAGAACTATGGGAATATGGTGTTGGGCCCATATCTGTCTTGACCAACGCAGACCTATGGGAAAATGGTGTTGGGCCCATATCTGTCTTGACCAACGCAGACCTATGGGAAAATGGTGTTGGGCCCATATCTGTGTTGACCAACGCAGACCTATGGGAAAATGGTGTTGGGCCCATATCTGTCTTGACCAACGCAGAACTATGGGAAAATGGTGTTGGGCCCATATCTGTCTTGATCAACGCAGAACTATGGGAAAATGGTGTTGGGCCCATATCTGTCTTGACCAACGCAGAACTATGGGAAAATGGTGTTGGGCCCATATCTGTCTTGACCAACGCAGACCTATGGGAAAATGGTGTTGGGCCCATATCTGTCTTGACCAACGCAGAACTATGGGAAAATGGTGTTGGGCCCATATCTGTCTTGATCAACGCAGAACTATGGGAAAATGGTGTTGGGCCCATATCTGTCTTGACCAACGCAGAACTATGGGAATATGGTGTTGGGCCCATATCTGTCTTGACCAACGCAGAACTATGGGAAAATGGTGTTGGGCCCATATCTGTCTTGACCCACGCAGAACTATGGGAAAATGGTGTTGGGCCCATATCTGTCTTGACCAACGCAGAACTATGGGAAAATGGTGTTGATCCCATATCTTTCTTGACCAACGCAGAACTATGGTGATGCCGCCGTTACTTTCCCAGAATATTCTGGTACCCACTTTTTAAAGCTGGGTGAACCCTGTGTTACGATCGGGAAAAAAATCTTCCACCAACTGGGAAACGAACCTTAACCCCTTAGCTTAGTAACAGTACACTAACCACTGCGCCTTCTTGGCTCTCAGGTTACATAACAGAGTTATCGAAAGGCAGCGCCATGGGCAGAAGTTGTTCTTAGACATCGCATCGGCGCCCATTTTCAAAAATCCTGGAACGTTTTGAACAGATCTGGTATGTTGCTTGCTTTCCTGGAGCGATGTAATCTTATTGTGCGTGCCAAATGTGAGGCTGTAGTTATTTTAAATCCAATCTTCTTTAATGTTTCTTTACACTTCTTCTTGGTTGACCTCTAGCTGTATGATGTCACAGACGCACACGCCTGGTAGGTTTGAAGCAATCTTGTCAGATGTCCAAATCAATTATTTTCTGCCAGTCTATATATGTCATTAACAAAGGGGCACCTGTAATCTTCCAAACAGGTTCGTAATAGATGACTAAAGAGGACTACGCATGGATATAGCAACCTCGTTATACGAGGCGTGTTCAAATACAACCTGACCTAACTGCACCAAGTGAACATACGTACGATGCGCACTATGACGTCACTTCTGATGTAAACAGCACATACCAACCGTCAAGTTTGCTATATTTCGTTGTCCTCCAACTCATAGTTTCCTCATCAGAGTTGATCAGCCAGCGATGATTCGGTTTCTAACAGCTGAAGGATGTCGACCAGTTGACATTCATCGCAGAATGCCTGCAGTGTATGGTGACAAAAGTGTGGCGAACGTAAGCTCCGGCGACGGTCCACCCGAATTGCTGCAAACATTTTGGGGATGGTATCTTCTGACGCAACAATATGCGCCTGACCTAGTCTCGGAAGATCTTTCGTTAACTCACGTCCTTCTTTAAACATCGTTGTCCAGTTCTACACTGTTGTCTTCGACACACTGTTGTCACCATACACTGCCTGCATTCTGCGATGAATGTCAACTGGTCGACATCCTTGAGCTGTTAGAAACCGAATCACCGCTCGCTGATCAACTCTGGACGGATTTGACATCACACCCGCCATGTTATCAACGGTCTGCTGAGAAAACTGTGAGTCGGTGGATAAGGAAATTTTGCAAACTTGACCGTTGGTATGTGCTGTTTACATCAGAAGTTACGTCATCGTGCGCATCGTACGTATGTTCACTTGACTGTGTTAGGTCCGGTTTAATTTGAACACGCCTCGTATAAAATCACTGATATGAAAACGTCCACTGCAAATGCTCGGGTATAGGCTTTGAGAAGAACCGCGAAATATCATCATCATGTGTGCCACGGAACGCATTGCTCTATCTTTCTATCTATTTCTTTGTCTCTGTTTGTGATCAAGACCACATGTTTGTTTGCGAGTATCAGATTTCACGTGCAATCTCTCGATCCTGTGAGTTAGTGAACATCTATGTATGACACTAACATCTATGTATGACACTATCGTCTATGTATGACACTATCATTTATGTATGACACTATCATTTATGTATGACACTGTGTCTATGTATGACACTAACATCTATGACACATCGCTCACACGGTGAGTGACGTTGTCGAGAGTTAAGGCACTCGCCTCTCAAAGCGATGAACGGAAACGGTGCGCGATCGAATCCCGAAAGTTTCAAACAACTCCTGGTCTTAATGGCGATGGGACCAGAGTGTCTGCATCCCGACTTACCTCCAGTAGTCCTGACTTATGTCTTGCCACTGGTCCACATTAGCTCGGGACCAGAGACTGAGGTTGATGACCAACACAGTTACTTTCTCACTATAATCAAAATGCAGCGCAGGTTATATTCCCAAGACAAATGATGTCGCCATCATCTCTTGCGGTGCGCACCTACCTATAACACTGATAATCGAAAGTTAGTATCTTGTTGCTTTGTCTTATTGACTCCAATTGGATGTTTGGATGTGTTAATAATACATATGGCTACCATCTTTCTTGTTTTTTTGTTCTTTTTTTTTTTTGTGGTATTGCGTTCGTCGTATTTCTCTATTCCCCAAGGTGGTGTGCATTACATTGTGGTTTTTATTTTGCGCCTGTCGGCTTAGTGCATCTGACTTCAGAATGCATTTTATGTAAGGCTCTGCTTCCTCCTGCATTTTCTAATGGTTTGCTTCCACGGGGTAACGACCGGTGCTGTGATGGGGATCGATCCCAGCACCTGCAGATTGTGAGCCGTGTCACTTATCCACGCCGTCCTCTGCCATCTTTATGTTGACTTTGTTGTTTCAATGGTGTATCCAGTTGGTCAGGCATAACTAGAAGCGAATAATAACCAGAGGTTTGGTGAAACATAATGACCAAGACCCCTCCTCCACCTCACGTCCTTGTCCGTGGTCATGTGAACACGATGTGTGGCAGCAGTCTGGTCAATCAGGTAGGGGTTGACAGTGTAATCTCTGTAGTGGTGAGCTTACTGAGGAGTCTGGCATAGCATTATATCCCCCATTTTCCAGGATCTATCTATGTCCTTTGCGCGCCAAAGACGGCGCATAAGGCAGAAACAAATGATCTCCAGTTGGAACGGTGTGACGCCACTGTTTTTAGATCTTGTATAGTGCTGAGGCCCATAATTGAGCCCTCTCTAACAGCTTTAGCTCCATACGCCCCCTCCCCAAAATCACATTTGCCTTTGTTCGGATTATCATTTTCCAATTCCAACTCAAAATGTGTATTCCAAATAATTGGCCTAAAATATAGAAAATCTGTCATCGCCGAGTGACGTTTCTTTATTTGTCTCTCATATAGTGTTGACGTTTCTTAATGTGTCTCTCATATAGCGTTGACGTTTCCTTATTTGTCTCTCATATCGGTTTGACGTTTCTTTATTTGTGTCTCATATCGGGTTGACGTTTCTTTATTCGTCTCTCATATAATGTTGACTTTCCTTTATTCCTCTCTCATATAATGTTGACGTTTCTTTATTCATCTCTCATATAATGTTGACGTTTCTTTATTCCTCTCTCATATAATGTTGACGTTTCTTTATTCCTCTCTCATATAATGTTGACGTTTCTTTATTCCTCTCTCATATAATGTTGACGTTTCTTTATTCCTCTTTCATATAGTGTTGACGTTTCTGTATTCCTCTCTCATATAATGTTGACGTTTCTTTATTCGTCTCTCGTATCGTGCTGACGTTTCGCGAGTGACCCCTCGCCGTGTTTCTCGTGAGAGAAAAGTGCCTTAGTTCTGGTATTTACAATAATAATTTATTTGTGCACATGAAAATAATGCTGCATGCTAATAAATCGATTTTAATATGAATCATTCAATTAAATATATTGAATGCCGCGGATTAAATTTAAAACAAACTACAATTTTACAGATTTTACTGAAAGTGGTCCCAATCCCCCCTTCCCAACGAAACTCTAAAATTCCTCTTTTGTTGAGAATCCCTAACATCGCCTATCCGCAACAACCAATTGTAACAATCGAATATATACCTACCTCGATTCAGACAAACCTATACACAATATTACTTCATAAGTTTCCTATCATCAAGCATAAACTCTACGTGCAAAAAAGATACATTATGAAAATCAACATATTCAAAACACAAACTTTGTAGATTAGCAGATCACATGGAGACCTAAATATTATGGTAAAAGAGGCCAAAACAACACAGGTGCAAGAATACAGGTACCTGGGGCAGTATCTTTACCCAGGAAGACAGGTTGAGGTTCGCTGCCGGAAGGCAATATAATCGCATTATCAGTTATCTCCCATGCTTGAAAAACCTGAACATTAAAATGTCCAATAAAAGGCAATTTATCAACAGTATATTCGTGCCAGCACTCTGTTATCAATGCTAAACGTGAGCACTTACAAAAATCCAAGAGAGAAAGATGTGATATGAGATGTTTAAGAAAAGCCAACAGCGCCACTATTTTAACTGTCTCTCCGATAGATAGAGAAATGATTTCATCTAAAAAAGTATCAGAACAGCATCATGCACCGAACACGCGAATAGGGAGAAAACCTAGTGGTTTGACCACCTAATGTGAATGCAACTTTTCAGGCTACCGTGGCGGGCTTATAGTGCACGGTGAGAGGCCTACCGCAGCCTTGGAAGGCCTACAATTAAGTGGATTGACAATGTTAGGGATATATTAAACCGCCATAGGAAGTCGACAGCTGCAGCTACGCGTCTGGCCCAAGACAGACACATGCCGGTCACTACATCGCCTCACGACAAAGTGGATAAGGGAAGAGAAAGAGAGAGAGAGAGAGAGAGAAAGAGAGAGAGAAAGAGAGAGGCAAATACCACACACACATTGGCTGCATTGCCTGTGGTGCTGACATTCTTCAGGCGCCGTTCAGTATTTTCTGTTTTTTAAGTGATACAGTTTGAGTAGACAGGGAGATCACAGAAAAATTCACAATGGGGCAAGACACGTTGTCTGGAGAGAGATGGACTCCGCCAAGTGCAAACCGGCAAGATATTGCAGAAAGCTCTAAGAAAAATTTGAAATGCGACAGCCGTCTCAATACACAACAATGACAATCATACCACTGAGGTTAACTCGTCCAGACGGAAGATTCGATATCTTAGCACAAAACCGAGTGAAGTAGGGAGAACTGATCCAATAATCTGCAGTATTGGTGACCCATTGACCTTACAGGTTACGGGACTGATGGTCACGATGAAGGGATAACGCCACTGACGGTGTGGTTTTGCATTGTGCAGATTGTGCGTACCTCTGTTACTCCACAGATTGTGCGTACCTCTGTTACTCCACAGATTGTGCGTACCTCTGTTACTCCACAGATTGTGCGTACCTCTGTTACTCCACAGATTGTGCGTACCTCTGTTACTCCACAGATTGTGCGTACCTCTGTTACTCCACAGATTGTGCGTACCTCTGTTACTCCACAGATTGTGCGTACCTCTGTTACTCCACAGATTGTGCGTACCTCTGTTACTCCATAGATTGTGCGTACCTCTGTTACTCCACAGATTGTGCGTACTTCTTTTACTCCACAGATTGTGCGTACCTCTGTTACTCCACAGATTGTGCGTACTTCTGTTACTCCACAGATTGTGCGTACCTCTGTTACTCCACAGATTGTGCGTACCTCTGTTACTCCACAGATTGTGCGTACCTCTCTTACTCCACAGATTGTGCGTACCTCTGTTACTCCACAGATTGTGCGTACCTCTGTTACTCCACAGATTGTGGGGTACTTCTGTTACTCCACAGATTGTGGGGTACTTTTGTTACTCCACAGATTGTGCGTACTTCTGTTACTCCACAGATTGTGGGGTACTTCTGTTACTCCACAGATTGTGCGTACTTCTGTTACTCCACAGATTGTGGGGTACTTCTGTTACTCCACAGATTGTGGGGTACTTCTGTTACTCCACAGATTGTGCGTACCTCTGTTACTCCCCAAATTGTGCGTACCTCTGTTACTCCAAACTATGTATGTCCACCCCTACATTCCGCCTACTATAACAAGTCTGCGCCATAGCTCTTTATTTTAGTTTAACCTTGGGGATTTCTGAAGTAGTTTGTTATACATGATGCTGTCGCTTTGGGGGTGCAATTGTCCAATTACTTCCTACCCAATAAGGCGCCCCAGGATCCAGTCGGGGTGACTGACAGTCTACAAGAATGTATTTGCTCGCTCTGGTTGCGCTTGAACAAAGATAGAGGAAAACGTATCATTATGAAACGGAAAAGCGAAGTATACTCAGCAGCATTTGTACTGGCAGACGCTGCAGCAACTTCAATGCCGAGGCCAGAGTCCCGAGACAAGCAGCTGAAACCCTTACAGACCTTAAGGAACAGGCAGAGAAACAAGTTATTATTCTCATTGACGCCTTCTTAGTGTTAACGTTTAAAATTCACACAGGTACACAACGATGATCAATATCCGCATTAAACTGATTTTAGTAATGAGAGATATATTTTGAATATCTGGGCTAAAGAATTGACAAAAATGGCGACTGCTCGAAAGCAATCAGAAGAAAACTAGCCATGGCAATGCAGAGACTGAACAGCCTGAAGAAATTATGGCAGAGCATCAACAAAATGATAAAAGATAAAGTCTTGAGAGCCTGTGTTTTTTTTCTGTGGCAGCTTATGGCTGCGAATCATGGACGATTACCAAAACTTCCAGACAAAGAACGAATCGAGTCAAAATGTTACAGAAAGATCCTAAGAATACCATGGACAGAGAAAAAGACAAATGTAGACATTCAGCAAGAGTTGAGCATAGAAGAGAACTGGTTTATCAATTCCATTTTGTCTAGAGAATGCAAATACTTTGGTCACACCAAGAGACACAGCGGTCTCGAGAGAACAGTGATGGAAGGTATGGTGCCAGGCAAAAGAGGAATGGGTAGACAAAGAAGAAGTTGGCACCAAGATATCCAGGAATGCCTAGGTATGACTGTGGCGGAGGCTGGAGTTTTGGCAAGAGAACGAGTTTCTTTCAGACAGACTGCGATGGGAGCGACGTTCTAAAAAGGACATGCTACATGATGATGATGATGATGAGATATATTGTTATCTCTCCAAATTGACCTCACTGAGGTACGACATCATAGCCCGAGCACACCTTGTTGGTAGTTTCGCTGCCAGAGACAGAACCCACATTTTTGCTTTGGTAACTGTTTCAAGCGTTTGACCACTGATAGTGGTACTATCACTGACTGATAGAGGTACTGTCACTGACTGATAGAGGTACTGTCACTGACTTATGGAGGTACTGTCACTTACTGATAGAGGTACTGTCACTGACTGATAGAGATACTGTCACTTACTGATAGAGGTACTGTCACTGACTGATATAAGTACTGTCACTGACTGATAGAGGTACTGTCACTGACTGATAGAGGTACTGTCACGGACTGATAGAGGTACTGTCACTGACTGATAGAGGTACTGTCACTGACTGATAGAGGTACTGTCACTGACTGATAGAGGTACTGTCACTGACTGATAGAGGTACTGTCACTGACTGATAGAGGTACTGCCACTTACTGATAGAGGTAATGTCACTTACTGATAGAGGTACTGTCACTGATTGATAGAGGTACTGTCACTGACTGATAGAGGTACTGTCACTGACTGATATAGGTACTGTCACTGACTGATAGAGGTACTGTCACTGACTGAAAGAGGTACTGTCACTGACTGATAGAGGTACTGTCACTTACTGATAGAGGTACTGTCACTGACTGATAGAGATACTGTCATTTACTGATAGAGGTACTGTCACTGACTGAAAGAGGTACTGTCACTGACTGATATAGGTTCTCTCACTGACTGAAAGAGGTACTGTCACTGACTGATATAGGTACTGTCACTGACTGATATAGGTACTGTCACTGACTGATATAAGTACTGTCACTGACTTATATAAGTACTGTCACTGACTGATATAGGTACTGTCACTGACTGATATATGTACTGTCAATGACTGATAGAGATACTGTCACTGACTGATATAGGTACTGTCACAGACTGATAGAGGTACTGTCACAGACTGATAGAGGTACTGTCACTGACTGATAGAGGTACTGTCACTTACTGATAGAGGTACTGTCACTTACTGATAGAGGTACTGTCTAAGCATACAGACATTAGCGAAGAGCTAAAGGGACACGAAAACATAAATACAGCTCCTGAAGAGCACATGATGGCCAAACTAACAATGCGCGAAATGGAAGAGGCTATGAGAACACTAAAGAAAAGGAAATCTCCCGGAAAAGACGGGATAACAAACGAAATGCTGATGGGGCTGGGCCAAACAGCGAAGAAGAAACTACTATCAGTCCTGAACCAAAGCTGGAAAAGGGGTATTGTACCCCAGGCATGGAAAGATGCAATACTGGTACCAGTACCAAAAACAGGGAAGGACAAAACAGATCCAAATGGATACAGGCCCATAAGCCTACTGAGCTGTGTCGGCAAGCTGATGGAACGGATGATAAACACCAGACTGATGTGGCATCTGGAAGAAAAACGAATACTAATTCCACAGCAAGCCGGCTTTAGACAGCACAGATCCACTGAGGACCAGGTCATCCTCATAGCCCAGGAGATAGAAGATGCCTACCAGGCACAGAAACACACAGTAGCTGTTTGGGTGGATCTGGAAAAGGCATTTGACAAAGTCTGGAAGGATGGACTTAGAGTCAAGCTAAGAAGAAGTGATGTTTGTGGGAAGATGTACAAGTGGATCAACCACTACCTCAAACAAAGAACGGCCAGAGTCCAAGTACAAGGGCAGATGAGCAAAAAGGTGACACTCGAGCAGGGAGTACCCCAAGGGGGAGTACTGTCACCCACACTCTTCCTGGTATATATAAACGATATTACAGAGAATATACCAAGAAGAGTCCATAGCTCAATGTTTGCAGACGATCTGGCTATGTGGACCTCTGAAAAGAATCTCACCATAGCAAGAAATCGGATGCAAACGGCCCTAACATCGCTGGAAGAGTGGGCGAACTCATGGCTGGTCAAAATAAACGAGGAGAAAACCACGTGCACAATATTCTCGCTCTCATTAAAACCCCAAAGTACCAAATTAAGCCTAAATGGCAAAATCCTGCAGCCAAACGACAACCCAACCTATCTGGGAGTCACATTTGATCGGCGCATGACATGGAAAAGTCAGATTGAGAGAAACCGAATGAAAGCCAGAGAAAGAATGGCGATCATGAGGAAACTTGCTGGCACAAGCTGGGGAGCAGACGAAGGCATACTAAAGAAACTGTACACTGGAAGAGTGAGACCAGTTCTCGAGTATGGCATCGCGGCATGGACAACAGCAGCGAAGGCGAACTTCGATAAAGTTAACAAACTTCAAAACCAAGCCATGAGAATCATAACAGGTGGCATGAAGTCAACGCCAATTGTAGAACTTGAAAAGATTACAAAACTGCAATCCATGACCGACAGAAGAGACTGCAGAGCCCAGCTGCAGTCAGAGAAACTCCGAAGACTGACGGACCATCCAATGTACCAGAGGCTAAACAATCTGGGAACTGGGAAACTAAAGCGGAGAAACTTTGCAGAAATAGCCAAAGCAAAGATGCACGAAGATCCCATAAACACACTAACAACACCAAAACCCATCACTACTGTACGAAAACCTACTTGGAGGCAGGATATATTTCCAGAGGTGGTAGAAAATATACCAGGTATTGCAAACAAAAACTGCCAGACCGAAAAAGAAAGGAGAGACACTACCCTAAGCTTCATAACGAAAAGCTACCCAAGCATGGACTGGACCCATGCATACACCGACGGTTCTGTAACAGACACTACACAGAACGGAGGGGCAGGAGCATTCCTGAACCTACCAAATGGCAGAAAAATAACACTGTCATTCGCTACTGGTAAGTACACAAGCAATTTCAGAGCGGAGGCAGAGGCACTGAGGGCGGCAGTGGAAGAAATGGCAACACACAGTGAAAATGAGAGCCACATAGTCTTGCTGACAGATGCTCTCGCCGTAGTCACAGCGCTAAAAAGCCAGAAAAACACTGAGCTTAATGACTTAAGAGCAGCACTCTGCAAACTGTGCCAGCTGTCCGCACCAAAAAGGGTAGTGGTACAGTGGGTTCCGTCACACTGCAACATCCAAGGCAACGAGGAGGCAGACAGACTGGCAAAAGAAGGTGCAAGGCTACCACAAACAGATACCAGTATGACGTACGAAGAGTCAAAACGGCTTATCAAAGCCAGGTACATTACCAAATGGGAAACCGAACATACTGGTTACACCAAAAACGATGCCTATTACCAGTTGAACCGAAGAGAGCAGGTCGTTGTCTTCAGACTTCGCACTGGCCACAATAGACTGAGGTACCACCTATTCAACAAATTGAAGATAGGGTGTACCGACGAATGCCCGTGCGGTACTGGTAAAATGACCACTGAACATCTGCTGCAGAACTGCCCGACATACGGGGATCAGAGAGAGCAGATGTGGCCATTGCCAGTGGAACTGCAAGACAAGCTCTATGGTAGTGGCGAGAGTCTCAGGATGACCGCCGCTTTTTTCGAAAAAATAATGGTTACTGTCTGACTGTGTACGCAGAAGAAGAAGAAGAAAACCCCAAAGTACCAAATTAAGTCTGAATGGCAAAATCCTGCAGCCAAACGACAACCCAACCTATCTGGGAGTCACATTTGATCGGCGCATGACATGGAAAAGTCAGATTGAGAGAAACCGAATGAAAGCCAGAGAAAGAATGGCGATCATGAGGAAACTTGCTGGCACAAGCTGGGGAGCAGACGAAGGCATACTAAAGAAACTGTACACTGGAAGAGTGAGACCAGTTCTCGAGTATGGCATTGCGGCATGGACAACCGCAGCGAAGGCGAACTTCGATAAAGTTAACAAACTTCAAAACCAAGCCATGAGAATTATAACAGGTGGCATGAAGTCAACGCCAATTGTAGAACTTGAAAAGATTACAAAATTGCAATCCATGACCGATAGAAGAGACTGCAGAGCCCAGCTGCAGTCAGAGAAACTCAGAAGACTGACGGACCATCCAATGTACCAGAGACTAAACAATTTGGGAAATGGGAAACTAAAGCGGAGAAACTTTGCAGAAATAGCCAAAGCAAAGATGCACGAAGATCCCATAAACGCACTAACAACACCAAAACCCATCACTACTGTACGAAAACCTACTTGGAGGCAGGATATATTTCCAGAGGTGGTAGAAAATATACCAGGTATTGCAAACAAAAACTGCCAGAGTGAAAAAGAACGGAGAGACACTACCCTAAGCTTCATAACGAAAAGCTACCCAAGCATGGACTGGACCCATGCATACACCGACGGTTCTGTAACAAACACTACACAGAACGGAGGGGCAGGAGCATTCCTGAACCTACCAAATGGCAGAAAAATAACACTGTCATTCGCTACTGGTAAGTACACAAGCAATTTCAGAGCAGAGGCAGAGGCACTGAGGGCGGCAGGGGAAGAAATGGTAACACACAGTGAAAATGAGAGCCATATAGTCCTGCTGACAGATGCTCTCGAGGTAGTCACAGCGCTAAAAAGCCAGAAAAACACTGAGCTTAATGACTTAAGAGCAGCACTCTGCAAACTGTGCCAGCAGTCCGCACCAAAAAGGGTAGTGGTACAGTGGGTTCCGTCACACTGCAACATCCAAGGCAACGAGGAGGCAGACAGACTGGCAAAAGAAGGTGCAAGGCTACCACAAACAGATACCAGTATGACGTACGAAGAGTCAAAACGGCTTATCAAAGCCAGATACATGACCAAATGGGAAACCGAACATACTGGTTACACCAAAAACGATGCCTATTACCAGTTGAACCGAAGAGAGCAGGTCGTTGTCTTCAGACTTCGCACTGGCCACAACAGACTGAGGTACCACCTATTCAACAAATTGAAGATAGGGTGTACCGACGAATGCCCGTGCGGTACTGGTAAAATGACCACTGAACATCTGCTGCAGAACTGCCCGACATACGAGGATCAGAGAGAGCAGATGTGGCCATTGCCAGTGGAACTGCAAGACAAGCTCTATGGTAGTGGCGAGAGTCTCAGGATGACCACCGCTTTTTTCGAGAAAATAATGGTTACTGTCTGACTGTGTACGCAGAAGAAGAAGAAGAAGAGGTACTGTCACTGACTGATAGAGGCACTGTCACTGACTGATACAGGTACTGTCACTGACTGATAGAGGTACTGTCACTGACTCATAGAAGTACTGTCACTGACTCATAGAAGTACTGTCACTGACTGATATAGGTACTGTCACTGACCGATACAGGTAATGTCACTGACTGATAGAGGTACTGTCACTGACTGATAGAGGTACTGTCACTGAACCGTCACTCGTCGTTAGTTACGACGATATTTTTTTAAATAACGGTGAGATGTCAGAAAATGTTCTCAATCTCTGAACACAGCTGTCTCCATTGTTATTTGTATATTTTACGTGTTTCCCTCACTAGTTTCTACTGGTGGAGGTGTGGCTATTCCACCCCAGACAGTAGTCAATTGGGTGATATTAAGAAGCATAAACCAGTGCTTGGATGTATGTGTGCTTCTGTATGTACCTATGCTAGGTTTGTGCACTCTCAGAAGCCAGCCGAACCAAAGTGCAATGGAAGGGCCTCACCATGAGGGCGCGTGTGAAAGTTGTGCAAAAATGTGATTGTTGGACAGAGTTAAATGAAACAGAGTGAGGTAAGAAGAGAGAGGAAAACAAAACCTTGTTAATAAGCCTCACCGATCGCCAGGAATGTGAGTCAACCGTGACCTGGGCTTATCTGCCGGTGAACGCCAGCAGGCCTATTTTTCATTGTTACAAATTTTCGTTGACAATAACATGTCTGAATCAGTTACTTTGCAGTCATTATTAACCTTGCATTCACTGGTAGTCGTTCGAATTTAAGGTATAATAGGAAAGTGCCATTATTCATGTGTACTACCGTGAAAGTTTTAAAGTTCTACTTTTTATAGTTTGTATGTTGCATTTGTTTTAGTACACAAGTACTTAAAAGATAAAATCTTGCACAATTTGAAAATTACTACTTCCCCGCCACTTACAAAATTAAAGTTGAAGCAAATAAATTCATCTACCCCATACAGAGCTCTCTGTGAACAAATCAAGCCAAGGACATTCAGCAAACTAGTGCAATAAACATTTCTGTGTGGAAATGTCAGATCAGAAATCAGACTATTTTGTTTTGGAAAGATCACACCACCAGCTGATAATGGATCACAACATTGAAACACACATGAGGTGCTTGAATGGCTTGTGTCGAATATATGGAGAGAGGACATTGTCAAAGAAGGACAAAGATCAACAGAAAGAAACCCACTATTATGTAGAGCCTTTCAAAATGATTTTGTTTATTATTTTTGATTTCGACATAAATTCAGAAGTGGATGTAAAACATTGGGCCACCTTGTGTTTAAAGTGTCGTTTCAAGATTACTAATTTACAGAGTAGAGAGAGTCAAACTTCTCTAAATCAAGCTAAACTGCTTGTTGATAACAGTGCATCCAACTGGACGGAATACAATCCTTACATCCAAGATTTCTCAGTTTGTAGCCATCATAAAAGTATGAGGCGTAGCAAGACTTTCCATAAGAAAGATAAGGAAACTGATACGAAAGATAATATCCAGGTGTGAAGGATAATATCCAGGTCCGACTTCTATCCAACGATTGGTCAGATTCGTTTGTCAGTCATCACAGCGGACATGTGCTCATCTCAGCCTCGTTCCTACCTTCAAGTCTCCATAGCTTAAATGACATCACGGTTTTCCCACATTCAACTGTAACAAAATACTCAATTCTAACATCATTCACCCACTCCACTGTAACATCATCAGCACACTCCATTTTAACATTATTCACACCTTCCACACACCCCAAAATAACATCATCCACACACTCCACACATTCCATTCTAGCAACATCCACACCATACACGCCATCAATATACTCCATTCTTACAACATCCACATCTGCATCACCTACCTAGAAACTAGAAGGGCAGTGCTACATCTCCCACACTATTTCTAACAACTGCATCTACATTATCATACGTGCCCAAACTAAAAGACATCACTACATCTCCCATAATGAACAAGAAATGCAAGTGTCATCAATCACTAAACAAAGCTACACAAGAACCCCTAACACAAGAGGCCCTAACATAAGAACCCCTAACACATGACCCCCCTAACAAAAGAGGAAGAGCCATTATGGACGTATTTGGGTATGAGAAAGTTGTATACCAGCACAGATGACATCATACAATTTAAAACAGGAGAACAGCCTTTGGTATATCAAAGGATAGCTGTCCCACGGAAAGAAACATCTCAGATTAGAACTCCAACTATGTCCCACGGAAAGAAACATCTCAGATTAGAACTCCAACTATGTCCCACGGAAAGAATCATCTCAGATTAGAACTCCAACTATGTCCCACGGAAAGAAACATCTCAGATTAGAACTCCAACTATGTCCCACGGAAAGAATCATCTCAGATTAGAACTCCAACTATGTCCCACGGAAAGAAACATCTCAGATTAGAACTCCAACTATGTCCCAGGGAAAGAATCATCTCAGATTAGAACTGCAACTATGTCACACGGAAAGAAACATCTCAGATTGGAACTCCAACTATGTCCCACGGAAAGAATCATCTCAGATTAGAACTCCAACTATGTCACACGGACAGAATCATCTCAGATTAGAACTCCAACTAAAAGGAAATAATCTAGCCTAATTGAAAGTGTACATAAGCGTATCGCTGGACATTTTTGTGGAGGTATTCGCCTTATTTATCTATTCCCCAAGGTGGTGTGCGTTGCTCTACGGTTTTTATTTTGCGCTCGTCGGCCAAGTGCATCAGACTTCGGCATGCATTTTGTGTAAGGGGATGCTTCCTCCTGCATTTTCTAAGGGTTTGCTTCCCCGGGGTAACGACCGGTGCTGTGATGGGGATCGAACCCAGCACCTTGTGCTTATGAGCCGTGTCACTTAACCATTAGTCCACGCCGACCCTGCTGGACAGCCAGATGAATCTTGAGAGAGACAATATGTAGCAGAACTTAAGAAAGTCCCAACAAAACAGCGAACCACCATATGCCAATAAGAGTGCATGTCAGTGATTGACGTATTGTAGTTAGTAACAATATGACTAGTTCAAACAGTAAGTTTACTTTGAGGAAACGGAATAAATATATTATCGAGAAATACCATCTTGGCTTGGCTTCGTGGCTTGGCTTAGTTCGTTCTCAATCTCCCGCTACCAATCCCTGAAAGGGCTTGAAGTAGCAGAATGTAGTCCAGAGAACGGAATGCGTTGTGTCGTAGTTTACAGCTTGGCTGCGATATGTGCACCTTTCGGACCAACACATCCGACTTCAGCAAGCATTTTTTGAGAACTGGGTTAGCATTCCAGCTTCATTCCCTTCTCCTTAGCCAGTCTGCCCTGCTGCAGCCTGTTATCCAGGATCACCGCGTGGAGGTGTAGAAGGGTCTTGACAGCTCTGGTTCGCTGGCCCTGACGCTAGCAGTCAGCTATGGGTCACTGACCACTGCAGCTCATGCGCTGCTCAGCATCTTGATCATAGCTATCTTCGAGTTGATTTCTTACATGACTTTGTATAAATTTATAACGGACTTGTTCTGACTAAGTAGTTTTCTGGTGGAATGTTGTAAATCAACCATCACTTTCAGCCCTTCCTTACATGTCCTACACTACAAACGTGGCGAGATGCTAGTACTAGGTATGTATAGTGTATATGTAAAGTACACATAGATTCTGTGGAGGTAGAGTCCGACTTTTTATGTTTAAATCGGAACTCCCTGAAATGGTTTTAACTTCTCATTTCCAGTGTGTTCTTATCTTATTTAGACAAAACAAAAGAGTCTAGAATATTGGAATTATAACCAACACACACCCCCCCCCCCCTTAATTTGTTGAATAGGAATATCCATAGGGACGGTGATAGGGTTGTCTGTTTACGCTAAAATACATTTTTAAAACATGTATACTGAAAGTCACAAACCAAAATTTAACTGTGAGTCGTGGTAAGTAATTTTACCCAGTTTCCGAATTTGACCCCTTTACTTGGAAATAAGGCTATTGTGATTTAAAGTAGCGAGATTTAACTAAAGTGTAGGGGACATGTGGTCCTAGCCTGGAAGGAAAAGTCAGGCTCTTTTTTGTGTGCAAACTTTTCATTTAAAAAATTTGGGGCCGAAGATCCAGAACAGTGTATGTGCTGGCAGCATCTGGTGTGTTTGCACCATAGGCAGCCCACCAGAGCTGGTCAAGACCCTAGTAAGGCTCCAAGCAGCTGCCCTGGAAACAGGCTGCACTAATGTAGTCTGGATAAAGGAACATGGATTATAGCGACAGGACAAACCCGGTGCTCGAAAAAGCTCGCTGAAATCTGATGTGTCAGGCCTAAAGGTGCCCATATTGCGGCCTCGTTGTAAACTGTGACACAATGTCCTTTTCAGGATAAACGACGAGGAAGATTTTAAAAAAATTGTAAGGGCCCCCAAATGAGGCCCCTACAATCTTGACTTAACTTAACTTAACTTAACTTAACGTCTTTATACTGGTTTAGAAGACCCTGCTGAGTCTGTATACAACCAGTTACACTTACATCACCTTGCTCTAAAAGCTATGCGCATCCAGTTTATTCTTAAATGCATTAACTGTCCCTGCCTCCACTACCTCCCCCGGCAATGCATTCCAAGTAGACACCATTCCCTGACTAAAAAAATATTTCCTAATACCTAATCTGGACCTCTCTTTAATCAGCTTGTAGCTATGCCCTCGTGTTATTGTAGGTGACTGTATTAAAAAAACAAACTTGTTATAGTCTAATTTATCCATTCCTCTGATCATCTTATAAACCTGTATTAAGTCACCACGACGTTCTAAATTGCAGCTTAGCCAACCTATTAGGATGTACTATGAAATCTGTAAACACTTATGTCGGCTTCAGCAGAGAGTTATGGTGAACCTTACTCTCTGGCTTGGCACAGTGCTGTTACATGACCCATCCGTCAGGTCTCACAGCCCCTAGACAGAATTATAACAAAAATAAGTCTAGAATCCCAAGGAACCCCGTAATACGTTTCTAGCGAATTTCCATAAGGGAAGCGGAAACAGGTTGCTGAATCACGCATGCGCATTGCAGATTTAAGGAAGAGGCAAGGCGCGAAGACCACCATATTTGTGAATCTCATTCCTGAATTTTAATTGGGTATTACCAGAACATTTTTAAATAGATGCCTTTCACATGAAAATTTTAAAAAAATTTTATGTGTTTGCCTCACTAGTTTCTACTGGCGGAGGCGCGCCTATTCCACCCCAGACCGTAGTTAATTTGGGCGATATTAAGACGCATAAACCAGTGCTTGGATGCGTGTGTGTATCTGTTTGTACATATCACTTCATTATACATTTTATAGCCTACAGTCTTGAGAAAGACGTGAACATTGATGGATGAACAGAAATGGAAAACTAATTCATAAGATGGTGAGCTCTGATGCCTCTCTTGGTGATTTCCTTGGTTACAGGAAATAATCTTTAGAAGAAGAATCCAGTTTATTTGATGTTATATTCTTTTTTACCGATCTGTGTTCTTCTGTCATATTATTAGCCTTCGTTTTTTAAGGGCACGATCAATAGATTAATGGACGGAAAAAGAAAGTTAACATTCCATATTGAATTATGGTATCTTCTTATGTTATTTGCGCTTCAGTTCCAGGTGAAGCATACGATTCCCACTACAGGTGGTCAAGTTGCAAGAACATTGTCTGTATTTGAACACTTACAGTAGCGATGACTTCCAAATGTTATTTAGATTTGAAAAACTAAATCACTGAGTGAACGTATCAAGCACAAGGTATTTAACTCTAACGTCATCTCAGTGCTCAGAAAGGGTTGTGAAAGCTAGAAAAGCAAAAGAAAAGCTTGAAAATAGGTTGAATGCATTTCAAAGTAAATGCATTAATCGTCTTTTGGGCTTTGCCTGGAAAGATATCATATACGAACTCAGTCCAACCAAAAGTATGTTTCTAATGTCATCAGCGAGAAACGTCGGGCGTACACAGGGCAAGAGATACTGGTGAATAATAATAGACTCACGCTACAGGCGATTATATGGAAACCTATAGGCAAAAGAAAGCGAGGTGGACCAAGAAAAACTCTATGCAGAACAATCACCAGGGAGGGTGCAGCTATGGGGCTACGGAACATGCAAGGACTACAGAGAAGGGTGCCGGACCGACCGAACTGGAGAATTGTAAGTTAGCTGTGGCTTATGCGCCGTCTTAGCATTAAAGGACGAGAGAGAGAAATATATATATATATATATATATATATATATATATATATATATATATATATATATATATAGAGAGAGAGAGAGAGAGAGAGAGAGAGTAAGAAAAAGAGAGAGGGACATGGAAAGAGAGAGAGGGATAAACAAAGATAGAGAGACAGAAAGATTCCTTTAAATTTATGTACTAACATAATATGTAAAGTTAGGTCCCTTTTTAGTCTTCCCTTCGTACATAGGAGACCATTTTTAATGTAGTTAAGGCCAGAGTCTTTAGTCAATAGACCAATGTAGGTAAGGGAGACCGGAAAACTGGTTCTGTAACTGGGATCAAGAAGCTGAGTAGTGCATGGGCTGTATCGGTTGGAGACCCAAAGCTGCTTGCTAGCCTTAGGGCCAGCGACCCATAGCTGATCGCTAGCATTAGGGCCAGCGATCCATAGCTGATCGCTAGCATTAGGGCCAGCGACCCATAGCTGATCGCTAGCATTAGGGCCAGCGATCCATAGCTGATCGCTAGCATTAGGGCCAGCGACCCATAGCTGATCGCTAGCATTAGGGCCAGCGACCCATAGCTGATCGCTAGCATTAGGGCCGGCGATCCATAGCTTATTGCTAGCATAAGGGCCAGCGACCCATAGCTGATTGCTAGCGTTAGGGCCAGCGACCCATAGCTGATTGCTAGCATTAGGGCCAGCGATCCATAGCTTATTGCAAGCATTAGGGCCAGCGACCCATAGCTGATCGCTAGCATTAGGGCCAGTGACCCATAGCTGATCTCCAGCATTAGGGCTAGCGACCCATAGCTGATTGCTAGTATTTAGGGCCAGCGACCCATAGCTGATCGCTAGCATTAGGGCCAGTGACCCATAGCTGATCGCTAGCATTAGGGCCAGCGACCCATAGCTGATTGCTAGAATTTAGGGCCAGCGACCCATAGCTGATTGCTAGCATTAGGGCCAGCGACCCATAGCTGATTGCTAGCATTAGGGCCAGCGACCCATAGCTGATCGCTAGCATTAGGGCCAGCGACACTTAGCTGATCGCTAGCATTAGGGCCAGCGATCCATAGCTTATTGCTAGCATTAGGGCCAGCGACCCATAGCTGATCGCTAGCATTAGGGCCAGTGACCCATAGCTGATCGTTAGCATTAGGGTCAGCGATCCATAGCTGATTGCTAGTATTTAGGGCCAGCGACCCATAGCTGATTGCTAGCATTAGGGCCAGCGACCCATAGCTGATTGCTAGCATTAGGGCCAGCGACCCATAGCTGATTGCTAGCATTAGGGCCAGCGACCCATAGCTGATTGCTAGCATTAGGCCCAGCGACCCATAGCTGATTGCTAGCATTAGGGCCAGCGACCTATAGCTATCAAGACTCTTCTTACCCACCACTTGGTGATCCTGGATAACAGGCTACATCAGGACAGACTGGCTATAGAGAAGGGCGGGCAGACTGGCTATCGAGAAGGGCGGGCAGACTGGCTAATAGAGAAGGGCGGGCAGACTGGCTATAGAGAAGGGCGGGCAGACTGGCTATAGAGAAGGGCGGGCAGACTGGCTATAGAGAAGGGCGGGCAGACTGGCTATAGAGAAGGGTGGGCAGACTGGCTATAGAGAAGAGCGGGCAGACTGGCTACGGAGAAGGGCGGGCAGACTGGCTATAGAGAAGGGCGGGCAGACTGGCTATATAGAAGGGCGGGCAGACTGGCTATAGAGAAGGGCGGGCAGACTGGCTACGGAGAAGGGAGGGCAGACTGTCTAAGGAGAGGAGGGCATACTGGCTACGGAGAAGGGAGGGCAGACTGGCTAAGGAGAAGGGAGGGCAGACTGTCTAAGGAGAGAAGGGCAGACTGGCTAAGGAAAAGGGAGGGAAGACTGGCTAAGGAGAAGGAGGGCAGACTGGCTAAGGAGAGAAGGGCAGACTGGCTAAGGAAAAGGGAGGGAAGACTGGCTAAGGAAAAGGGAGGGAAGACTGGCTAAGGAGAAGGAGGGCAGACTGGCTAAGAAAAATGAATCAAGGAGGGAAGACTAACCTGGTACCAAAAAATGAAATACTGAAGTTGGATGTGATGGCCCGAAATGTGCAAATATGGCATTCAAGCTGTAACTACGACACAGCGCACTCGGGACTATATCCTACTATTTGCAAAGTCCTTTTTACGGCTTGGTAGCTGGAGTTTAAGAACAAACGAAGAAGACAAAAATATATCTGTGTCGTTGGGAATATGATTGGCTCTGAGGGCTGGGTCAGTTGAGCCGGGGTACGTAGCGTGACTGGGATGTGCCAGAACTAGGCGAGGTCACCGCCGTTGATTGGCAGGGCCGTCGAGATCGGAACGTGCCCTCAATCTTCAAGTGGAACCAGCTATGCAGCGGCACTTTCCCTCGATAAAAAAGATTTGCAATTTATGAATTGCTGATTTTCTACCGCGGTGTCGTCATCTAACATGCGCTCATTGATAGACTTCAAAATGTCACTGGTATCCATACCTAGTGTACTTGTAGTTGAACCACGTGAAGTCGGGATGTCAGTTCTTTCGTTCCCCTGAACCCGAGACTGACCATAGCAGTAGTTGCACACCATCCTCCCAAGGTTTGATGTCTGTATAGCTGCCATCCACACATGCCTTGGCCAGACCTTCTCTACCTTCTGAAGCAAAAAGTAGGAGTCTTAAACGAAGATTGCAATTGTTATACCATTTGACAGATCTACCCACGGATCACCCCATCAGAGCACCAAGTAGTTTGGGAACCAGTAAAATAAGTAGTTATGATTAGTTTGACCATACATCAGATTTAGAACCGTTTAACTATACTCTGCGTTAAGACGTAAACATTCCGAGGCAACAACGCGTCTCACAGAGTGCTGATCATTTATCAAGAAGAATAGGGAACGCGATGATGGACTTTTCCTGCAAAAATAGAAGACGCGTCTGAGGGCGGGACGGGGGAGATTATTTAAGTCTGACACACCTCGGACTAGTGAGCAGTTGAGATATAAGAAACCAAACATAAGAGATGGGAGGCAACTGGTACACATGTAGCTGAAATACAAGTAGCTGATAGAAAAGAGATGACAGATAGCAGATCTGACATAGGTAGTTCAGACACAGGTAGTTGAGAGATTGGACAGAGGTAGTTGAGAGATTGGACAGAGGTAGTTGAGAGATTGGACAGAGGTAGTTGAGAGATTGGACAGAGGTGGTTGAGAGATTGGACAGAGGTAGTTGAGAGATTGGACAGAGGTGGTTGTGAGATTGGACAGAGGTGGTTGAGAGATTGGACCGAGGTAGTTGAGAGATTAGACAGAGGTAGTTGAGAGATTGGACAGAGGTAGTTGAGAGATAGATAGGACACAAGTGGTTGAGAGATCAGACACAAGTCGTTGAGAGATAGAACAGAAATGGTTGAGAGATTGGACACAAGTGGTTCAGAGATTAGACAGAGGCGGTTAAACATTTGAACAGAGGTAGATCAGACGTACATATCTGAGGGATCGGTCACTATTGGATGGGACACCAGTAGTTGAGAGACACACTGAGTAGAGACGAGTCCAGAAACAGACAACAACCTGACAGGTAGATGCATGAACACCCCCCCCCCCCCCCGGTAAATATCCTTCGTTCATGTTTTCCCCCCAGAATAATTAGATAAACCAAGAAATATAGGACGTAGCTTAGAAGTGGTAGAAAACTTGGTTGTATAGTGATCCATGTGAATGAATCCTGGGACCTTAGCATCGATGTTCAAACTGTGGGCTATACACGCTTTTAGTGTTGCCATCAAGATAGGTGTGTATCGTGCTGTTGTGTTAACCACCCTACCGTACGCATGCAAAATATGGACAGTCTATAGCAGGCATGTCAGGACACGTAATGATTTCCATGTAAACTGTCTCCGCAGACTGCACAGGATGGGTTGGCAGGACAGAGTGCCCAACTCTGAAGTCCTCAGCAGGGCTAGACTCTCTGGCATCCATACGCTGCTACATAGAGCACAGGTCAGATGCACAGCGCATGTTGTTCGCATGTAAGATGAGCGCCTCCTTAAACAACTGTTGTACGATAAGCTCATGACAGGTGAGGGGGAGGGTGGGGGAACGACAAAAGAAACGATACACAGACACTCTAAAAGTTTCTTTGAAAAGTTTCTCCATTGATGGTGCTGACTGGGAGCTACTTGCTCCGAACCGCTCAGCCTGGCGCACTGCCGTCACACATGGTGCTTGCACCGTTGAGCAGAGGACCATCACTGAGGCACAGGACAGGCAAGCTGCACAAAAGGAAAGAATGCAAGACTGCCCAACAACAGAAACTGTTCACGTGTGCCCCACGTGCGGTATAGTCTGTCACGCTCAAATTGGACTGACCAGTCACATCTGAATAAACATGTCTGCCGTTGTCGCAAGTTTCACTTGCGATTAGTAACTAACTAACTAACTAACTAACTAACTAACTAACTAACTAACTAACTGACTGACTAACTAACTAACTAACTAACTAACTAACTAGCTAACTAACTAGCTAACTGATTGACTGACCGGCTGGCTGACTGACTGACTGACTGGCCGGCTAGCTGACTGACTGACTAACTAACTAATACACGCATGACCGGATAGAGTAGTTAGGTAGTTTTAGAGAAAAGCAGAAGTAGAGGCATTGCTTTCCCTGTTTTGCCGATTGTCTCCCTGTTGTAGCCGTTGTTGACAATAAATTGATCATGTAAGATAAATTGATCATTTGGAGTGTTCGCGCAGTGTAGGTCAGTCACATGGTGTAGTCTGTCCCCAGGGACCAGTATAGAAGAAATAAAGGGGGTTCTGCCACAAGAGGTCTCAGATAGCCATCTCATAGTTGCAGGCATTGCTTCAATGTCTATTCTTGTACTGGAGTTTGCTGTTCTGTACGAACTTCTCTGTTCTTGTACTTTAGTTTGCTGTTCTGTACGAACTTCTCTGTTCTTGTACTTGAGTTTGCTGTTCTGTACGAACTTCTCTGTTCTCGTACTTGAGTTTGCTGTTCTGTACGAACTTCTCTGTTCTCGTACTTGAGTTTGCTGTTCTGTACGAACTTCTCTGTTCTCGTACTTGAGTTTGCGGTTCTGTACGAACTTCTCTGTTCTTGTACTGGAGTTTGCTGTTCTGTATGGAGTTTGCTGTTCTGTACGAACTTCTACGTTCTTGTACTGGAGTTTGCTGTTCTGTATGGAGTTTGCTGTTCTGTACGAACTTCTCTGTTCTTGTACTGGAGTTTGCTGTTCTGTACGAACCTCTCTGTTCTTGTACTGGAGTTTGCTGTTCTGTACTAACCTCTCTGTTCTTGTACTGGAGTTTGCTGTTCTGTACGAACCTCTCTGTTCTTGTACTGGAGTTTGCTGTTCTGTACGAATCTCTCTGTTCTTGTACTGGAATTTGCTGTTCGATAAGAACCTCTCTGTTCTTGTACTGGAGTTTGCTGTTCTGTACGAACTTCTCTGTTCTTGTACTGGAGTTTGGTGTTCTGTACGAACCTCTCTGTTCTTGTACTGGAGTTTGCTGTTCTGTACGAACCTTTCTGTTCTTGTACTGGAATTTGCTGTTCGATAAGAACCTCTCTGTTCTTGTACTGGAGTTTGCTGTTCTGTACGAAACTCTCTGTTCTTGTACTTGAGTTTGCTGTTCTGTAAGAACCTCTCTGTTCTTGTACTAGAGTTTGCTGTTCTGTAAGAACCTCTCTGTTCTTGTACTTGAGTTTGCTGTTCTGTAAGAACCTCTCTGTTCTTGTACTGGAGTTTGCTGTTCTGTAAGAACCTCTCTGTTCTTGTACTGGAGTTTGCTGTTCTGTAAGAACCTCTCTGTTCTTGTACTGGAGTTTGCTGTTCTGTAAGAACCTCTCTGTTCTTGTACTTGAGTTTGCTGTTCTGTAAGAACCTCTCTGTTCTTGTACTGGAGTTTGCTGTTCTGCAAGAACCTCTCTGTTCTTGTACTGAAGTTTGCTGTTCTGTAAGAACCTCTCTGTTCTTGTACTGGAGTTTGCTGTTCTGTAAGAACCTCTATGTTCTTGTACTGGAGTTTGCTGTTCTGCACGAACCTCTCTGTTCTTGTACTGGAGTTTGCTGTTCTGCACGAACCTCTCTGCTCAGCAACGACCTGCTCTCCCTCTCATTCTTGCCGAAAAGCCTCAACCTGATATCTCCCTTCCTAGCACCAAGGGATCGGCATATATGATGCAGTCCCTATACTGCATGTTATCATTTAACAGCTTGTTAATCTCGAGGTCTGCAACGTAAGTGCTAAACATAAATGCTTTTCAAAGTTCATATCTCATTAAAATGAATACGTGTTCGTTATTTATTTACTGACTTGGGTTCGTGTAAATAAAAGTCATATAATTGGTCGACGCAGAACCGTTGGAGCAAGTAAGGAAACTTCGGCTCCCAACAACGCTTTGCAGTACAAGCAGACATTACAAGCAGTTTAAAATAAGTCAAATCATTGCATGCTGGCTACACAAGAAATGATGGTTATTACCAGTTGAACATAAGAGAGCAGGTGGTGGTCTTGGAACTCCGCACAGGCCACAACAACAAACTGAGGTACCAATATACTGAAGATAGATATTATTGACGGATACACCGGTAGTACAGTGGAAATTAAAAAAAAAATGTATTTATATTTTTTTTTGCGTTCGCCTTATTTTTCTCTAATCCCTAAGGCGGTGTGCGTTGCACTGTGGTTTTTATTTTGAGCCTGTCCGCCCAGTGCATCCGACTTCAGTATGCATTTTATGTAAGGGTCTGCTTCCTCCTGCATTTTCTAAGGGTTTGCTTTCCCGGGGTAACGGCCGGTGCTATGAGGGGGATCGAACCCAGCACCTTCGGGTTGTGAGCCGTGCCACTTAACCACTAGGCCACGCCGCCTCTTTACAGTGGAAATGACCTCTGAACATCTGCAAAACTGCCCGATAAACGAAATCCAAATAAAGCACATGTAGCCATCACCAGTGCCAACACTAGACAGGCTCTATGGCAGTGTCGACAGGATGACCGCCGCTTTCTTTTAACAAATTCAAGACGATATCTGACAACGCACGAAGAAGAAAAAGGAAGTAAATCACGGTTTATGGTATCCGCAATGATGTATGAATACTATTCTTTTCTGTGATCGTTGGCCAATGATTGGCGAGCACTCAATGTCCAACACGACTGATGGAATCTTTTAAAGTAGCAACCCCCTTTCACTTCGTGCAGTCTGCAACTGCCTTTCATAAACTGCAAAAGCTTTATTTTCTAATATTTTATTTCAGCTTCTATATTTGTAAGCGTCAGAGTGACTGAGCTGTCAGAACGTTTATCTTCACGGGTAAGGGACAGAGTTCGTTTCCAGATCTCGACACGCTCAAGTCCATGTGTATGTAATGAAGTAAAATAGGGAACATCTCGTTAACATACCATTGTGACATATTCGGAATACGATGTTAGGCCCTTACTTTTTGACCAACTAGACGTGATGTAGTCAGCATCACACGGTCCGCGTTTACTTCCCAGATTGTTATGGTACCAACTTTTTGAGGCTGAGCCGCCCCCGGGATTCCTTTAGCGAAGGGAAAAAAATCCCCACAAACTATGAACCGAACTCCGATCGTTCGGCTTGGAAGTCTGTGCACAAATCACTGTCCTAACTGAATATCTGACTGATAATTTTAGAAAAATAGCAGTGAAGAAGGGAATGTGTCACGCGACCTTCAGCAAACAACCGAGACCTAGTACAGGGATATCTCTAACGTTTCATCCCTGACGGCAGTGTTTGTGATTTGATAATATGTGCCTTTTATTCCACAATAGTTAACTAGCAATCGAGTCAGTACTGTTCAAGTCGTGAATTATTTCCATTTTCTCACTTTCAATGCCTCAGGGTTGGTCGAGGTATGGGGTAAAAAGCGTCGTAAATCAAATATCAACTAAGTGCTTGGTGTAAATAATTAGACAAACAAATATAAGTCGCCTTCATGTGTGCGCAATATAAACAGCCATAACCTGTCTCCGCCAGGAACTGACAGTCCCAATCATAATTGACGTAAGAGTTACCGCTATCGTCTTCTGCTCACCGATGATAGACACAAATTTATATTGGAAAAACTTTAAACTTCCTCATGGGATGTCTAACAATATAATGGAATGAAAGCATTCGATAACTTATCCGGAGATTTCTGTTTTCTTTTCGTCTCTCTCTCTCTCTCTCTCTCTCTCTCTCCCTCTTTTTCTCCCTCCTTCCTGTTTTCTCTATAAATTAATCTTAAGGATCTCTCCTCTGGCCACTAAAAGCAGTACAGTGCCATATCTCTATAATCCAAAGGCCTGCAATTTCCTATTTATTTCATTTTACGTCATCCTTTACATTCTCCATGCAGTTCTTTAATTTGTTCGCCTTCTTCTTCTTCATTGTCTTCTTCTTCACCTTCTTCTTCTTCATTGTCTTCTTCTTCACCTTCTTCTTCTTCATTGTCTTCTTCTTCACCTTCTTCTTCTTCATTGTCTTCTTCTTCTTTGTCTTCTTCTTCGTTGTCTTCTTCTTCATTGTCTTCTTCTTCGCCTTCTTCTTCTTCATTGTCTTCTTCTTCACTGTCTTCTTCTTCATTGTCTTCTTCTTCGCCTTCTTCTTCTTCATTGTCTTCTTCTTCACTGTCTTCTTCTTCATTGTCTTCTTCTTCGCCTTCTTCTTCTTCATTGTCTTCTTCTTCGTTGTCTTCTTCTTCATTGTCTTCTTCTTCATTGTCTTCTTCTTCACTGTCTTCTTCTTCATTGTCTTCTTCTTCGCTGTCTTCTTCTTCATTGTCTTCTTCTTCGCTGTCTTCTTCTTCACTGTCTTCTTCTTCATTGTCTCCTTCTTCGCTGTCTTCTTCTTCACTGTCTTCTTCTTCATTGTCTTCTTCTTCGCCTTCTTCTTCTTCATTGTCTTCTTCTTCATTGTCTTCTTCTTCGCCTTCTTCTTCTTCATTGTCTTCTTCTTCATTGTCTTCTTCTTCGCTGTCTTCTTCTTCATTTTCTTCTTCTTCGCCTTCTTCTTCTTCGTTGTCTTCTTCTTCATTGTCTTCTTCTTCGCTGTCTTCTTCTTCACAGTCTTCTTTGTCGTCCCCTTCTTAGTTATCTGCTTCTTCTTCCTTTTACTTGGTTTTCTTCTTTGGCGTCTTTTTTTTCTTCTTCTTCGCCCTCGTCTTCTTCTTTATATTCTTCTACTGTGTATTCTTTTTCTTCTTCTTTTATTCTTCTTCTTTCTTCTCATCGTCTACTTCTTCGACGCACATTGTGAATAGGAGGTTGTGATATTGTGTCGCAGTTTACAGCCAGGCTGCGATATCTGCGCCTTTCGGCCTGACTTATCTGGTTTCAGCACTTCTCTTCAGAGACCAGTTTCGCCTTTCCTCTGCGATCTCTATTCCCTTAGCCAGACTATACAAGCGCAGACTGTTTTCGGAACTGGTACTTGGGAGTCATCATAGGGTCTTGGTCAGCTATAGTTTTGTGACCCTGTAGCGAGAATCCAGCTTTGAGTCGCTGGCTACTGACTGCTTATTTCCCTGCCACCTTTTCTACCACTGAAAATATTTTCACCGATTTTGTTTTAATCGTTAAAACCTCCGTGCCTTTGATGGGGCCTTTTAGTTAGTGACTTTGTTGTTGTTGTTGTATGTCCACGATGAGTAAGTTTACTCTTTCATTCGACCTGAAAGTGGTGTTAAGTAACGGGTTGCAGTAGCTATCCTTACATCCCGAGTGTGAGGACGAAAGTGGACATAGGTCCTATAAACTGTTGTGTGGCCTCATTTGCATGACGTTCACTACTATGAAGATCACGTCGATCCACATCTCGTCAGCTAGGCCACTGTTTCCCTATTCACTGATCTGGTGCTGGTCCGCAGAATTTCTTGTCAGTCCGCGAAAAGTTACTGCGGTTTAAACACTGAACTATTTACTGTTCGGTTTCTAGTTGTTTTAAATAACTTTAGAATTTTCACTTTGCAACATTGGATTTCAAAACGAATGAGCAAAATATTTTTAGAAAGGTTTTGTTTTATTCTGTTAGAACTGTCCGCAGAAATGTTCCTTACTTTCACTGATCCGCAAAAATGTTTCCTACTTTCACTGGTCCGCAAAAATGTTTCCTACTTTCACCGGTTGCCGGGACTGAGTGGTCTAAAGGTAAGACGTCGGCCTCGAGTACTGGAGATTGCGGGTTTAAATCACGGTGGAGACTATGATTTTTTTCACGTGGACTTTCTAGTATTTCCCCAGATCTCTCAGTAGTAGAGATCGGACGCCAGTGTGCAGTGTCGCGCCCGCTATAAATCCTAAGGCAGTTGGAGATCGACAAGAGTAGGCTCAGCAGCCGCTGCCGGGGCAAAATTCCAAATTATGTTAAAAATCTAGCCAATCTATTACGGGATCCTCGCTCGTGCTACGGAGCTCGTGCATTGTGCTGAGATTCTCCAAAAAAATGGAGAACAGAACATTATAGGTTAAACCGTGATAAATGACGTTGATTCTTCGACTAAACTAAAAACTAAATTAAACGATACTAAACTAAACGATACTAAACTATACTAAACTTAACTTAACTTAATTAAACGATACTAAACTATACTATACTGAACTCAACTAAACTAAACTACATTAAATGATACTAAACTAAACTAAACGATGCTAAACGATACTAAACTAAACTAAACGATACTAAACTAAACGGTACTAAACTATACTAAACTAAACAATTCTAAACTAAACTAAACGATATTAAACTAAACTAAACGATACTAAACTAAACGAAACGATGCTAAACTGAACTAAACGATACTAAACTAAACGATACTAAACTAAACTAAACTAAACGATACTCAACTAAACTAAACGATACTAAACTAAACTAAACGATACTCAACTAAACATATCCGCGAACATTTTTGTCCTATTTTCATTGCTCCGCAGGTGTACACGATTGGCACACACTGAGCTAGACAACGGCCTGTTTCCGCGGAAGTCTACATAGAAGACAGGCGTGGTGTTGGTCAGTATATTACCCCTGACTCTGATGCAACGCCCTGTTCAGCATAATGTACCACTCAGTTCACCAGTTAGTGACGGAGTGTGTCGTTAATTAAATTACTGCCCACGTAAAGTTGGCATTGCTTAATCGGCAAAAAAGGGCGGAAAACAAACATAATGTGAAGCAAGATTGATGCATACGCTAACTTACACACACAAGGGGCGTTCAGAAAGTAATGCACCACATCGTTTTTCTTAGCTAATAATAAACAAAGAAACATGAAATGTTGCACACTTCAAATATGGCATGTGTCAATTGTGTGTACACAATTACAACACAATCGGACAATTAATACGCCTGCACTAAACCGTTGAAATGGATCATGTTAACAACTTGTGTTATAAGCAGCGAATTGGGATATAATTTCTTGTTGCAGAGAAGGAAAAGGTTGTGAACATTAGCGAGCGTCTATGTGATGTGTACGAAAGTTTTGTTGTCAAAAGAAGTGCATTTAGTCGCTTGGTTCAGAGAATCAAAGAATCAGCAAGTGTAGATACACAGCTGCTTGATCGGCCGCGCAGTGGATGTCCTGTCACAGCCACCAACGTAGAAATGCGTTGCCGCCATTATTCTTACTGCTAGGCGAATCAATAACTGGTCTTACAGCTATCAATCAGCATTGGTAATGCAAACTCAGTTATAAAAACTAGGATCCTCTAAGGTTTGCGCAAGATGGGTTCCTCGAAGTCTCACAAATAACCACCGATTGCAAAGGAGAACAATTTCTTCTGAATTGTTGGAGCGTTTCTTTCCTGATGGAGACAACGTTTTGGCTAATATCGTTTCAGGGGACGAAACCTGGGAACATCATTTTGAACATGAGACAAAAAGACATTCCATGGAGTGATATCCCCCGCAATCACCACGAAGAACAAAATTCAAGACAACTCCATCAGCTGGAAAGGTCATGATCACTGTCTGTTGGGACATTGAAGGTGTGATTCTTGTTGATGTGATGCCAAGACAAGAGACAATCAATTCTCAAGCTTAGATTAAGACATTGAAAAAACTCAATCAACGTTTCTGCAGAGTTCGGTCGCACAAGAATCCAGCAGAATTGCTTCTCCTTCACGACAATGCGTGCCCTCAAAAGTCTGGCAACACGGGAAGCAATCACCAAATTGGGTTGGACTGTACTACCCCATCCACCCTATAGTCCCGATTTGGCACTCTCTGATTTTCATCTGTTTTGTCCACTCAAAGATGCACTCTCTAGGACAAGGTTATAAGATGATGAAGAAGTGATTCATGCAGCCAAGAAATGGCTACATGATCAAGACAAAACGTGGTACTCGCTGGGAATACATGGACTTGTTTCGCGCTGGCATAAAGCTGTACAAGTTGATGGGAATTATGTTGAATAATATATATGTTTACATGACATATCCATGCATATTGTGTAGAAATATCATGCCTTTTTGAAAAAACAGCTGATGAGGAAAACGATGTGGTACATTACTTCCTGAATGCCCCTCGTATTTAGGTTTTGGAGAAGAAAGGTGTTAAAGGCGAAATTACGAACATCAAGTTCTACTGCGAGACATTGCGCAAATTGGAAATAAATGACATTTCATAAGCAAAGATTCAGACTTGACAATTCCCAGAGCGGTCGCCCCCACTTCGAAATGTTCAGTATATTTATATAGCCTTAAAAAAGGACATTCACTGATTTTAGTCCATCTTATTTCAGTCAACTGGGCCAATTATTTGAAAAATTCCGAAATTAGTTATGAAATTACAACAGTTTCTATTACACCTTATGAGCACGCGTTAACATGTGTTACAGGGATCCGAAATCGGAACAAAGAAAGTTACACCGCAACCTGCCCTGTATATCATCAAAGGTGAATTTGAAAAGTTGAGCTTAAGGCTCATAAAACATAAAAAACATAAGCTACACAAAGAAGAACAGAAAATCTATACGCTCCATGGACATATGGGAGATCAGTAGCGGCATATAGAAGGTAAGTAGCGATATGTGGAAGGTAAGTAGGTATATGTAAGGTAAATATGGAAGGTAGGTAGCGGCATACGGAAGGTAGGTAGCGGCATACGGTTGGTAAGAAGTGACATATGGAAGGTAAGTAGTGACATATGGAAGGAAAGTAACGACATATGGAAGGTTAAATAGATATATAGACGATAAGTAGCGACCTATGGCAGATAAGTATAAATAGGGAAGGTAAGTAACGGCATATAGAACGTAAGTAGCGACATGTGGAAGGTAAGTAGTGACATTTGGAAGGTAAGTAGCGGCATGTGGAAGGTAAGTAGCGGCATGTGGAAGGTAAGTAGCGGTATGTGGAAGGTAAGTAGCGACATATTGAAGTTAGTAGCGACATATAAAAGTTAAATAGCGACATATGGAAGGCAAGTAGCGACTTACGGATGGTAAGTAGTGCCATATGGAAGGTAAGTAGATATATACGAAAGGTAAGTAGCCACACACGTAAGGTAGGCAGTGAGATATGGAAGATATTCAACGACATTTGGAAGGTACGCAGCGACATTTAGAAAGTAAACAACAAAACAAACGAGGGAAGTAGCGAGAATTGGACGCTAAGCAGCGACATTTGGAAAGTAAACAACAAAACAAACAAGGGAAGTAGCGAGAATTGGACGCTAAGCAGCGACAATTGGAAAGTAAACAACAAAACATACAAGGGAAGTAGCGAGAATTGGACGCTAAGCAGCGACAATTAGAAGGTAACCAGAGACGTTTGGCACGTACGAAGCGACATTTGGAAGAAGAGCAGCGACATAGATAGGCAAATATGAATAAGATGCGCATTATAAAAATTGTGATCGTTTAAGAAAGGCAGAACACGACAGAAGCATTACCAGTTTAAGTAAAAGTAGAACACGAGAAGAGATTGGTGACCGAAATAGTATTCAGGATCTGTTCAGTTTGAAACATGACTAACAGCCAAGAGAATAACTTCCAGACTGCAGATATTCCCGAAAAGTTGGATCAGTCGCCCAATTGGTGTTTATTTCTGTTATTCTTGTTCATCTTCGTCCTCTTCATCATCCTTGGCTATCACCTTCGTCCTCGTCCTTCACCTTCGTCCTTATCCTTGTCTATCACCTTCGTCCTTGTCCTTGTCTGTCACCTTCGTCCTTGTCTATCACCTTCGTCCTCGTCCTTGTCTGTCACCTTCGTCCTTGTCCTTGACTGTCACCTTCGTCCTCGTCCTTGTCTGTCACCTTCGTCCTTGTCCTTGACTGTCACCTTTGTCCTCGTCCTTGGCTATCACATTTGTCCTCGTCCTTGGCTATCACCTTTGTCCTCGTTCTCGTCATCGTCCTTGGCAATCATCTTTGTCCTCGTCTTCTTCTTCTTCGTTTTCTTCTTCCGCGACCATAAGTCGTTTAGACTGGGAAATGATTCTTCAATAAATTGTGCGATCTCTTTCATATCTTTGATCTGGATTCCGTCGTACAGTGTCTCCACGAGGGGGAGTCGGCGTGTGCCCCGTTCTTCTCCTTCTCCTCATATCAATGTGCTGGGGGCCTGGGTCGTCCTGAAGTACATGTGCTGCTGCCATGTTTGCCAGGCCCTGAAGTACATGTGTTTCTGCCATGTTTGCCAGGCCCTGAAGTACATGTGTTTCTGCCATGTTTGCCAGGCCCCAGAAGTACATGTGCTGCTGCCATGTTTGCCAGGCCCTGAAGTACATGTGTTTCTGCCATGTTTGCCAGGCCCTGAAGTACATGTGTTTCTGCCATGTTTGCCAGGCCCCAGAAGTACATGTGTTTCTGCCATGTTTGCCAGGCCCTGAAGTACATGTGTTTCTGCCATGTTTGCCAGGCCCCAGAAGTACATGTGTTTCTGCCATGTTTGCCAGGCCCCAGAAGTACATGTGCTGCTGCCATGTTTGCCAGGCCCTGAAGTACATGTGTTTCTGCCATGTTTGCCAGGCCCTGAAGTACATGTGTTTCTGCCATGTTTGCCAGGCCCCAGAAGTACATGTGCTGCTGCCATGTTTGCCAGGCCCTGAAGTACATGTGTTTCTGCCATGTTTGCCAGGCCCCTGAAGTACATGTGTTTCTGCCATGTTTGCCAGGCCCTGAAATACATGTGTTTCTGCCATGTTTGCCAGGCCCCAGAAGTACATGTGTTTCTGCCATGTTTGCCAGGCCCCAGAAGTACATGTGTTTCTGCCATGTTTGCCAGGCCCCAGAAGTACATGTGTTTCTGCCATGTTTGCCAGGCCCCAGAAGTACATGTGTTTCTGCCATGTTTGCCAGGCCCCAGAAGTACATGTGTTTCTGCCATGTTTGCCAGGCCCCAGAAGTACATGTGTTTCTGCCATGTTTGCCAGGCCCCAGAAGTACATGTGTTTCTGCCATGTTTGCTAGGCTGCAGAAACCAAGGCTGGTGGTACCTATCTTGAATTTGGTGATCTCTCATTTTGTTGTTGCCAGTTAGGGGACGAAGTATAATAAGACCAGAACGGCTTTCTGGACACGTGTTATAAACAAAATGACATCCCACAGAACACAATGGTAGCGTCAACAAAATATGGACACAAGAAACAGAGTAGGCTCTTCCAAAGTTTGGACAAAATACATCAAACTCAACACATACTTAACTTTATACTGGTTTAGAAGATTCTGCAGAGTCTGTATGCAACCAGTTTCATTTACATTACCTTGCTCTAAAAGCTATGCGCATCCAATTTATTCTTAAATGCATTAACCGTCACTGCCTCCACTACCTCCCGTGGCATTGCATTTAATTCATTCTTCACTCTCTGACTAAAAAAATATTTCCTAATATCTAATCTGGACCTCTTTTTAGTAAACGTGTAGCTATGCCCTCTTGTTCTTGTGGGTGGCTGTATTTAATAAAACAAAAAAAAAACAACCTGTTATAGTCTAATTTATCAATTTCTGTGATCATCTTATAAACCTGTATTGTCACCTCGAATTCTTCTCTCTTCTAGACACTGTAGGACGGTTTTTCTGAGTCTTTCATCATAACCGTAATTCTGGAATCCCACTATCAGCTTTGTCGTTTAACTTAAATGAGTTAATCTATGTGCGAGTTCTCAGTTGGATGTTGTTGCAGCGTTCGCTTCTCACGGTTAAGTTACCCCGCTAGATTCCTTTATACACACGTTTCAGTCGACCCAGGTGTAAATGGACACCTGTTTTACTATTAGGCATCGAAAAGCAGAGAGGAAGGAAATTAGCCACCCCATACAAAGCTGCGACCTAGTGCAATGAAGTCTCTACACTTCATTCTCTGCAACATTGAATGGTGTAGGACTAATTTTTGTGTAAGTTCAAGAACCTGGTCACACATTCACACAAGATATTACTCAACGTTCCAGGGACAGGAAAGAAGCCCCCAAGAATCCGTTCACTAACGAAGCACTACAGAAGCATTTTTTTCTTTCTTTCCGCTGTTCTTTCTGATTGGGGCTTTCCAGCGTCAGGATATGAATAGGTTTCTTGACCGATCCCTAGTATGTGCTTCGTACACGGGGAGCTTTACCTCTTCTGTTGTTTCTGCTATCTATCTTTTGCGATGTCTGCCCTTGGCTCTGTATACATTGTATCTATATAGCATTGCTTTCTGAGGAACACTATCTGGTGTTTAACGTGTCTTGTAGCCGAACGATTTGGTTTGCTGTCTCTTGATGAGGTCTAGCAATAGTGTTGTACCTACTTGTCTCCTAATATCTTCGTTTCTGATTCTATCCATTCTTGTTACTTTAAATATTCTGCGCAGGCATTTCATCTCTGTTGTTACGATGTTTCTGTTAATTTTGTTTGTTAATATCCAATTCTGGTTCATTATTCAGAAGCATCATAGATCATACAACAGCCCTTATTTCAATCAACTTCTAAGGGGTCTCGACACAGGACCCAAACAGCCTGATGATCTGCCCTATCCACCTGAAAACATGCAATATGGATGACATGTTCAGAAGGAATGAGACTGCCATCCACGTGGCGGAAAATGGGTAACATAATGTCTGACGGGGTGCACAAGACAGGGGAAATAAATAAGTTCTAACATCTTATATAGATACAATCATCATCCACAAGACCCAATGCATATTTTAAAATCTGTGATGACTTATAAAGATCGAATGGTTTTTGACAGAGCTAGGTAATCGATAAGAACGTATGATACATGATTGAAAAGATTAATAATTTGTTTTTATCTGGCTAAAAATCAGACGCTGATGGGTCTCGTGAAGGAAAACGAACAATAAACACTTCTAGAACTCTTACCTTTTTCTGCTTGTACTTGATAGCCAATTTAAGCCTGGATAAGCGAACTTTATCACAGTTTTGTTCCTCAGTACAACTGTTGTCATGGTTTAGTATAATGGCAAGCTCCCTGGAGCCTCGTGTCTGTTCCAGGAGGTCCACAGCAAACTCCTGACACTTGTCCGCCAACTTTTCGTAGTCCGCCTTGAACTCGTTTTCCAGTTTGCTAAGCTGTTTCAGCTCACAGCTGAGCTCAAATGAGGTCAAGATGGGGTCTTTGCTGGACAGGCAGATGAGCGAGGGGCTCGCGAGGGCTTTATAAGCGTTGATGCGAGATCGAGAATGTCTGAGAGAGTCTTGCTGACTCCCTGTGATGCATTCCTTACAGCTGCACCGAGCGTTGTGTGGCTTCGGTATACGGTAGCCTCTGTCCAGCAAAATTTTAATGATCTCGTAGTTGTCCCGATGTCCGGCCAGGATGATTGGAGTGATGTCTGGGGTGAACGAACTTGATGGAACGGTGGTGATCAGTGACTGAAAGAACAAAACAAAAAAAATAACAAAAAAAAAAAAAAATTCATGAAAAAGATGCTTCCAGAAAGACATGTATGGTCTGTTCTTGATGGCAGAAACGTTAAGAACTGATGGATTTTAGTAATATGTCTTGATTGAAGTCCGCTTGTATTCCATAACCGCAAGTGTTGGATGATGAAAGGCGTTGTCATTTGAGACACGTTTCTCGTGTGGCAGGCAGGATGAATACATTATTGTTACTATTATTTTATTTTTATTATTTTGTTACTATTATTATTATTTTCATTTTCATTATCATACTAATAACAGAAAACAAATGGTACTGACATGACCCACAAATGGTTCTGACAGGACCAACAAATGGTTCTGACAGGACCAACAAATGGTACTGACAGGACCAACAAATGGTTCTGACAGGACCAACAAATGGTACTGACAGGACCAACAAATGGTTCTGACAGGACCAACAAATGGTTCTGACAGGACCAACAAATGGTACTGACAGGACCAACAAATGGTTCTGACAGGACCAACAAATGGTTCTGACAGGACCAACAAATGGTACTGACAGGACCAACAAATGGTTCTGACAGGACCAACAAATGGTACTGACAGGACAAAAAAATGGTACTGACAGGACCAAGAAATGGTACTGACAGGACCAACAAATGGTACTGACAGGACCAACAAATGGTACTGACAGGACCAACAAATGGTACTGACAGGAACAACAAATAGTACTGACAGGACCAACAAATGGTACTGACATGAGCAACAAATGGTACTGACAGGACCAACAAATGGTACTGACATGAGCAACAAATGGTACTGACAGGACCAACAAATGGTACTGACATGAGCAACAAATGGTACTGACAGGACCAACAAATGGTACTGACAGGAACAACAAATGGTACTGACAGGACCAACAAATGGTACTGACAGGAACAACAAATAGTACTGACAGGACCAACAAATGGTACTGACAGGAACAACAAATAGTACTGACAGGACCAACAAATGGTACTGACAGGAACAACAAATAGTACTGACAGGACCAACAAATGGTACTGACAGGACCAACAAATGGTACGGACAGGACCAACAAATGGTACTGACAGGAACAACAAATAGTACTGACAGGACCAACAAATGGTACTGACATAAGCAACAAATGGTACTGACAGGACCAACAAATGGTACTGACATGAGCAACAAATGGTACTGACAGGACCAACAAATGGTACTGACAGGAACAACAAATGGTACTGACAGGACCAACAAATGGTACTGAAAGGAACAACAAATAGTACTGACAGGACCAACAAATGGTACTGACAGGACCAACGAATAGTACTGACAGGAACAACAAATAGTACTGACAGGACTAACAAATGGTACTGACAGGACCAACAAATAGTACTGACAGGACCAATAAATGGTACTGACAGGACCAACAACAGATACTGGCAGAACCAACAAATGATACTGGCAGAACCAACACATGATACTTACACAAAAAATAGTATACATACAGATAGAACATATGATGCGCACACAGCATAGAACAAATGTTTTACGTTCACGTAAATGTAATGATGCACATACAGTTACAGAACATGACACACATACACTGATAGAATAAAAGATACACACATATGACAAACGCAAAGAAAGACCACATAATTTACGTAGAAAGAATTAATACACACACAGAAGGAATACACGATACATACACAACAACAATAAATGGTACACACACAGATACAACAAATGATACTCACAGAAATAATAAATGTTACACGCACGAAAAGAATAAATGTTGTAACAAAAAGAATAAATTAACACACCAAAGAATAAATGATACATTACATAAATAATACATGATACACATATAAATAATAAATTATACACACATACGTAATGATAGAGCCAGATAAACACATGATAGATACACACAAAAAAAGATCGACGGATGCGCATTAAGAGTGATAAAAGCATACACATACACACACACAGATGGCACACGAGACACGCACAGGAAATAAATGGAAGACATTGAAAGAGAATAATTATAGATTCACCGAAAGAATTAATGGGTGACAAAAAAATAAGAACAGAGAGCAAATGTGCAGGGGAGAGCTTAGCAAAACCAGATAACCAAATGACGCCGTGTTTATATCTGAAACCTGCAGAGGTCAGAGACAAGAGAAGATAATGTTACATGACGCTGAGTCACGCGGTCCTACGATAATTGCAAGCTACGAGCTGGAATCAAGGATTCCTCCCGATGGACCAAGCACGTTCGAGGCTTCTGGAAGCTTGGATATATCACCGTTTTAAATTAAGTTGAGCAGCGCCGTATCTGTCCATCTGTCTGTCTGTGGGAACAAAATGTAATCTTGACTTCCATTCTGTGGACGAACTTTTGTGATCATTATTTGTTTTATTGAGGTTAACTGACAAACGCAATACTGACAGAATGAAAACTCGACATACGCATAGGATGATAATATAATCCTTTTAGCTGTGAGCTGATAGCATTTGACAACCCAATGACTTCCGGTGAAAAGCACATGTCTTCCTCAGTTGTGTATGGGGAGATACGGTAGAAGCAACACTTTTCTCAGGTAATTATACCTTAGGAACAGAGTCAGGAGGTACTCAACTGATTCTTCGTGGTCGTTGGTTCTTCGTAGTCGTGACAGAATCGGTAATTTCGTCTAAGAAATTGGTCTATTCTTGTCAAAAACTAAAAGTGGCATGGCTTGTTCTCAGCTTGAACATCAAGCTCTGATTGAAGACGCTGAACAGCACATGAGCTGCAGCGGTCAGCGATCCATAGCTGACTGCTAGCGTGACAGGCCAGCGAACCAGAGCTGCCAAGACCCTTCTACACCTGCACACGGTGATCCTGGATAACAGGCTGCAGCAGGGCAGACTGGCTAAGGAAAAAGGATCAAAGAGGGAAGGCTAACCCGGTACTCAAAAATTGCCTGCTGAAGTCGGAAGTGTCAGATCGGAAGTGTCATTCACATAGGCTTGCATGAGCATATCGGTATAGACTTATACTGAGCTGAAGAGACCAGCTCTAACAAAGCCGAGACATGATCAGAAGACTTTAATCCCAGATCCCAGACTGACAGAGGACTGGGACGTGACCAGAATTCAACACTAGTATCCGAACCGACTAACAGAGGACTGTGGCGTGACATGATCAGAAGACTTCAACACCAGTATCCGGACCGACTAATAGAGGACTGTGGCGTGACATGATCAGAGGACTGTGGCGTGACATGATCAGAGGACTGCAGCGTGACATGATCAGAAGACTCCAATACCAGTCTCCGGACCCACTAACAGATGACTGTGGCGTGACATGATCAGAGGACTGTGGCGTGACATGATCAGAAGACTTCAACACCAGTCTCCGGACCGACTAACAGATGACAGTGACGTGACATGATCAGAAGACTTCAATCCAAGATTCCGGGCTGACAGTGGCGTGACATGATCAGAGGACAGTAGCGTGACATGATCAGAAGACTTTTACACCAGTCTCCGGACTAACAGATGGCAGTGACGTGACATGATCAGAAGACTTCAACACCAGTCTCCGGACTGACTAACCTGACAATGATGAGGATAAACTGTTGACATATACAGGCGTGGTTTGCTGAATTGATAAGATTGAGAACAGTGTCAACAAAAGTCGAAAATCAACGAAAGTCGAATACGAAAGAACGTAGAAGCAGTCTTTAATGATCTGGCTTACAAATGCATTAGTGCAAGATGTTATTTGCTGATGATGCTGGTCATACAGAGAAGGGGGTTGCTGAAGTCAAGAGATTATGGCACTCGCCTCTCACAGCGACGAACTGAAACAGTGGGCGATCGAGTTCCGAAAGTTTCAAGCGACCCCTGGATTCACGGGAGATAAGACCAGAGGGCCTGCATCATGAGTTACCTCCAGTCGCCTCGCCCAATAGTCTTGTCACTGATCTAAAGGTAAGTCGGGACAAGAGAGTGAAATTGATGACCAGCGCATTATCTTACTCACCATAATCCACAATACAGCGCACATCGCATTATTAAGACAAAACCGTCCGATTTTGTGGTCATCATCGCTTGCAGTGTGCAATAATTAAATTCGTATTATTACAGAGAACAAGTGAGGTGCACACAGGATATACACATGAGAGATACACAGGGAGAAACATGAGAGATATACAGGGACAAAACATCAGAGATACAATGGGAGAAAACATCAGAGATACACAGGGAGAAAACATGATAGATACACAGGGAGAAAACATGAAAGATACACAGAGTGAAAACATGAGATACACAAAGATAAAACTGGGGATATACACAGGGACACAACATGAGAGATACACAGGGGGAAACCATGAGATACACAGAGAGAAAACATGAGAGATACACTAGGAGAAGACATGAGAGATATACGTGGATAAAACATGAGAGATATACAGAGAGAAAACAGAGATAATCAGAAAACATGAGAGATACACTGGGAGAAACATGAGAGATTCACAGGGAGAAAACATGAGAGATACACAGGGATAACATATGAGAGATTCATATAAACAAAAGGGTTTATACACAGAAAGAATAGAAGAAAGACATATCAAATACCCTCAGACACAGATTAAAAAGAAAAAAAAAGAAAATACATGAAGAAAAAACAAGAAATAAACAGAATGAACACAATATAATACACAAAGAAGATATTAGAAACAGACAGATAGAACAACAAATACTATTTAAAGAAGACATGAGAAACAGAAAGATAGAACACAATATAATACATAACAGAGACATAAGAGACTGAAAGAACAAAATATAATAATAACACAGACACGAGAAACAGACAAAAAGAAAAACATATAATACATAAAGAAGACATAAGAAACAGACAGAAAGAACAAAAAATAAGACAAAAAAATAAACGAAACAGATAAAGAACAACTAAAAGTCATTATGGACAAAACGAGAAACAGACAGAAAGAACAAAAAATAAGACAAAAAAATAAACGAGACAGATAAAGAACAACTAAAAGTCATTATGACAAAACGAGAAACAGACAGAAAGAACAAATAAAGAAGACTCACAGAAAGTATAAGTATGAGATACAAAAACAAGAACAAAGGGCAGACGTGCCAGTTAGAACATAGCAGTACCAGATATCCAAAAGACACCGCGCTGTTTATATCTACAAACCTGCAGAGGTCAGAGACAAGGAAAGCTAATGTTACGTCACGTCGAGTCACGCGGCGTCCGATAATTACAAGTTACGATCCGGAAGCCAGCGCTGTTCACCAACGCCCGAGTACGTGCGAGACTGCCAGGAGTTTAGTGGGACTGACGTTAGCGAGATCTTACGGTATCTCGGAATCGTCTTTGGATGCGCCATATCTGCCCATTTGTCTGACTGTGCGCATCAAATATAACCTTGGTTTCCATTACCTCAAGGTTGGCTCGAAATTATTCTATGTTGTTGTGGTTGATTTCAACCAATTTATTTTTGATGACGTTGTTTCTAACCCATTCTAATAAGGTGAGGTTGATTAAAACCCATTCTATTTTGGAAATGTTGTCTCCAACCCAGTATAATATGATAGGGTTGCCACCAACTCACTCTATTATGTTGGGGATGTCTACAACCCACTATTATTATGAGGATGTCACCAACCCACTCTATTATGATCATGTTGTCTCCAACCCACTCTATTATGATGGGGATGTCTCCAACCCACTTAATTATGATGGGGATAGCCCCAGCCAACTCTAATATGATGGGGGTTGGCTCTAACCCACTCCATTATGACCATATTATCTCTACCGAATTCTATTATGATAGGGTTGGCTGTACCCCACTCCATTATGATCATGTTGTCTCTATCCAATTCTATTATGATCAGGTTGTTTTTAACCCACTCTATTATAATCAGGTTGTCTCTAACCCGTTCTCTTATAATCAGGTTGTCTCTAACCCATTCTATTATGATCAGGTTGTCTCCAACCCACTCTATTATGACCAGGTTGTCTCCAACCCACTCTATTATGACCAGGTTGTCTCCAACCCACTCTGTTCTGATGAGGTTGTCTCTAACCCACTCTGTTCTGATGAGGTTGTCTCTAACCCCCTCTGTTCTGATGAGGTTGTCTCCAACCCACTCTGTTCTGATGAGGTTGTCTCCAACCCACTCTATTATGACCAGGTTGTCTCTAACCCACTCTTTTCTGATGAGGTTGTCTCCAACCCACTCTGTTTTGATGAGGTTGTCTCCAACCCACTCTATTATGACCAGGTTGTCTCCAACTCACTCTATTATTACCAGGTTGTCTCCAACCCACTCTATTATGACCAGGTTGTCTCCAACTCACTCTATTATGACCAGGTTGTCTCCAACTCACTCTATTATGACCAGGTTGTCTCCAACCCACTCTATTATGACCATGTTGTCTCAAACCCATTCTATTATTACCGGGTTGTCTCTAACCCCCTCTTTTCTGATGAGGTTGTCTCCAACCCACTCTATTATGACCAGGTTGTCTCCAACTCACTCTATTATTACCAGGTTGTCTCCAACCCATTCTATTGTGACCAGGTTGTCTCCAACCCATTCTATTGTGACCAGGTTGTCTCCAAATATTCTATTGTGACCAGGTTGTCTCCAACCCATTATATATATATATAAAGAGCTCTACCCTATTTTAGATTAATATATATATATATATATATATATATATATATATTTATAAAGAGCTCTACCCTATTTTAGATGTCGAAACATCATGAGAATCAGCTTGCTAGCAATAATTAATATCTAGAGAAGTATGGAACAGGCATAAACACAACTTATAGTGTCTTTTCATTTCATAATCGTATCTGCAAAAACACCCAGCACATTGATGGTGTCAATAACCGTATTTAGTACTGCAGAGCGAGCATACGTTGCATCTTTCAATGAGATGCTGAACGCTATAAGGATAACAGTGAGTGGCTACACACATTTACATCGAGCAGTACAAAATGCGCTTTACATTGAATATACGTCTTGCAATATTTACATCAGGTATAAATTATACATTAGATCCAATATCTACACAGGATGTAAAATGTATACTTGATCAAATTTTTACACATAATGTAAAAGCTATACCAGATGTAATATCTAGAGAGGATGCAATATAAATGCAGAATACAATATCTACATTAGATGCAATATAAATTCAGAATACAATATCTAGACTATATGCAATATAAATGCAGAATGCAATATCTACATTAGATGCAATATTTACACAGGATGTAATATAAACACCAGGTACATCATAGACACACGTATGACATCACGTGATCCAATCCGGCAGGTACGCCGTATAATACTTAACCAGCACCATTTTTGTATGCATTCTGATTCTTTAGAAGGCCTTGTTTTTTGTTGGTAAATTACCTCAGTCCCACTTTCTCACCTGAACAAACCCCCCCCCTCCACCTCCACCCCCACCCCCTAGCAGGTTGGCCGTCCCCATAGTGGTGTATAACCATACGACAACCAAATTGTCGTTCGTGGTGTCCATCTGTTGTCAGACTTGCATACCACATGACACGCCCAACGGTTACTTGCGCGATAATTCTGTTTCGTTAGTCCAGCTCAAGTGTCATTTCCGCATCGAAGGTCGGCTGCAATAGGTCTCCAGTGTACGTTATCTCTTGCCGTAATTGTGCAATCTGAGAGGCTTTTTCCAGTCCATCTCCTGATGTTATCCACCCACTTAAAGCGTTGTCTGCCCCTTGAACGACTGCCTTCCACCCTACCCTCTTGTATGATTGTCAACAAGAAGGTATATGACCAAAATAACTTTCTAACCCTGATTTCTGTCATATATTCTCTTCCTCCCCCCACCCCCCCCCTGAACTTTTCCAATACCTCCCCATTTGTTTTCTTCTCTTTCCAAGAAATACAACCCAATTTTCTATATACCCACATGTTGAAGGCTTCAATACTCTTTTCCAACTTATTATTCAGTGCCCATGTTTCAGCGCCATAACGTAGTGACGAGTATACATAACACCTGACAATTCTCATTTTCAATTTATGATTTATCTGTTTGGATGTCAGTATGTGTTGCATGTTGTCGAATACCATTTCGACCATACCTATTTTCTTTCTGATTTATTTTTCATAGCTGTCCTTTTCCTATATTATATTATGTTTCTACGACATCCCCGAATAGTGTTTGATGTCGACTTTCTTAATTTCATACCTGACTCCTGGGGACGGCGAATGTGCTGGGTTCGATCCCCATCACAGCACCGGCCGTTACCCCGGTGAAGCAAACCCTTACATTCCACTGGGCAAAATAGAAACACAGTGCAACGCACACTGCCTTGGGGGATTAGAAAAATAAGGCGAACGCAAAAAAAATAAATAAAAAATACCTGACTCCTTATTGATATATTTAGTACACACCGTTTCTTAGCTCTTTGAGTCGATCAGAGCTTATCAGCATCTGCTTTGAGCAGTTGCCGCACTTCTCAGACATAAATCATGGCCGGATTGACCACGGTATTAAAAGGTGCGTGGTCCTGCCGTTGTATCCCTCATCTGTTCGAGTATAGGCTTTATGCGATGTTAGCTATCAAAAAGGGGGGTAGGACAGAAGTGTGTAAGGGATAGTACGTCACGGTGAGAGGCAGCCACCACCTTGATGGCCAGAATCCTATTTGGTTCCCCGACGAATACCAAAACTTCTAGACAAAGAATCGAATCCTTCGAGTCAAAATGTTACAGAAAGATCCTCAGAATACACTGGACAGAGAAAAAAAACAACAAATGTAGACATTCGGCAAGAGTTGAGCATAAAGGAGATCTGGTTTATCATTTCCAGTTTGGATAGAAAATACAAATACTTTGGTCACATCAAGAGACACAACGGTCTTGAGAGAACGGTGATGGAAGGTATGGTGCCAGGCAAAAGAGGAAGGGGTAGACCAAGATATTCAGAAATGCCTGGGTATGACTGTGGCGGAGGCTAGAGTTTTGGCAAGGGAACGAGTTTCTTTCAGACACTATGATGGGAGCGACGTTCTATAAAGGACATGCTACATGATGATGATGAGCTATAAAAGCCCTTGTTCACAGCCGAAATATTTCGCAATCAATATTGTGGGTGTCACTTATGTCTTTGCCTGGGTAGACTTAGGGAATGACATCCTTTCATCTCCCAGTTTTATTTCCTGATACTGGCAGACGTGATTCCGTAGGCATTATGGTTTATTTCTTTTTCTATTCTCAAGACCATTAGCTCAGTATGGTCGTTAGAAGATTGTTGAACAAATTCGTTTGTAAATCGCAAATGTGAGAGCAAATCGCCATCTATATTCATGCCTCTTCTTCTCCATTTTCTGCGTTCATTCTCAATCTCCCGCTACCAAGCCCTGAACAGGGCTTTGCAAGTAGCAGAATGTAGTCCGGAGAACGGATTTGCGTTGTGTTGCTAGTTTACAGTTTGACTGCGAAACTTTTGCACCTTTCGGTCCGACACATCCGTCTTCGGCAGGATTTATGCCTCTATCGACCCAAATAACTTTGGAGAGATGGTGCCGTCCTTTCTAACGCCTCTTCCTATAAGAATATATACTGGACAATGGTAAAGCGTAATATCAGTTTTGGTAATTTTTGGAAATGATCTGATTTCTGCTAGAAATTGGCAATGCATTTGTTTCGATGCTGTCAATTGGGTGTTCGTAATAAATAAACACAAGATTTAATTGTATGCCCAAATTGCGCGGTCTTTTTATCAGTTTACTAATTGTGTGGAGATGGTCAGTTGTTGAGAACTCTATTATGAATCCGGCCTGCTCATGAAATTAATGTATCTCGAGTTGTTTTTCAATTATTTTGGTAATAACTCAGAGTACACATCTTTCATTTCATCGGTAGTAAATACATTTGTGGTAGTTTTCAAACAAAAGTTAAGTGTTTCCCTTTTTGTGGATTAGAATAGATTTTGAGGAGTTCCACTGGTCGAGAATTCGTTCTGTTTCGAAGCATTTATTAAATTCTTCTTCTCCTTCTCCAGCGTTTATCCTAACAAAGATGTTGTAACGTTAATCGTAGTTTACAGCAAGGTTACGATATCTGCAATAACCAGCCCAAAACATCCGATTTCAGCAGACTTTTGTGAGTACCGGGTTTGTCTTCCCACTGCGATCCCCATCCCTTGGCCAGAACACAATAATGGATAGTGAAGCTTGCCTTCAGAGCCACCACATGAATGCAGAATACGGTGTCTGTCAACTATAGCTCACTTACTTTGATGCAAGCAACCAGCTACGGGTCACTGGCTGCTGTTAGCTAATGCACTGCTGCATTATGGCTCTATTTATTAGATAACTAACTTTACGAGCTGAACTGCTAGAATTTAGCCAGTGACAATAGGTCAATCCGATTTTCAACAAACATGAACAGTCCCCTCAAAAGCAACAACACGTAGACCTCACGCTGCTCAATGGCACCAATCTCGTAGATACAATTACACAAGACTGGTCAATTTATAGATCCCTAACAGAGCACTTTGGCTGACTTATCAAAACACTTATAAAATGTGTTAATGCTGCAATGGTTACTAAATCCAAAAAGTGCATACGAGTTAAGGCGACGACAAGACAGTTACTCGACATGCAAAGATGACTTGAGTCGGAAGACTTCTGGACACATACGAGTTAAGGAGACGACAAGGCAGTTACTCGACATGCAAAGAGGATTTGAGTCGCAGGACTTCTGGACACATACGAGTTAAGGCAACGACAAGACAGTTACTCGACATGCAAAGATGACTTGAGTCGGAAGACTTCTGGACACATACGAGTTAAGGAGACGACAAGGCAGTTACTCGACATGTAAAGATGATTTGAGTCGTAGGACTTCTGGACACAGAAGGCAGCGGTCATCCTGAGGCTGTCGACACTGCCATAGAGCTTGTCTAGTGTTGCCACTGGTGATGGCCACATCTGCTCTCTCTGATCCTCGTATGTCGGGCAGTTTTGCAGCAAATGCTCAGCGGTCATTTTCCCGGTACCACACGGGCATTCGTCGGTGCCACCTATCTTCAATTTGTTGAATAGGTGGTACATCAGTCTATTATGGCCAGTGCGAAGTCTGAAGACAACGACCTGCTCTCTTCTGTTCAACTGGTAATAGGCATCGTTTTTGGTGTAGCCAGTATGTTCGGTTTCCCATTTGGTCATGTATTTAGCTCTAATAAGTCGTTTTGACTCTTCGTATGTCATACTAGTTTCTAGTTGTGGTAGTTTTGCACCTTCTTTTGACAGTCTGTCTGCCTCCTCGTTGCCTTGGATGTTACAGTGAGATGGAACCCACTGCACCACTACCCTTTTTGGTGCGGACTGCTGGCATAATCTTAAATCGTTAAGTTCAGTATTTTTCTGGCTTTTTAGTGCTGTGACTACGGCCAGAGCATCTGTAAGCAGGACTATGTGGCTTTCATTCCTTTTACCTGTCACCATTTCTTCCACTGCCGCCCTCAGTGCCTCTGCCTCCGCTCTGAAATTGCTTGTGTATTTTCCAGTAGCGAATGACAGTATTATTTTTCTGCCATTTGGTAGGTTCAGAAATGCTCCTGCCCCTCCGTTCTGTGCTGTGTTTGTTACATAACCGTCGGTGTATGCATGGGTCCAGTCAATGCTTGGGTAGTTTTTCGATATGTAGCTCAGGGTAGTATCTCTTCTTTCTTTTTCAGACTGGCAGTTTTTGTTTACAATAACTGGTATATTTTCTACCACCTCTGGAAATATATGCTGCATCCAGGTAGGTTTTCGTACAGTAGGGATGGGTTTTGGTGTTGTTAGTGCGTTCATGGGGTATTCGTACATCTTAGTTTTGGCTATTTCTGCAAAGATTCTCCGCTTTAGTTTCCCATTTCCGAAATTGTTTAGTCTCTTGTGCATTGGGTGGTCAGTCAGTCTTCTGAATTTCTCGGATTGCTGGTGAGCTCTGCAGTCTCTTCTGTCGGTCATGGGTTGCAGTTTTGTAATCTTTTCAAGTTCTACAATTGGCGTTGACTTCATGCCTCCTGTTATAACTCTCATGGCTTGGTTTTGGAGTTTGCTAATTTTATCGAAGTTAGCCTTTGCTGCTGTTGTCAATGCCGCAATGCCATACTAGAGAACTGGTTTCACTCTTTCAGTGTACAGTTTCTTTAGTATACTTTCGTCTGCTCCCCAGATTGTGCCAGCAAGTTTCCTCATGATTGCCATTCTTTCTCTGGCTCTCATTCGGTTTCTCTCGATCTGACTTTTCCATGTCATGCGTCAATCAAATGTGACTCCCAGGTAGTTTGGGTTGTCGTTTGGCTGCAGGTATTTGCCGTTTAGACTTAATTTGGTGTTTTGGGGTTTGATTGAAAGCGAGAATATTGTACATGTCGTTCTTTCCTCGTTTATTTTGACCAGCCATGAGTTCGCCCACTTTTCCAGCGATGTTAGGGCCTGCTGCATCCGATTTCTTGCGATGTTGAGATTCTTTTCAGAGGTCCACATAGCCAGATCGTCTGCAAGCATTGAACTATGGACTCTTCTTGGTATATTCTCTGTAATGCCATTTATATACACCAGGAAGAGTGTGGGTGACAGTACTCCCCCTTTGGGTACTCCCTGCTCAAGTGTCACCTTTTTGCTCATCTGCCCTTGTACTTGGACTCTGGCCGTTCTTTGTTTGAGGTAGTGACTTATCCATTTGTATATTTTCCCACAAACTTCACTTCTTCGTAGCTTGACTCTAAGTCCATCTTTCCAGACTTTGTCAAATGCCTTTTCCAGGTCCACCCAAACCGCTACTGTATGCTTTTGCTCCTGGTAGGCATCTTCTATTTCCTGGGCTATGAGGATGAACTGGTCCTCAGTGGATCTGTGCTGTCTAAAGCCGGCTTGCTGTGGAATTAGTATGCGTTTTTTTCCAGATGCCACATCAGTCTGGTGTTTATCATACGTTCCATCAGTTTGCCGACACAGCTCAGTAGGCTGATAGACATGTATCCATTTGAATCTGTTTTGTCTTTTCCTTTCTTTGGTACTGGTACCAGTATTACGTCTTTCCATGCCTGGGGTACAATACCCCTTTTCCAGCTTTGGTTCAGGACTGATAGCAGTTTCCTCTTTGCTGTTTGGCCCAGCCACATCAGCATTTCGCTTGTTATCCCGTCTTTTCCGGGAGATTTCTTTTTCTTTAATGTTCTCATGGCCTCTTCCATTTCGTTCATTGCAAAGAGGATTTGAGTCGTAGGACTTCTGGACACATACGAGTTAAGGAGACGACAAGGCAGTTACTCGACATGCAAAGAGGATTTAAGTCGTAGGACTTATGGATACATACGAGTTAAGGAGAAGAGAAGACAGTTACTCGACACGCGAAGACGACTTGAGTCGTAGGACTTCTGGACAGGATCGCAATATGCGAATTTGATGAATAGAATCAGTCACCAGATCAATGGCGACTGTGAGCAGCATAGAACGCAGCGAATACTCAAAGCGGTTGAAGCATGATCAATCTATTAAGTATCCGTACCATTACGCAGCAGAAAGGGGCGGGGGGAGGGGGGGGGGGTTTCCCTCTTAAGAACTTAAAAATGGGAAAAGCCCACCACAACAGATTGATGGAGTATCGAACCAGAATACAGGCAATATTACACTGACCTCTTTTCATCTAAGGCCACAATAATAATCAACCAAGAGTAACTGTTGCACCTTTAATCTTGATCGTCATGACAGGTTCCTCAGCGTAGCTGCAGATCTCAACTTAGTCTCCAGAGAAATCCAGCCGGTGGTAAGTACTCCTTTAGAGACGTCTCGGATGGTGTTGCGTACAGCAAGGGAGTCTAATCAACGCATTAACGGTCTTTCCCGCTTTTTCTTTTTACCGCTGGAGTACCAGATTGCTATCACAATTACTGCCCTCGGAAATCTGTCATGCCGTCGATCAATGTCATCTAGTAAATCACCAGAAGAAGATAGCATCACAGCAGAGGTCATACAGGCTTGCGGTCTGGTCCTTTATCAAGTCTAGCCTATCACCAGAAGAAGATAGCATCACAGCAGAGGTCATACAGGCTTGCGGTCTGGCCCTTTATCAAGTCTAGCCTATCACCAGAAGAAGATAGCATCACAGCAGAGGTCATACAGGCTTGCGGTCTGATCCTTTATCAAGCATAGCCTATCACCAGAAGAAGATAGCATCACAGCAGAGGTCATACAGGCTTGCGGTCTGGCCCTTTATCAAGTCTAGCCTATCACCAGAAAAAGATAGCATCACTGCAGAGATCATTGAGGCTTGCGGTCTGGCCCTTTATCAAGCATAGCCTATCACAACGTGAAGATAGCATCAGAGGTCATTCGGGCTTGCGGTCTAGCTCTTCATCAAGCCTAGCCTATCACCAGTATAAGATAACATCACTGCAGAGGTCATTCAGGCTTGCGGTCTGGTCCTTTATCAAGCCTAGCCTATCACCAAGTGCAGTTAGCATCAGAGGTCATTCAGGCTTGCGGTCTAGCCCTTTATCAAGCCTAGTCTATCACAAAGATAAGATAACATCACTGCAGAGGTCATCCAGGCTCGCGGTCCAGTCCATTATCAAGCTTAGATTATCACCAGGAGAAGATAACATCACTGCTGAGGTCATTCAGGCTTGCGGTTTGGTCCTTTATCAAGCCTAGCCTATCACCAGGTGAAGATATCATCAGAGGTCATCTAGGCTTGCGGTCTGGCCCTTTATCAAGCCATAGCCTATCACCCGGTGAAGATAACATCACTGCAGAGGTCATTCAGGCTTGCGGTCTGGTCAGTTATCAAGCCTAGCCTATCACCAAGTGAAGATAGCATCAGAGATCATCCATTCTTGCGTCTAGTCCTTTATCAAGCCAAAGCCCAACATTTTGCATGGTATCTTCATTCGGGAAGAACACCAACCTTCTGGAACAACTCGATGACACACTCTAGCAGTGGAAGGGAGATAAAGAGGACCTAGGAAATAACAATTTTTTTTCTCCGGTCACTTACAAGCTGTTTATGAAATGTATCCTTGCCAAATCCGCACCATTCTCGAAGAATCGCAGCCAGTCGAACAGGCAGACTTTCGGCGCCCGTACAGCACAATGGACCACATTTTAACCTGCTGCAACCTTAGTGAAGCAGCCTGTTAGTTCAAGACAACCTTGATCATCTACAAAATAGCTTTTCATTCGATAGAACCACATTTTGTCTGGCATTCAGTGTTGCACAAGGTGTCCATCCTGGTTACACCAGCATACACGCCAACAGTTACACGAACTGCACTTCCAGATTTCGTCGCTTCCAACGTCCAATTTTGTTACCAGTTCAGAAAGCGGTCTTCCATTTGGATTATATCCCACCGAAATTCTTCTTCGTATGTTTGCAATCAGTCATCAGTCAATAAGACATCCTTTCGCATCCATATTTGCGCCAAACACATCAATCGCCTTTGATTTGCCGATGACATAGTGATCATCACAGAGTCATCAGCAGATGCCAATTGTTGCACCTCTATGCTACAAAGTGATCTTTAGAGAACAGCGAAATTACAGAACAAGCTATCAATGTTGCAATGGTGTATAATGAGGATCGGTTGGCCGATTGGACTTGGCCAAGGGGATACGGGTTCGAGTCTTTATTTAAGAAATATTTGTCCTTTAAATTAAGGCTAGGGATGCAACAAACAAATTTAGTCTGTACACTTCGAGTCGACTGCATCGATTAGGCAACTTTATTTCTCAGCGCTGTAAATTTCCTTGGATGCACAAGAAATACCAATACACGCTTTGAAAGATAGATCGAGTGAATGATTATAAAAAATCCCCCATCACTACGGGCTTTTATGTTCGGCACAACAGCCTTGAACCAAGAAATACAAGCCCAGGTCCCCAAGGCGCATAATGGTACACATGCAAGGACAATTAAGGAGAGTAATCAAGAAATGACAAATACATTGCTAATGGAGGGAGAGGCAAGAAGAGGGAGTTCTTAGTCCACCTGCACTTCTATAAGAGCAGATCCCAATTTGCAGGTCCCAGCTCTGGCATGAGCTGGGTGTAGCCGTGAGAAGGGTTTCCTGCTTAGCGGGCTAGGCTCGGGCAGCTTAATACTCCGATGCATTGGGACAAGCGCTTAGGAAGGTGTTTAACGGATGTGTGAGTCCATCTTAATAGACACAAGCACTAGAGCAAAGTAGACCCACAGCCTGTTAGACGCCATACACGCTGCTCTTAACAAATCACCTAACCATGGCCGGTATTATACCATGTCACAGATAGTCGCCTCTTACGAAATCCTCACTGTGAGGCAGTGGTGCTATTCTTGTCCTTGTCATACACAGAGACCCGGGCAGACCACGCGGGGACACGCATGAGGTGTGTAATAGGTCCAAATTCGATATTGTACTGCATCTCGCGTGTCCAAGCTAGCCCAACCCAGCACTGCTCTACGTGTGTCCAGCCCAGCATTGCGCTACGCTTAGCGTGCCCAATGCGACCCAGCACTGCTCTGAGTGTGTCCAGCCCAGCATTGCACTACGCTTAGCGTGCCCAATGCGACCCAACAATGCTCTGAGTGTGTCCAGCTCAGCATTGCACTACGCCTAGCGTATCCAACCCAACACTGTTCTGAGTCGTGTCCAGCCCAGCATTGCGCTACACATAGCGTACCCAACCCAGAATTGCTCTGAGTGTGTCCAGCCCAGCATTGCGTCACGCCTAGCGTGCCCAACGTGACCCAGCACTGCTCTGAATGTGTCCAGCCCAGCATTGCGCTACGCCTAGCGTGCCCAACGTGACCCAGTACTGCTCTGAGTGTGTCCAGCCCAGCATTGCGCTACGCCTAGCGTGCCCAACGTGACCCAGTACTGCTCTGAGTGTGTCCAGTCCAGCATTACGCTACGCCTAGCGTGCCCAACATGACCCAGCACGGCTCTGAATGTGTCAAACTCGACATTGAACTATACATAGCGTATCCAACCCAGCACTGCACTGCGTTTAGTGTGTCTCGTGCCCTATTGAAAAGCTAAAAAATGGAGTACCTGAGGGAAACGGGACTTATCTCGAGAGGCCTCGTGGGGTGGAGATGAAAGACCGGCAGACTTTCCGGTACCAGCTCGGCGTTGCAATGCGCTGAGTGTGTCAAACTCAGCAGCTGAATGTGCCAAATCCAGCCTTGTAATTTGGTTAATGTGGCCCATGCCTTATTGTAAATATGAAACACAGTAGAGCTTACGAATAAGGGACTCCACTGAGGCTCTGCAAGCTGGTGGAGGGGATAAGCTCGCTAGGGCTCCTCAGAGTTGTTAGCTAAGCACTCGATATTGCGCACCATCGGCTGCATCACGCTACCAATGTGGTCGGGAAAGACCCAGAAACATTCGGGCTTCTACCCGGCTAGGGGGGAGAAAGTACAGAACCCTGGCATTATTATACAGCACAACGGTGGACAACCAACATCGTGCTGCAGGTCACTTTGACAAAATGAAATTCTTAGTGGGCCGCACCTGCATTGGCGTGTCAAAAGGTGTCATCACCCATGGCGGTGTTTTCGTTTTGTATCCCTTGATGACCTAAAACTGGTCTGAGCCTCAGGTACCACCTCAATATTACTGTCCATTCACCCCACAGGCGAATTTTGTGTTCACTGATTTTGGCTAGATATCATACCATCTTGATATAACGTCTAAAATTCCTCACCTCCAGCATCTAGTCGAGGGAGGACCATCCCATCTAGCTTGCAGTCAGAGAGTACTAACTCCCCCCCCCCCTTCCTCCTCCCAGCTTGCAGCAGGAGAGGCCCGCTCCATGTAGCTTGCAGCCAGAGAGGACAACACGCTCTAGCTTGCAGCCAGAGAGGACAAAACCCTCTAGCTAACAACCAGAGAGGACAACATCCTCTAGCTTGCAGCCAGAGTGGACAACACCCTCTAGCTTGCAGCCAGAGAGGACAACACTCTCTAGCTTGCAGTCAGAGAGGACAACACTCTCTAGCTTGCAGCCAGAGAGGACAACACCCTCTAGCTTGTAGCCAGAGAGGACAACACTCTCTAGCTTGCAACCAGAGAGGACAACACCCTCTAGCTTGCAGCCGGAGAGGACTAACCGCCTCTAGCTTGCAGCCTGAGAGGACTAACCCCCTCTAGCTTGCAGCCCGAGAGGATTAACCCCCTCTAGCTTGCAACCCGAGAAAGTCGGGTCGGTCAGTGGATAGGGTCTGTCTGTCGGCCGGTGGTTCGGTTAGTCGGATCGGTTAGTGGGTGAGGTCTGTCTGTCGGTCGGTGGTTCGGTTAGTCTGGTCGGTTAGTGGGTGAGGTCTGTCTGTCGGTCGGTGGTTCGGTTAGTCGGGTCGGTTAGTTGGTAAGGTCTGTCTGTCAGTCAGTGGTTCGGTTAGTCAGGTCGGTTAGTGGGTAAGGTCTGTCGGTCGGTCGGTGGTTCGGTTAGTCGGGTCGGTTAGTGGGTAAGGTCTGTCTGTCGGTCAGTGGGTAAGATCTGTCTGTCGGTCGGTGGTTCGGTTAGTCGTGTCGGTCAGTGGATAATGTCTGTCTGTCGGTCGTCGGTCGGTGGTTCGGTTAGTCGGGTCGGTCAGTAGGTAAGGTCTGTCGGTCGATCGGTGGTTCGGTTAGTCGGGTCGGTCAGTAGGTAAGGTCTGTCTGTCGGTCGTCGGTCGGTGGTTCGGTTAGTCTGGTCGGTCAGTGGATAAGGTCTGTCTGTCGGTCGTCGGTCCGGTTAGTCTGGTCGGTCAGTGGATAAGGTATGTCTGTCGGTAGTCGGTCGGTGGTTCGGTTAGTTTGGTCAGTCAGTGGATAAGGTCTGTCTGTCGGTCGTCGGTCGGTTAGTCTGGTCGGTTAGTAGGTAAGGTCTGTCGATCGGTCGGTGGGTAAGATCTGTCTGTCGGTCAGTGGTTCGGTTAGTCGAGTCGGTCAGTGCATAAGGTCTGTCTGTCGGTCGTCGGTCGGTGGTTTGGTTAGTCTGGTCGGTCAGTGGATAAGGTCTGTCTGTCGGTCGTCGGTGGTTCGGTTAGTCTGGTCGGTCAGTGGATAAGGTCTGTCTGTCGGTCGTCGGTCGGTGGTTCGGTTAGTCTGGTCGGTTAGTAGGTAAGGTCTGTCGGTCGGTCGGTGGGTAAGATCTGTCTGTTGGTCGGTGGTTCGGTTAGTCGGGTCGGTTAGTGGGTAAGGTCTGTCGGCGGTCGGTGGTTCGGTTAGTCGAATCGGTCAGTGGATGGGTTCTGTCTGTCGGTTGATAGCTCGAAAGCGGAATGACAAAGCTTTTGTGAGTGAAAGTAAGGAATGAACGAACATTTATCGGAACGTAAAAGACAATTCATATGCGTTTTTGAAACGAAGAAGCAGATTAAGGAGCAGTATTGATGTATTAAAAATATGTCAGAAAAACAATAAAGTAGACGAATTAATTATAAGTTACGAATGTAAGAAAGAAAAAAAAACCCAATTAAGTGTGTCTGCGAGAGAGTGATAATTAAATTTAAAAAAAAAAAATTAAGAGAGAAAGAAAAACGAAAAGTAAGAAAAGAAAAGAAAGAAAATAATGAAATGAAAATATGAAGGATACATTTAATATGTCAGAAAGAAATGTGTACTCTTTACCGTGGTCTCTATTTATTATTATCAACTAGCTGCACTGAGCGATCGATTATCACTTGAGATTCTAGATCAGGAATGGCCGGCACGAGGTCCGGATACGGCCTGCTTATACTTGACTTGCAGCCAACCAGATGTTTTATGGAATGTTTGACTAGCTGCACAGACAAGTTACATTAAACCAACAGCAACAACATAAAACATTTCATTTGTACTTTACGGTCCCCCTTCTTCTGCGTTCGGGATTTCTGATAACGCTAAACCTTCAATCCTATTGCCAGGATGAAGTACACAGCCCTTTCCAAGCCTGAGTGGTGCCCCATAGTTTTTGCCTCAGTTCTGCTCCATCTGGCACAATATCCCTTTCCATTATTTGACCGCATTGCGTCACGAAGCGGCAATAAGGTAGAATTATTATTATTTCGATTATTTCCCTTTCCTGATTAATAATTTTCGATAATGATTCGCACGACCTGTCTGATTTCAGTCACACCTGGCAAACGGAGACCGATTCTCGGTCACGTTATTTTCAAATGGATATCTTCGGTGCAACCACTTGTGTCTTTCATTCTCAAAATGGGAAACGGCGTGGGCCAGTGGTTAAGTGACACGACTCATAATCCGAAGGCACTGGGTTCGATCCTCATCACAGCACCGGCCGTTACCCCAGGCAAGCAAACCCTTTGAAAATACAGGAGGAAGCAGACCCTTACATAAAATGCATGCAGAAGTCAGATGCACCGGGCCGACAGGGGCAAAATAAAAACCACAATGCAACGCACACCCCCTTGGGGATAAGAGAAAATAAGGCAAACGTCAAAAACTAAATTCCCAAACTGTAGGTAACTTGGTTTTCCTCGTATATTGTCACTCAGAACTAACACTCCCACCCCCCTCATACCCCCCCCCCCCCCCCACACACATATGTCTTGCGGATGAGAAAAAATAAGGCAAAAGGAAAAAACAAACAAACAAACAAAAAATCCCAAAATGTAGTTAACTTGGTTTTACTCGTATATTAACAGTCAGAATTAAATCCCCCTAAATATGTCACCGAAATCCAGATCATTCGGAGCCCATTTGCAACATGTTTAATTATTCATTGTGCAGAACTCCAGATTTCCGTGTTGTTTTATAGTGAGAGACGGTCGCTGTTTTTAAGGAGTCTAGTCCCTTTTCTAGCATGTCTGACTTTAGGTTGATGTGACATTGAAGACTCTACTAAGTTTTTGGTTTTCCCTTTTCCCTGTGACGTTGTCTGTTCACTTCTCTGTTGCACGCTGAGGTGACTCTTCAGGTTGCATCTCCATTTGGAGCGGTCTACAGCTTTGTCTTCCTAAGATGTCAGACCCATAGAGATACATCTATTGTAATGTGCATCAGATAATTACTTGGCTGTCATTATTTTGGTGTTCTAATAAGGAACGTATAATGGTTTAATAATTACAGGCAGGGGTTCTCAGCCTAATGGTCGTTAGCTCCCACGGTGCTCTTTTAATGGTATTTGGTGTTCACGTCATGCAGGTAAAAAAGTGCCCGCGAGCACCACCGCCCACGAGACCCGTTTTTTTCAATTTAACCTTTGTCTTCCAAACCCAAACTAATAATGCTGATATCCATCCATTATATCTCAGGCAACCTGAAAGTTCTTAAGTTGCGCGTTTGCTGACAGTACACGAATTTACAGCTCAATGTTCTAAAAAATGTATCACTGCATGGTTTGATCTGAGAAGTTCCCAGTATGCTGGTCAGGGTCAGTTTTGTGTTGTTCGATAAGGAGGAGTTCATAACCTTTTCAGGAGCACAAGATACAAAAAGGTTCAAAATACTGCGGAGGGTTTCTGTCAAATGTCTGGCTATATTGGTGACGACCTGTCTGTAAGGGAAATCTTTCTCACTTTTGAAATACCTAAAGAACAGATAATGATCACGATTAACTAATTCACACCTGCGATGCTGTTTACGTGTAGCTACAAGCGATATATTTGTGAGTTCCGATGCTTCCTCGGCGAAAGACCAGAGGAATGAGAGGTGGAAGAAGAATACACAAACAAATGCACCCAGAAACAGATACCTCAAAGCTCCACCCCAGCGATAAAAGAGAAGGGAAGGGCTACCGAGAAAATGAGGCACACGCTGACACCATACTGTACGCATACGAACCCTTCACTAGAAGTCTTGACAATGTCTTGCCTCTAGAACATGTTGAGTCCGGACGAGAGAGTGAGGAAGATCCTGCGCACATCTCCCTCACTATAAACACATTGCGCAACTCACGACATCACCCTACAGATCACACCCTGACTAGCAGCTCGCAACTGGCAGGGCCCCCAAACTGCAGCGGCGGAACAGGCAGAAAACGATCACGAAAACTACCCATCACGATTGCAACATGGAATCTCCGCACGCTACTGGACAACACCAAAGCAAACATACCCGAACGACGGACAGCACTGATCGCAAGGGAACTGGCTAGATACAACATCTGCATAGCTGCCCTGAGCGAGACACGACTGGCAGAGGAAGGGCAGATCACAGAAGAAGGCGCTGGTTATACTTTCTTCTGGAGCGGCCGCAGCAAAGAAGAACGCCGTGAAGCTGGAGTTGGCTTTGCCATCAAGATCAACAACATGGTCGACAAGCTCACAAGAATGCCCAGAGGAATTAATGACCGCCTGATTACACTGCGTCTCCCCCTAATAGGAGGGCGCCATGCAACACTCATCAGTGCATACGCACCCACAATGACAAATCCTCAGGAAACAAAAGATAAGTTTTATGAGGACCTTGATGCGCTCATCGCTGCAGTCCCAAAATCTGACAAAATGGTCATCCTCGGTGATTTTAACGCTAGGGTTGCCACAGACCATACAGCCTGGGAGGGGGCCATTGGCAGACATGGTATCGGAAAATGCAATAGTAACGGACTGCTCCTTCTGAGGACATGTGCCGCAAATGAACTACTCATTACAAACACAGCTTTCTGACTTCCTGTCCGAAATAGAACCACATGAATGCACCCAAGATCCCGCCACTGGCACCTCATTGACTACATTAACATCAGACGTAGGGATCGAGCGGATGCTATGGTAACGAAGAGCATGTGTGGTGCAGAATGTTGGACAGACCATCGACTTGTCATTGCCAAGCTAAACTTCAAGATCTAGCCCAAAATGCGCCCCCAGGGAAAGAAACCACAGAGGAGGCTAAATGTCTCTCAGCTGAAATACGAACCCACGAGAGGAGGCTTCCAGGAAGAGCTTGAGGGCAGACTATCTGAGCTTCGTTTTGAAAAGAACGACATCGAAGAGAACTGGGCATCATTGAGAAACACACTCTACGATACAGCTGTTCAACACATTGGCCCACTCACGCGCAAGCATAAGGGCTGGTTTGATGAGAACGATCTCGAAATACAGGGCCTTCTCGATGCAAAACATGAAGCGCAAAGGGAATACCAGTGCAAAAGCTGCCTTCAATACTGCTTGCAAAGCTGTCCAGACCAAGCTTAGAGAGATGCAAGACTCCTGGCTCAGCAAAAGAGCTGACAAAATTGAGATGTTCGCCGAGCGTCATGACACCAAACGGTTTTACGAGGCACTGAAAGCTCTCTACGGCCCGCAGCCCTCTAGTAATACTCCAGTTCGCAGTGCGGATGGGGTACTGCTAACAGATAAGGTTCAGATTCTAGACAGATGGGCAGACCACTTCTGCAAAATACTAAACCACCCATCGTCCATAAATGAAGAGGCCATCCGGCGAATGCTGCAGGTGGAACTGAACCTTGCGTTGGATGAAGTCATTACTGAGGAGGAAGTCGACAGGGCAATCAGTTCACTATCTATAGGAAAAGCTCCAGGAGCTGATGCAATACCAGCAGAGGTATATAAGACAGCTGGCCCATCCCTCACCAAAAGGATCACTGAACTCTTCTGTCACATATGGGCTGAAGGAAAAATTCCGCAGGAGCTAAAGGACGCCTCAATCGTTTACCTGTACAAAAGAAAAGGCAACCGTCATGAATGCGACAATCATCGTGGAATATCGCTACTCTCCGTAGCAGGCAAGATCCTAGCGCGCTTACTGCTAAACAGGCTCAACAAACACCTTGAACAAAGCCACCACCTCCAAGAAAGCCAACGTGGATTCAGAGCCGGAAGAGGAACAGTGGACATGATTTTTGCCGCTCGCCAAGTACAAGAGAGGTGTCGAGAACAAAATCAGGCCTTGTACACCACATTTATTGATTTGACAAAGGCATTTGATACAGTTAACAGAGGAGGGCTGTGGATGATAATGTCTAAGTTTGGCTGCCCCAACAAGTTCATAACAATGGTAAAACAGCTACATGAAGGCATGTGTGTTCGTGTACTGGACAGCGGTGCAATCTCTAAAACGTTTCTGGTATCAAACGGAGTAAAACAAGGATGTGTACTCGCCCCGACTTTGTTCAGCATGATGTTCGCGGCCACGATGACAGACGCCTTCAGATCATTGGAGCTTGGAATATCCATAAAGTACCGCACAGATGGCAAATTACTCAATTCCAGAAGAATGAAGGCCAAAACCAAAGTGGCTGGCGACATAATCAGGGAACTTGTATTTGCTGACGACTGCGCTCTAATGAGCAACTCAGAACTGAATACGCAGGTTGGAATGGACCAGTTCTCTGCCGCATGCGAAAATGTTGGCCTGACCATAAATGCAAAAAAAAACAGAGGTCATGTACCAACCAGCACCAGGCATGCCGTACACAAAACCAGAGACTACAGCCAGCGGGCAGACGTTGAATGCCGTAGACAAATTCACATATCTGGGCAGCACGTTGTCGAGATCTGTCAGCCTAGACGATGAGGTGGCAAGTAGAATAGCAAAGGCCAGCACAGCCTTTGGTAGAATGCGCTCGATGGTCTGGGCACGTCGTGGCATCAGCGTCAAGACCAAACTCAAAGTCTACCGTGCAACCATCATTCCAACCCTACTATACGCTTGCGAAAGCTGGACTGTATACTCTGGACACGCAAGGAGGTTAAACCACTTCCACACAGGTTGCCTGAGGCAAATATTCCACATCCGATGGCAAGATCGTGTCACTGACATCGAGGTTCTCTCGAGGGCTAACATGCCCAGCATCCATGCACTGCTAGTAAAAGCACGACTAGGATGGGCCGAACACCTCGTCCGTATGTCAGACGAGCGGCTCCCAAAGAAGCTTCTCTACGGCGAACTGAGAGAGGGATGGCGAGAGAGAGGGCGCCCAAAAAACTTTTAAAGACGGTCTGAAGGACTCACTAAAAAGTTGCCAGATAGACATCGACACCTGGGAATGTCTTGCGCAAAACAGATCTGACTGGAGAAGTGCAGTCAAATCGGGGGTAGCTGCCGGTGAAGACGACCGTGCTGTGAAAGCCCAGAACAGACGCGAGACGCGGAAATCCCGAGCAGCGGGAACACCATCCCCTTCTACAATCCTCGTGTGCCCGATATGTAGCAGATGTTTTCGTGCTCGCATTGGCCTGTTCAGCCACATGCGCACGAAAACCCCACAGGGAAATCTGTGACAAGGATGATGTCGGCGGTCCTCATCGACAACGATGGACAGCTATTATTATTATTACAAGCGATAGCAGAGTGGCACAGCTCTCGCCCCTCAAGGGGGTCGCTGTAGTAGAGAGACGATTCCGCCCCTGAAAGGGGGGGGGGTGTGGGGGGGGGGGGTGTGGGGTGTGTGTGTGCTGCAGCATAAAGGAACTTTCGCCCCTGAAAGGTACCACTATAGCAGAGAGGCACGGCTATGGCATCTCAAGGGGGCCGCTGTAGCAAGAGGCGATCCCGACCCTGAAGGAAGCCACTGTAGCAGAGAGTCACGGCTTTTCACCCTCAAGGGGGCTGTTTTAGCAGAGAGGCACGTCTCTCGTCCTTCAAGCAGGCCGCCATAGCATATAGGATTAGCTCACGCACGTTAAGGGTCCCGCTATAGCAGAGAAGATAGGCTCTCGACCCTCAAGAAAACGAAATGGCGGGTTTTCGAAACCAGCAAGTTCCAAGCATTCCCTGGTTTCAAAGGAGATGCGATCTAGCATCTAGTCCTATAGAAGACGGGCGACAAACTAGAAAGCTAAAACTAAAAATGGACAGGTTGTTAGTGGATGTGCAGATACAAATTCGGAAGAAATACTGAAATGTCTACCTGATAAGCTCCTGCCTTCCCGCCAATAAGCCACTTGCCTTCTCGCTAATAAGCCACTTGCCTTTCCGATAATAAGCCACCTACCTTTCCGCTAATAAAACACCTGCCTTCCCGATAATAAGCCACGTGCCTTTCCGCTAATAAGCCACCTACCTTTCCGCTAATAAAACACCTGCCTTTCCGCTAATAAGCCACCTGCCTTCCCGCTAATAAACGACCTGCCTTCCCGATAATAAGCCACGTGCCTTTCCGCTAATAAGCCACCTGCCTTTCCGCTAATAAAACACGTGCCTTTCCGCTAATAAGCCACCTGCCTTCCCGCTAATAAACGACCTGCCTTCCCACTAATAAACCACCTGCCTTCCCGTAAGCCACCTGACTTCCCACTAATAAACCACCTGATTTCCCACTAATAAACCACCTGCCTTCCCGTTAATAAGCCACCTGACTTCCCACTAATAAACCACCTGTCTTCCCACTAATAAACCACCTGTCTTCCCGTTAATAAACCACCTGTATTCCCACTAATAAGCCACCTGACTTCCCACTAATACGCCACCTGCATTCCCGCTAATAAACCACCTGACTTCCCACTAATAAACCACCTGACTTCCCACTAATAAACCACCTGTCTTCCCACTAATAAACCACCTGTCTTCCCGTTAATAAACCACCTGTCTTCCCACTAATAAGCCACCTGACTTCCCACTAATAAACCACCTGTCTTCCCACTAATAAACCACCTGTCTTCCCGTTAATAAACCACCTGTCTTCCCACTAATTAGCCACCTGACTTCCCACTAATAAACCACCTGACTTCCCACTAATAAACCACCTGACTTCCCACTAATAAACCACCTGACTTCCCACTAATAAACCACCTGACTTCCCACTAATAAACCACCTGACTTCCCACTAATAAACCACCTGTCTTCCCACTAATAAACCACCTGCCTTCCCGTTAATAAACTAAAAAAAGTAAAGATAGGAACACGTACATACTACTGATACCTTTCTATTACCCGGCGGCTGACACACCTCTCTCTTTGTGAATACCAGGATTACTAGAAAATCTCTATGCCTTTCTTTGGTGTTCAAAATGAATTTTACAACGACTATTAGTTTTTAGGATTTACTATTCAAAGAGATTGTTTACCAGTCGTTTGTCCTCAGCACCATTTTTTATGGTCGTGACACATGGTCTATCTACACACACCAGGAGATGCGGCTACACGGCTTGTAGGTGATATGTCTGTGAAGAGTCCTGGCGGTTGGGTGACAGGACAAGATCTTTCACGAAGAGGTATTGGCGCTGTCACTATCTTTTCAATCTCAGTCTTCGAAGGCTCCGATGGGCGGGACACACTAGAAGGGTGGATGATGGCAGAATATACCAAAGGATCTTTTCTATAGAGAACTACAGTTAGGGAAAAGGTCTCGGACTGGCCACTACTTCGGTACAAGGATGTATGCAAGCGGGATATGAATGATGCAGGCGTCGATTTTGAATCATAGGAACAGGACGCCGTGGATCGTGTTGCATGGAGAAGCAGGATTTAGTATGGATTACAAACAAAGGATAAGCTAAGGGCTCAGCGCGTGAGAAGACACGCCTGCCAGACGGTGACGCAAACAGTCCTTATTTTCCTTAGTACACACTGGGAATAACGCTGCTCTGCTCGGATTGGTCATGGACTGTAGTTACATCCTTTATTTTTTCAAAGCACGACTTATTATATCCGACAAGACGGAAAAGGCCAATGATACACAGACGTAAATATTTCCCGCTAACGCAAACAAAGAAAAACCAAACTTCAAATCGATTGAGTAATAGAATTAGATGTACTGCTCCGAAGCTGTGTCTGTCTGTATTTACTTAAACACAAAATGGCTACTTTGATTTGTCACTGGGTAATAATCTTTGTCACGTTAGTGAACGAATAATGATATCACTGTCAAAAATGATGATTTTGGCAAACTAGACAAACTAGAGAGCCATTACCATTTACCTGTCACTCCAAATGATAGAGCATATGATTAAATGTACACTAATCAGCTTTTAGGAATTCTGAATCCATTTCTTTGCAATGTGGTTTCGGTAGCAATAATTCTAATTTGATGAGTTTGCTAGGCCAATACAAAACCTTCCACAGTCGACTCTTCGGTGAACTGAAATATATATATTTATACAAAACTTGACACATTTTAGGGTGGCTCACAAGTTAGTCAAAAATTTCACCAGTCAGCATGGTCGGACTAGAGTCATACAATTTATGTTAACAAATTTGGTACGATGAGGCTAACGTCTGGTCAGGCAAACCACAGTGATCAGACAATGTTAGCCAGTGCCAGGAGAAATATACTGGCCAAGACCCTCACCTGACCTCCTCGTTGGTCGTCCTGGAAACGGGCTGTTGTCGAAGACAACAGCCTGGCTAACAAGGTGAGGGTCGACGTGATCCCCGTAGTAGTAAGTGATACGCAGATGAAGCCAAGCATTGCACAACCGCCTGGAAGAGCCCGGTCCACTTTATCTCCACGTTCGGGATGTCAGAAAAGCTACTGCATTTTGCCACAAGTTCCGTCCTTTTCAGGGTGCACAAAAAGGGTTACCAACCCATTTTGGGCATTAGCAAACAACCAACCAACCAACCAACCAATAACCAACCATCCCAACCAGTCAGCCAGCCAAGTAAGCAAGCAAGCAACCAACCAACCAACCAACTAACCATGTTAACAAATTTAAATGAGGCACTCATTCCCTTTTATTTCTACGTAATAATGCGTAACACGCCAACATATTAATATTACACAGTATTAATCTATTTCTTCTTAAGAAAAAATGCACTCCTGTCAGAGGCATGCCGTTTGTACCCTTGGACATTCTTGGTAGTTTTAGCACGGAAGTACCATTTATCGATGGCTTTAGTAAGTTTTGTGGTAGTAGAGGTCCATTTAGATTAACCATCAAAAGCTAGCTTATGTACAATCTATTCTAACCGTAATATGATTACTAATCGTGTGAGAGTTGTTATGTAGTAACGACTGAAATCGTAATTAACGATTGTTGTTTGCGAATGCCCACAATGAACAGGTTCCTCTTTTGTGCACCTTGAAAATGCTGAAGGGATCCTCCAGACGGTTGTGCTATGTTTGGCTTCATCTGCGTGTCGCTCACTACTACGGTGATCACATTGATCCATCAACTTGTTAGTCCGGCTGCCATGAAAACAACCCATTTTCGGAAAGGGCTACGGGGAAGTCAAGGTAAGGGTCTTGTCCGGCATGTTTTGCATGAACCTGACTAACATGTCTGATCAGTATATTTTGACTGACCCTGACTAACATGTATGATCAGTATATTTTGCCTGAACCTGACTAACATGTCTGATCAGTATATTTGGCTGAACCTGACTAATATGTCTGATCAGTATATTTTGCCTGAACCTGACTAACATGTCTGATAAGAATATTTTGCCTGACCCTGACTAATATGTCTGATCAGTATATTTTGCCTGAACCTGACTAACATGTCTGATCAGCATATTTTGCCTGACCCTGACTAATATGTCTGATCAGTATATTTTGCCTGAACCTGACTAACATGTCTGATCAGTATATTTTGCCTGAACCTGACTAACATGTCTGATCAGAATACTTTGCCTGACCAGTCGTTAGTTTACCTTCCCCGATTAACGATTACATACTAGTGTTTTTTTTTTCTCGTCAAGCAAAAAAATAAATAAATAAATATATATATATATATATATATATATATATATATATATATATATATATATATATATATACTCACTCCTACACACACATACACGCGTACGTACGTATGCGCGCTCGCGCGCGCGCGCGCGCACGCACGCACACACACACACACACACACACAAACAAACAAACAAACAAACATAATCTATCTAATTATCTTGCTGGCCCCATTGGGATGAGCACTCTTCTTACCAACGACTTGTATACAGTTCTGTTTTAATGAACATTTTCAGTTTAATCCGATATGCAGACAAACAGAGAATATACTGGTTCCGTCACGCGACAAGAATGTTTTCAAACCTGCGCGTCGCTCGAGCCTGTAATTCCAGACGTCGATCCAGGGCAGAAAGATTTAAAATAAATAATAATGTATTGACTCTACAATCTGAGAAGAGATTATATAACAACGACCGCTCAGGCTGACTTACGACGTACAATAATAATATAGTCTGCCAATGGCGTCGTATTTATGCTTTGTGGCCAAAGGGTTTCGATGCTTGCCTACTCACAAGGAGGGCAGCGGATCGAATCTTCGTTAAGGCATTATAATGTTTTTCTGTTCGGGCTGATATAAACAAACAAGCCAGCAAACGACATGGCGACAGCAAAGGAAACGCGGCCTACAGTCATCCCTCTAAAAACCTATCCACATTCAATGAACTGAAATAAAGTCGAACGACAGTTTTGTTTTCTTCTTATCAATACTAATATGTGTTTTAATTGCCTCAGTTTTATTGACATATTCGTAAAATGAAGTGTTGGTCCGAACCTCCGTCCGTGAATTATTGTATCGCCACACCCTGTAAAGCAGAGTCTCTCAGTTTCAGTTCAGTTCATCCCGTAACCCATCAGGTCGTTGGGGCACACATGAAGACCTGAAAATCCCACGCCAGCTCTCTCTGTCTGTCGCCGCCTGACGTATCTCACCGTGACGAAGGCCTGACCACTCAGCGATGTTGTTCACCCATCTCTTCCTTGGACGTCCTCGCCCTCTCTGTCCCGGTACGGATCCAAAGAGTTTCGAGTTGGGAATTCCGTTGGACCTGGTGACGTGCCCGCACCAGGCCATCTTTCGTCTTTTGATAGTTGTGAACAGATCTTCAAAAGGACCAATAGCGTCTTCAACTCTCTGACGGATGTCTACGTTCGTGACACGATCCTTATATGTAGAGTCTCTATATCCGATGTATTGTGAAATGGTAAATTTGGTATTCGGTTTGCCGATCTAGTCAACACCAAGTGGTGTTGTGTACACTTCTTTGTGGGAAACTGACGTCTCTCATGTTTGTTGTTTGACCATCGCTTCCGAAGAAGACCACATTGTCATGTGTCAATACTAGAGTGGGTTCGTAGGGGATTGATCCAACTAATTCGAGCCCGAAAGCGTCTGTCACCGAGGGTAGAGAAACACCGTCTGACCGTCAGACGGATGCAACTCGTCGCTTGCCTTTCGTGCCACTCGTCTCTGTGCTGCTACCTCGATTCTTCTCTGCTCCATATGTGTCGCGCCAGAAGAGATCTCACTATGTCAGTTAGAGCGATCAGCAGCAATGTTCTCCTAGTTATCAGAGTCAATGTCGTATTTCTCCATTGAGGCTTTCAGAGTGTCTTTGTAACGATTTATTTAGCTACCTCGATTGCCTGATTCAAGCTTGCCATTTAATATTTTCTTTGCAAGCCACTCATCTGACATGCAGACAGCATGGCCAGTCCAACTAAGCTGCGATTTGCACAGAGTTGTGTGAATGCTTGTTAAGACAGTCCGTGAAAGAACGTCTTCATCTGTGATCTTGTCTTGTCATTTTACGAGGCGTGTTCAAATGAAACTGGACCACACTGCAACAAGTGAACATACGTACGATGCGCATGATGACGTCCCTTCTGATGGAAACAGTAAATACCAGCCGTCAAGTTTGCAAAATGTAATTATTCTCAGATTGATAGTTTCCTCAGCAGACCGTTGAAAACATGGCGGGTGTGATACGGAATCCGTCCCGAGTTGATCGCGTGCGGTGATTTGGTTTATAACAGCTGAAGGATGTCGACCAGTTGACATTCATCGCAGAATGCAGATAGTGTATGGTGACAAAAGTGTGTCGAGGACGACAGTGAAGAACTGGACAACGATGTTTAAAGAAGGACGTGAGTTAACAAAAGATCTTCGGAGACCAGGTCAGGCGCATATTGTTGCGTTAACTCACATCCTTCTTTAAACATCGTTGTCCAGTTCTTCACTGTTGTCTTCAACACACTTTTGTCACCATACACTGTCTGCATTCTACAATGAATGTCAACTGGTCGAAATCCTTCAGCTGTTAGAAACCGAATCACCGCTCGATGATCAACTCTGGACGGATTCCGTATCACACCCGCAATATTTCAACGGTATGCTGAGGAAACTATGAGTCGGAGTAAAATGAAATTTTGCAAACTTGACGATTGGTATGTGCTTTTTACACCAGACGTGACGTCAGCATGCGCATTGTACGTATGTTCACCTGTTACAGATAGGTCCGGTTTCCTTTGAAAACGCCTCGTGTGCTCAACAGCTTCTTCGCTTGTCGACTGTAGACAGTTCAGGTGTACATACGAGTTGGTAGGCGCTTCCAGTAATCAGGTCTGGCGGCAAAAGTTAATTAAGATATCACCGTTGTCATTTCTCGCTCACAATTAATTCGTAAGTGCTATTGAGATATTCGATGAGAGTCTTGATATCCCGTCTCTGAGTTTTCTCCAGTGGTCCCTATGGCATGTCATTGCATTGTTAGATATTTTCCTAAGCTTTGCTTGCTGGCGCATATCACGGTACGTTTCCGATTTCTCTCCCTTTGGAGCGAAATAATGCTGTGGGGAGGGGGTGGGGATACGCTCTTTTAGTCTGACCTCTCTCATTATAACCTTTCCGGCCAGGTTGAAACAGCCAGGGGCACAAGACTCCCACCGACATAGCTCCGATTATCATCAAGACACGGAAGCCATTCAACCGCCTTAAGGTAATACACGCTGGGCGGAAGGTGACCCATGGTTATATTTATGCCTAGCTAGGCGGTCACGTAGCACACAACCTGACCATACCTCACTCAACCAATCGATGTGAAGCATTGCTGGTTTTATCCGCCACGTCAAAGACGTAGGGTTGGATAAATGAACATGGCACTGACTAAATAGGTGAGCAAGTCAATAAATAATTCACAAATGGCTATACACGAATCATAAATGAGATTTGACTTGTTTTGGATTAGTTCGTTCTTAATTTCCTGCTACCAAGCCATGAAAATGGCTTTGCGCGTAGCAGAATGTAGTCCAGAGAACGGAATGAGTTGTGTTGTAGATTACAGCTTGACTGCGATATTTGCACATTTCCGTCCGACACATCCGACTTCAGCAGATATTTTTTCAGTACCGGGTTAGGCTTACCTCTTCCGTCCCTTCTCCTTAGCCCGTCTGTTGCAGCCTGTTATCCAGGATCACCGCGTGGAAGCGTAGAAGGGCCTTGGCAGCTCTGGTTCGCTGACCCTGACTCTAGCAGTCAGCTGTGGGTCGTTCACTGGCTGCAGCTCATCCGCTGTTCAGCATCTTGATCCCAAATAAGATTTGATCTTCAAAACCATTTGTTTTTATATTTACATTATTCCTAATTCCTCAACATAATTTCTACCAAAATTGATAAACTTATCCTATCGCTTTATCAGTGTACCAAAACCTGCAGTATATACGTCTTTGGTCTGGTGTCTCAGCCACATTTGCACTTTACAGTCAAACTCTTTGTCCTTCGATACACGTCTCTCGCCAAGGCGCTAATTTAGTGCTTCAAGCAGGTGGAAATCGCTCGGGGCTTTAAGATGGATATCCAAGAAGTTGTCCCCTAGTTATGTCAATCTTCTTCTGGTTTTAGTCGAGCTGCATGTGGTCTGACATTGTCATGATGGAGCAGTACTTCTCTAGTCAGCAGGCGAAGACGTTTGCATCGCATTGTATCTAGAAACATCCACAAAATTTTATAAAAGCATTAGCTTATTAATATCCTTTAAAGAAAGTCTATTTGTCCCCCGCCCCGGTATAAAAAAACAAAAACAAAAACGCACAACATTCAATTCTTTGATTGAAAACTTTGTATCTGTCTTGCGCACGCGCATGCGACACACAGCTTCTGCTACCTACAGTAATCATAAAGCTGGATGTTGCTGCAACGTAATGACATATTTAGACACTACGAGCAACATTTTTCAGCAATCCAGTATTAGTTTCTGACTTATCCTTGCACAAATAAAATGATAATACCTAGAATATTAACTTACGCTGTACAATTAACAGAACCGATGGCCGAGTGTGTTGGATGTCACTCTTCTGACCACAAGAACATTAGTTCAAATCCTCATTAATGCAGATTTGTTTCTCGCATAAAGGAAATTTCTCCACCCAATACACTCTCCAATTCGACCCCCAGCAATGTGTATAAACGCTTTAATTAAATTCCTTTTTCTTTTTCGAAATAATCAATCTTAGTGTCGGATTATATACAGCACTACTGATTCATGAAACAGCGCATGGACTATCTTACATTTTACTGAAAGGAACATTGTTGGAATTGAGAAAGAGATGAAGACCCTGGATTGGCTGGACATATTATGTCCAGAATCGTAAAACCTAGATTTCATAAGATGTATTAAAATGGTTCCTGAATTTTTAAAAATAAATTTGACTTGTCAACTCGATCATGGTTTCCAGAACAGTCACAATTTAGCGTTGTTAATTAATTATATTGTGTGTTACTAATCAATCAATCATTCAAATAATCAATAAACATGATGTATTTCCCTGGTACATGATAATTATGGCTTGGATTATATAAATGTAGGTAGTGTATACAATAAGAACATAAAATAGTTGCACAGATAAGTGCAAACAGAAACACACATACACGCACAGACAAGACACACACACACCCTCATTTATATATATATGTACGAGAGATGTTCAAATAAAGCTGGACCAAACTGTAACAAGTGAACATACGTACAATGCGGATGATGACGTCACTTCTGGTGTAAACAGCACATACCAACCGTCAAGTTTGCAAACTTGCACTATCCTCCGACTCATAGTTACCTCAGCAGACCGTTGAAAACATGGCAGGTGTGATACGGAATCAGTCCAGAGTTGATCAGCGAGCGGTGATTCGGTTTCTAACAGATGAAGGATGCCGACCAGTTGACATTCATCGCAGAATGCAGGCAGTGTATGGTGACAAAAGTGTGTCGAAGACAACAGCGAAGAACTGGACAACGATGTTTAGAGAAAGTCGTGAGTTAACGAAAGATCTTCCGAGATGAGGTCAGAAGCATATTTTTACGTTAACTCACGTCCTTCTTTAAACATCGTTGTCCAGTTCTTGACTGTTGTCTTCGGCACACTTTTTGTCACCCTACACTGCCTGCATTCTGCGATGAATGTCAATTTTTCGACATCCTTCAGCTGTTAGAAACAAATCACCGGTCGCTGATCAACTCTGGATGAATTCTATGTCAACCCGCAATGTTTTTAACGGTCTGCTGATGAAACTATGAGAAAAGTGACATTTTGCATAAAATGAAAGAAACAGCAGCAATTAAACAATGAAAGTTTTTCTTTCTTCATGCACCACTGCTTTGCCTTACATTCAAATTGCACTTTTTTACCACACTCCAACCCTTCAATCCTTTCTCTTCGCAACTCACTCTCTCCTCTCAACCTGTCCGCCTCCTTGTATCTTAAAAAGCCCATAACCCAACCCTTCTCTTCCTGTTATAACCCGCGCATCTGCTCAACCCATTAACCATTAATCGTCTGTCCTGCCGCCTCACCACATTTGTCCCCTCAGTGAACTCGCCAATCTTTGTCTTACGCCATCTCAACTTGTATGTGCTTGTTTCTGAGTACGAGCCATGTTAACGACTTTTCTAATTATCCAGGACAGAGCCTCGTATTGTAGTGACTCGCGCCAAAGCAGCTTTGACCCACTTGTAATATCATGTGATTCGATCAGCCAATCAAAATCTTCAGTGTAAAGGTCAGAAGAAAACACATGAAAACTCACACCACAGTAATGTGAGCATTAACAAACCTGTCACAAACACACGCACAAACACGTGCACACGTTACAACATTCCCGACAAAGATCCACAACAAGAAGTGATCAACAGAGTCCAACAAACATACGCACATTAATACGCACGCACACTGATTAGCATCAACCTACCACAACAAAGAAAGACGAGCATTTAGAATCAACAAATACGCCGGCTGATGGAAAAACACCCTCAAATAATATAAACACTTGCATCCGGGGATACTGATATCCACTTCTACCTGACTACAGCCACCAGGCCGGCTAGCAAAGACCTGCTAATCTCAAACTCATCTCAGTTTTCTCCGTAAACAAAATGCCAACGAGATAAAGTCAAACCAGGTAGCCGCCACTTTCATCTTGTGTTTTAGCGGTAGTTTTCCAGGTAGTCTGCCAATTAGTACGAATATTTGTCTCCGATATTTAGATGTTTGATTGTTCACGTAAGGTAAATGGTACAGGAAACGTGGAGGAATAGGCTTATGAAAGGTAGCGGAACAGGGAAATAAACAGACGTGAAGTGACTGGAACAGGGAGAAAAACAGACGTGAAGTGACTGGAACAGGGAGATAAACAGACGTGAAGTGACAGTGGAACAGGGAGATAAACAGATGTGCATTTGGAGAAAGGGACAGATATAAATAAACGTGGAGTGGGAGAGGGGAACACGTGATAAACAGGCGTGAAGGGCCACATGGGAATAGAGAGAAAAACAAACGTAAAGTGGGTGAGAGGAACATGGAGATAAATAGGCGTGAAGTGCCATAATGGAACAGGCATATAAACAGCCGTGAAGTGTCCTAATGGAACAGGCATAAAAACAGCCGTGAAGTGTCATACTGAAACAGGGAGATAAACAGGCGTTAAGTGTCAGAATGGAACAAGGAGATAAATAGGCGTGAAGTGCCATAATGGAACAGGGAGATAAACAGGCGTGAAGTGCCATAATGGACCAGGGAGATAAACAGGCGTTAAGTGTCAGAATGGAACAGGGAGATAAACAGATGTGAAGTGCCATAATGGAACAGGGAGATAAACAGATGTGAAGTGCCATAATGGAACAGGGAGATAAACAGGCGTGAAGTGTCATAATGCAACAGGGAGATAAACAGTCGTGAAGTGGCATAATGGAAAAGGGAGATAAACAGGCGTGAAGTGTCATAATGGAACAGGGAGATAAACAGGCGTGAAGTGTCATAATGCAACAGGGAGATAAATAGGCGTGAAGTGTCATAATGGAACAGGGAGATGAACAGACTGAATATGTTTTACTTAGAGGCATGGAAGAGGAACATGAAGTCATGAGACATCCTATCCGAGGGCTGGGAAACAATTGTTCAGGATCGAGATGTTTAGAGACAGTCATTTGGAGGGAGAAGAGTGGCTGCAGACGCTCGTTGAAGCCTTCTGGCTGCAGAGACAAAACAAAAGAAAGACTGAAAAGATCTAGGAACACTCCGACAAGTCAGCATTCTCAGCTTGGTGGGACTATCTGTGGCTGGGACGATCTGTGGGTGGGACGATCTGTGGCTGGGACGATCTGTGGGTAGGACGATCTGTTGGTGGGACTATCTGTGGCTGGGACGATCTGTGGGTGGGACGATCTGTGGGTGGGACTATCTGTGGGTAGGACGATCTGTGGCTGGGACGATCTGTGGCTGGGACGATCTGTGGGTGGGACGATCTGTTGGTGGGACTATCTGTGGGTGGGACGATCTGTGGGTGGGACTATCGGTGGGTGGGACGCTCTGTGGCTGGGACGCTCTGTGGCTGGAACGATCTGTGGCTGGTACGATCTGTGGCTGGTACGATCTGTGGGTAGGAATATCTGTGGGTAGGACTATCTGTGGGTAGGACTATCTGTGGGTAGGACTATCTTTGGGTAGGACTATCTGTGGGTAGGATTATCTGTGGATAGGACTATCTGTGGGTAGGACTATCTGCGGCTGGGACGATCTGTGGCTGGTACGATCTGTGGCTGGGACTATCTGTGGCTGGGACTATCTGTGGCTGGTACGATATGTGGCTGGGACGATCTGTGGTTGGGACTATCACTAACGGATTTAATTTTACAGTCATATCAGACAGTGTCGGCATACAGGAGACAGAGCTGGACAAAACTCACAAGGAGCCACGCGCATGTTATACAGTGAATGAGCCGCCTTTGATAATATGATGATTTAGAAAAGAGGAAATAAACAGAAATGAAGTGTCTTAGTTTTTGTATCGGAGATAAACAGGCGTCAAGTGTCCATGTTAGAGAAGCTGAGATAAACAGACGTTAAGTGTTCATATTAGAAAAGCTGATAAACAGACGTTAAGTGTCCATGTTAGAGAAGCTGAGATAAACAGACGTTAAATGTCCATGTTAGAGAAGCTGAGATAAACAGACGTCAAGTGTCCATGTTAGAGAAGCTGAGATAAACAGACGTCAAGTATTCATATTAGAGAAGAAGAGATAAACAAACGTCAAGTGTCCTAGAGCAAAATAAAGATAAACAGACGCGAAGAGGCTTAGGGCAACAGGGAGGTAAACAGATATGAACTGTTTTAGTGAGAGGAACATGTGATAAGCAGATTGAAAATATCATTGAAAATATCGTAGAGGAATAGGGCGGTAAACAAAAGTAAGGTGCCTAGGGGAAAGAAAAGGGGTCACTAAAAAGACATAGTGTAGTAACAAGACAGAGGAACAAGATGTATATAATTAGGGAAAGAAGGGCAAAAGTGGACAACTCTGAAATGGGACTAACAACAAAACTAAGAATAGGCACCTGGAAAGTCAGGAGCCTATACCAGAGCAAGTTGTTCATGATCGGAAGAGAAATGAAGAGAGCCAAGATAGAGATTCTTGGAGTCTCTGAGCATAGATGAGCCGGTCAAGAGCACTGTACCAGCTCCTCAGGCAGGAGAAACATTTATATACTCTGGGACGGACAAGGGTGGAAAAAGAGGGGTCGGCTTTATTTTGTCAAAGAAGACAGCACCTTCACTACTCGGTTACAATCCAGTCAACGACCGCATAATTGTAATCAGATTTAAGAAAAAGACTAGAAATTTAACAATAATTCAAGTGTGTGCACCAACATCAGCAGCAGACGATTGTGAAATGGATGATTTCTATAACACCTTGCAAGAAGCGATGGAAAAAGTTGAAAAAAAGAGGCATCTTGGTCATCATTGGAGATTTCAATGCGAAAGTTGGAGAGGAAAGAGCAGAAGAAGAGAGAAGTGTTCGAGGACCTTTCGGCTTGGGACACAGAAATGAGCGAGGAGAAAAACTGGTTGAATTCTGCACGGAAAACAACCTCTCCATTGCCAACACCTTCTTCAAACAACATCCACGAAGACTGTACACGTGGACCTCCCCTGATGGAAACAGTAGAAACCAAATAGATTACATCCTAGTGCAACAAAGATGGAGATCAAATGTGCTGACGCCAAAAACACTGCCAGGAGCAGACTGCGATACGAACCATGATTTACTGTTTGCAGTTTCCCAAACAAGACTACGCAGGATCAACAAAGGTTGCCAGCCAATACGCTTCCATGTATCAGCAATACCTACTGAATACAACATCACAGTAGATAACACATTTGAGGAGTTGCTTGATGTACAGGAAGAGATGACATCTGAGGAGTTGACATCGTACACAAGGGATATTTTGATCTCGACAGCAAAAGAAATGATTCCAAAGATATTGCACAAGACACAGAGCTATATAACAGAGGAAACACAGAAACTCATTGCAGAAAGGCAACAATTAAAACAAATGGGAAGTAAGGGGACCAACACAGCATTTAAAAACTGCGCAAGAAAAGTTAGAAGAGAAATAAGAAAAGATAAAAGAAGATACATAGTAGAAACGTGTAAGGATATAGAAAACCTACAACATCAAGGCAGAGAAAGAGATGCATTCAAAGCAATAAGAACACTGACAAGGGAATTCCGTCCGGTTCCACATGTCATAAATGACAAAGAGGATAACACATTAACAGAAACCAAAGACATACTGAATAGATGGAGAGAGTACTGCAGAACCATGTATGGAGATAGCACAAAGCGCTCAGTTACAATCCTATCAAAGGATGAGAAAGAACCTGAACCAATATTGGAAGAAGAACGCTCTGCAATTAAAATCCTGAAAAAGGGAAAGACCCCAGGATGCGATGATATCCCTGCAGAGCTAATACAAGCAAGAGGAGAGGCATGTACTCGAGTCTATCACAAGCTGTGTAAACAGATATGGCACAGTGCAGAGTGGCCAGAAGCATGGAAGAAATCAATTTATATTCCCCTCCCCAAAAAAGGCAACCTGAAGCTGTGCACGAACAACCGAACTATCGCGATGATCAGCCACGCTAGCAAGATACTCTTGCGAATCCTATTAAGGATAGCGAAAAGGTTTGAATCTGAAATTCACGTAGTCCAGACAGGTTTTAGGAAAGACAGAGGGACCCGGGACCACATATTCAATTTAAAGAATATCTATGAAAAATGTAGAGAGTTTAATGTAGACCTGTACACATGTTTCATTGATTACACTAAGGCCTTCGACACAGTACAATATCAAAATCTGTGGAGAATCATGAAGGAAATGGGGTTTACTTTGCATATAGTCCATCTCATTGAAACATTATACCAAGATCAACGAGCCGCTGTCCGAGTATCTGGGCAAACATCAGATTGGTTTGCAGTACAAAAGGGAGTCCGACAGGGATGTATCCTCTCACCTTATCTGTACAACATATATGCGGAATGTATAATGATAAATGTTCGAGAAGACGAGAACATTGAAAGTTTCGATCCATTTACGATTGGGGGGTACGAGATTCCAGAGTTACGATACGCAGATGACACAGTGATACTATCAAGAAGTGCAGAAGGGCTAGAGCAGCTACTTTCAGCCGTTAATGGACATAGTAAAAATAACAATCTGTTCATAAACATAAACAAAGCAAAGATAATGAACACCGATAAAACACAATGTCAGCATAAATTTACAGTGGGTGGTAAGGAAATAGATCAGGTCACACATTTTGAATATCTGGGCTCCAGAATTGACAAAAATGGTGACTGCTCGAAAGAAATCAGAAGAAGACTAGCTATGGCAATGCAGAGACTGAACAGCCTGAAGAAATTATGGCAGGGCACCAACAAAACGATAAAAGTAAAAGTCTTGAGAGCCTGTGTTTTTCCTGTGGCAGCTTATGGCCGTGAAACATGGACGATTACCAAAAATTTTAGACATAGAATCAAATCCTTCGAGTCAAAATGTTACAGAAAGATCTTCAGAATACCCTGGACAGAGAAAAGAACAAATGTAGACATTCGGCAAGAGTTGAGCATAAAGGAGAACTGGTTTAACAATTCCATTTTGGTTAAAAAATGCAAATACTTTGGTCACATCAAGAGACCCAACGGTCTTTAGAGAACGGTGATGGAAGGTATGGTGCCAGGCAAAAGAGGAAGGGGTAGACCAAGAAGACGTTGGCACCAATATATCCAGGAATGCCTGAGTATGACAGTGGCGGAAGCTGGTGTTTTGGCAAGGGAACGAGTTTCTTTCAGACAGACAGTGATGGGAGCGACGTTCTACAAAGGCCATGCTACATGATGGATGGGCAAAAGATATGAGAAGTACCTGAGGTAGGGAAACATGGAACTAAACATTCAATATGCATTACAGGAAAAAGATGAAGGAGATATATTTTACGTGAAGAGACAGGAAACTTTATGGATGTATTGTGTTGAATTTAGTGGAACTGGGAACTAAGCAAACATGTAGAGAAATAAGGAATTAAACGGGAATGTGTCTGTGCAAAAGGAATAGGGAACTAAGCTTACATGTATCTCAGGGAAAAGGGACACGGAACTAATTAGACATAATGTATCCATGGCAGAGGAACTGGGAACTAAATAGACATGTGTCTAAGGCAGAATTACAGGAAACTCACTAGACATGTGTTTAATGCAGAAGGACAGGCAACTCACTAGACATGTGTCTAAGGCAGAGGAACAGGGAACTCACTAGACATGTGTCTAAGGCAGAAGGACAGGAAACTCACTAGACATGTGTTTAATGCAGAAGGACAGGGAACTCACTAGACATGTGTTTAATGCAGAAGGACAGGGGACTCACTAGACATGTGTTTAATGCAGAAAGACAGGGGACTCACTGGACATGTGTTTAATGCAGAAGGACAGGGAACTCACTAGACATGTGTTTAATGCAGAAGGACAGGGGACTCACTAGACATGTGTTTAATGCAGAAGGACAGGGGACTCACTAGACATGTGTTTAATGCAGAAGGACAGGGGACTCACTAGACATGTGTTTAATGCAGAAAGACAGGGGACTCACTGGACATGTGTTTAATGCAGAAGGACAGGGAACTCACTAGACATGTGTTTAATGCAGAAGGACAGGGGACTCACTAGACATGTGTTTAATGCAGAAGGACAGGGGACTCACTAGACATGTGTTTAATGCAGAAGGACAGGGGACTCACTAGACATGTGTCAAAGACAGAGGAAAAGGAAACTCACTAGACGTGTCTAAGGTAGAGGAACAGGAAACTCACTAGACGTGTGTCTAAGGCAGAAGGACAGGGAACTTAGTAGACATGTGTCTAAGGCAGAAGGACAGGGAACTCACCATATATGTGTCTAAGGCAGAAGGACAGGAAACTCACTAGACGTGTGTCTAAGGCAGAAGGACAGGGAACTCACTAGACATGTGTCTAAGGCAGAAGGACAGGGGACTCACTAGACGTGTGTCTAAGGCAGAAGGACAGGGAACTCACTAGACATGTGTCTAAGGCAGAAGGACAGGGGACTCACTAGACGTGTGTCTAAGGCAGAAGGACAGGGAACTCACTAGACATGTGTCTAAGGCAGAAGGACAGGGAACTCACTAGACATGTGTCTAAGGCAGAAGTAAACAACCGATACACGACTGTGTAGATACATCTTCCGAAGGACGCTATAACATTGCTGATGAAGCCCAATCTAGTTGCCTGTTCGGATTGCCACTGAGTGGTCTCGAGGTAAGACGTCGCCTCGGGTGCTGGAGGTGGCGGGTTCAAATCACAGTGGCGATCGTAATTTGTTAACATGGATTTTTTTTGTATTTCTCCGGATCTCTGGTTAATAGGGATCGGACGTCCGCCTCCAGTGTCGCGCACGTTAAAATCCATCGGCAGTAGGAAATAAAAAAAAAGAGTACTTAACGGCCGCTCTACGGGCAAAATTCAAAATTAAGTTAAAAATCTACAAAATGTATTTATAGGATCCACGCCGGTGGTATGGAGTTTGTGCATTGTACTGAGATTCTCCAAGAGTATGTAAAAAAAACAGAAAACACGCATGGGTTAAACCGTGTGCAATGACGTTGATTCGTCGAGTAGACTAAAAACTAAACTAGATGGGCACAAAGGTCAAGGCAAAGGCCGCCGTCTATCGTAGACGATGACGACATAATTAATTTTGCTAGCGCTATTTTTAGTATGAATTAACTGCGTTACGTTTTATCCTCACTCTCTCGTCTCGTTCCGCCAGTCCCCAGTGGCAAGTCAAGGACAATTCGACTAGGAGGCGACTACGTTATGCAGGGGACTCCGCATCAAGTACCCGTGAAAAATACGGCGGAGTCCAGAGTCGAACCCACACCACCTGATCACGAAGCCGACGGCTTAACCACTTAGCAACGGAATTCCCAAATTGACACATACGGCTTGAATAACCCACGAGAAAATTGACAACCTATGGTTGCAAAGTCTTGAACATACACCTTACTATGAGCTATTTCTAACTGTTTGAGGCACTAAAAAGCCACATGCCAGGAGACGTTTTAGGAATGATGAAAAAGTTGAACGTTTAGTCTAAATTGTGTTCAGACAGCACACCAAAGACTTCTATGATGCAGGTGTTGTTGACTTTATAAATCGATGAAGTTTTTGAAACATAAAGCAATTTGTGACCTATTAACTGACTAGTATTCGTACGTCCTATCGATGATATTTCATCAGCTCTTTCATTACCATATATATCTGCTTTACTGAACAGTTTTCTGGAATACACAATCGACAGCATTGCATTCTCGACTAACACAGTAGTGCGCAGTCTTTCGAATAATAACGGAAAATTTCGTAAGTTAGGCTCGTTTAGCTTGTTGGATGTACTCACTCCTGAAACTCACACCCGTACTTGGAGATTTTAGGTCTCCACGAAAATGTACAACTCATGTTTTAGTAATCAGTTGTGGACATTCTAAGGAGTGAACTAAGAGTCGGCGGACACACTGACTTGCTCCCAGTGTAATGTGATCTCAGAGAGAAGCATGAGAACTAGGACAACCCTTACTAGAGATAATCGTCAGGCAAAGCATTTCCTACAAGACAACAGGCACTCAAGACAACAAGCACTCAAGACAACAGGCACTCAAGACAACTGATGTTGACATATAAGACAAACTCACACAAGACAACTTCACACAAGACAACAGGCACTCAAGACAACTGATGTTGACATAATATACAAACTCACACAAGACAACTTCACACAAGACAACAGGCACTCAAGACAACTGATGTTGACATAATATACAAACTCACACAAGACAACTTCACACAAGACAACAGACACTCAAGACAACAGTCACTCAAGACAACTGACGTTGACACATAAGACAACTTCACACAAGACAACTTCACACAAAACAATTTCACACAAGACAACTTCAGACAAGACAACTTCACACAAGACGACTTCAGACAAGACAACTTCACACAAGACAACTTCACGCAAGACAATTTCACACAAGACAACAGGCACTCAAGACAACTGACGTTGACATATAAGAAAACTTCACACATGACAACTTCATACAAGACAACTTCACACAAGAGAACTTCACACAAGATAACTTCCCACAAGACAACTTCACACAAGACAACCCTCACACATGAAAATTTTACCCGACAACCCTCACACATGACAACCGACATTCATGAAAGTTCTCACACAGGACAATTCACACAAGAGCGTTCTCATACAGGACAATCCACACTCATGAGAATTTTCATATAAGACAACCCTAACACAGGACAACTCTCACACAAGACAACCATAACACAGGACAACTTTCACACAAGAAAATCCTCTCACAAGAGAGTTCTCACACAGGGAAAACATCACACAAGATAGTTCCTACGCAGGACAGACCTTACACAAGAGAATTCTCAAACAAGACAACCCTCACACAGGACAGCCCTCACACAGGACATCCCTCACACAAAACAACCCTCACACAAGACAATCCCCACACAAGACAATCCACACTCAAGATAATTGTTACACAAGACAACCCTCACAGAAGACAACCCACACTCATGAGAGTTATCACACAGGACAACCCTAACACAAGAACGTTCTCACACAGAACAACACACACTCAAGAGTTTTCTCACCTGACAACACTCACACAGGACAACTCACGCATCAGCAAGTTCTCACAAAAGATAAATCTCAAACAGGACAACCCACACACAAGACAACCCTAAAACAAGAACATTCTCACAAAGAACAACATACATTGAAGAGATATTTGAACACAGACAGACCTCATATAAGACAAAACAGCCTTCACACAAGAGAATTCTCACACAGGAAAATCCACACACAAGACATATCTAACACGACAACTAACATAAATCAACTTTATTACAAACAGCAACACATAACAACTCTCTCAAAAGTCAACCTTCAGCCCTAGACAACTCTCACTCGCGCCAACTCTCACATACGCCAACAAGTCTCACTCGCACCAACTCACACACACGCCGACAAGTTTCACACGCGCAAACTCTCTGACACGACAACTCTCACACACTCCAATGAGTCTCACACAAGACAACTAACACATAAATCAACTCTAACACAAATCAACTCTCACACAAGACAGCTATTAATATGATAACTCTATCAGACAAGAAGAAACAAACTCTTACACCAGACAGCTCTCACATAAGACAATTTCCCAAATAACACATTTTTTCCATGAAATCATCACTCATACAAAACAGTCGTCACTTAAGACAGCCATCCCTCAAGACAGCTCTCTCTTTCTCCCCCTCACTCAAATCAACGTTAATTTAAATGGACTCTTTCGCAATTCAAAGAACTCACACAAAACACTCTTAACACAAGACAATCCTACCTTAGACATCCCTCAGTCAAGACATGTTACTCTCTCTCTCTCTCTCCTCTCTCTCTCTCACACACACACTCAAGTCAACCCTAATCTTAAAGAACTCTCACGAAAGACATTTACACTAAACAACAGCATACAAGATAACCCTGCCTTAAGACAGCTCACCGCCCAAGGAGACACCCCTCACACAAAACATCACCCATCCTAGCTATAACTCATGTTACGCATTATTGATTTAAAAACTCCGGAAGCAGTGACGTTGATAGGACCGCGATATTGGACAACACAGATTTAAATCTAGTACGCTCAACAAGTCTTTTGCAAACCATGAATACGAATCGTTAGCCAGGGTAGAGCTTGGTCTTCATTTCTTGTTCCGTCATCTTGTTCCCACGCGCTTAGGAAACTGACCGGTCCTCTCTTGGACAAAGTACATTTTTGGTGATTCAATGATGTCAAATTTATTTTATATCATTAATCTACTTGTCTTTTTCTTACCTTTTATCGTTAGTTTTCTACGATATAGGCGCGTATTAGTAGCTGGTTGGGATCAAGATGCTGAGCAGCGCATGAGCTCCAGCTGTCAGCGACCCATAGCTGACTGCTAGCGTCAGGGCCAGCGAACCAGAGTTGCCAAGACCCTTCTCCACCTCCACGCGGTGATGCTGGAAAAGAGGCTGCATCAGGGCAGACTGGCTAAGGAGAAGGGATCGAAGAGGGAATGCTAACCCGGTACTAAAAATGCTTGCTGAAGTCAGATGCGTTGGGCCGAAAGGTGCAAATATCGCAGTCAAGCTGTAAACTACGACACAAAGCATTCCGTTCTCTGGACTATATTCTGCTACTTAAACCCTTTCAGGGTTTGGTAGCGGGAGATTGAGAACGATCGAAGCCAAGCCAAGTATCTGGTCGTTGCATTCTTTTGAGATCACCAAATATCTTGTTTATATCGTGATATGTATTTGTAATGATAAGCAGTTCTCATGAAACGAGGGGGATTAATAAAGTTGTGCGTTTGAGGAGATAATTTAATTAATGAGCAAGACTTACGCATTAGCTGTACATTTTCTTAAAACTTGTAAGGTCGTTTAGGTCATGTGTCATTATTTGTATCCGTAAACACCATCCCATCCCACAGACAAACGCCAATGTCAGACAAGTTGTTACATCCCGCCGAGGAATAAATCAGACGTCTTTAGATGCATAGCTACTTGCATCTCCTTGTCAGAAGAGTGACAGTGTTCTTTGAGGTGCTCATTCAGCTACGGGACGAGGAAGAAGTCACAACGATGACGGCGTGAGTTAGTGGTTAAGTGACATGGCTCACAAACTGAAGGTACCAAAATCCACAAGGTGACCAAACGTGATTTTCTTTATACGGATGACTGTGCCTTAAATTCTAATACGGAGGTTGACATGCAGGAATGTATGGATCGGTTCGCCACAGCTTGTGAAAACTTCGGCCTCACCACCTCAATCACAAAAAACACAGGGGTCCTACATTAACCGGCTCCAGATATTGCATGTTCAGAGCCTTCAATCAAGGTACACGGCCACTGTTTAATTAATGTTAACAAATTCACGTACCTTGGCATTCACATAGATGATGAGGTGAATATAAGAATAGTTAGGGCAAGTGTGACATTTGGTAGACTTCATACTAAGATGTAGGATAGGCGAGGGATCAGGACTTAAACAGAAATAAAGGTCTACGCTGAAATAGTTCTACCTACCCTCTTATATGCATGTGAAACCTGGACCGTCTTTAGTCGACATGACAGGAAATTAAATCACTTCCACATGGACTGCAGAGGATTAGATGGCCGGAAATGGTGCCAAATACAGATGTGTTAGCGCGATCGGGCATGTCCAATATAGACAACATGATATGTGCAGCACAGCTGAGATGGGCTGGTCATGTGGTACACATGTCGGATCAATGTCTACCAATAGAGCTCCTCTATGGTGAACTCCAAAATGGCAAGACAGCAAGCGGTGGGCAGTGGAAAAGGTACAAGGACACACTAAAGAGATCACTGATCCAGTGCGGTATTAACCATGACTGGGAAAGAATCGCCACCAATCGCACAGACTGGCACAGCACTATTGCTGAGGGTGTTCAGAGACATGAGGCATCAAGAATAGATGAGGTCATCCAGAGACATGAGGCATCAAGAATAGATGAGGTCATCCAGAGACATGAGGCATCAAGAATAGATGAGGTCATCCAGAGACATGAGGCATCAAGAATAGATGAGGTCATCGAGAGACTTGAGGAATCAAGAATAGATGAGGTCATCCAGAGACATGAGGCATCAAGAATAGATGAGGTCATCCAGAGATGATCGTACCGCAAGTTAACTCACATCAACCCTTCTTCAACCCCGGTGGAAGGAGGTGTCTCATTTTCCTGTACAAAGTGCAACAGCCAATTCAAGGCTCAGATTGGATTATTTAGCCATGTTCGAATTCATGCGAATAGTGAATGAGGACAAAGTGGTCCTCATCAATTACGATGGACGAACAACACCAAAGACAGTTCTAGAAACTATACATGATAGATAGGCCAGGAGAATGAACAAGTGGTTTATCCAGGGGTATAGAGGGAACAGAACAAGAACAGAACAGAAGAATGCATGTTTTTTTCTACAAGATAACGTTGCTTGCCATTTGCACAACCATTCTGTGTTAAAATTGTATAATAATGCTAAGAAACAGTCAGAGCGTTTATGGGAGTTTGAAAATGGAGCAAAAAATATAAGCACTGTAGCCTGCCCTACATATCGTAAGATGCTGCTAAAAAATAAAGGCAGAACGTAGAGCTGGCTGGCTCATAATGTAGACACATAAATACATTTAAACTTTAAAGAAAAATGGACAAGTTGAATAAACAAAAAAGTACAATAACAATCTGAGACAAAAAAAGAAGGCCCTCTGCAAAGAGATCTAATGACGCATTGCTTAGAGCTTCCCAAAAATCCCCATAAATCCGACAGGAAAGCACGCAAGATGCAAACAGGAGAGACACAGACAGAGGTGGAAATGATAAGCTAAGACAAGATGACATGGCGTCTATTCGTTGACGACACATATTCCACATGGAGCAGAAATGTTTTCAATGATTGAATTATAGTAGGGAAATGTATGTATCTGGCAACTGAAGTGAGATAGGTCGCCCTTCAGTGATATGTAAACTCAATACTGATTGGTTAATGCAAATTTTGGGCCATGAATAAATAAACGAACAAGAAATATAAATGTGATATTCGAGTAGATTGCTAAGTGCGCCATGGAAAATCATGACATTCAACGAAGATTGGCGTATGTAAAAATAACGTAACTAAAGTAAATAAAAGACGATCACCATTTTGTGGACGTACTGGACCATGGAAGAATCTGCCAAATTTGAACATAACGAGTCAGAATGTGGGAAAGTGAGGGGGAAGAAGTCAATGTGACCTGCCCATTTATGTTTTGCATTTCCCGCATGGATTACCGCATTCTTCATCACGGACAATCGTCTCATGTCAGAACTGTGGAGACCTTGCATGCGTTGGTTCCGGAGAGTGATTCCGACAAAGCGTCTCTCGAGGGAGGCCTGGGTCACTCTTAATTTGTCCTCTAGTGATTTTATTAGTGTCCACGTCTTGGCACCGTAGCACATCGCAGGGAGTACAGTGGAATATAAAAGGGAGGCTCATTGGTCTTTGTCATGACAACCGTCCAGGACCGAGTTAATAGACGACAAGGCTGCCCAACCCGCGTGGCGACGTCTTGTCAGTTCAGATTCCAGGTCATTCTCCATACCGAGAAGACGTTCAAAATAGATGTACTCGTTGACATCCTCTAATTGTACCTTGCCAGAGAAGACTGGTTCACAAGTAGCGAAGCGATTGCGCAACACTTTGGTCTTTGAGAGTTTCATCTCTAGGACCACTTTCTTGAATTAGATGAATATGAATTAGTACTACAGTTAAATATGTCTTATTTTCATGGTCAAGTGCACACATCTGAACTTCACGAGATTGGCTTCCTTCGTCCTAGCTGCAAACAGCGTAGATTTTGGTGTCCCTGTGAAAGTGAAACGTGACTATAATGAACTAGACATGTCGTCCGGGAGAGATGCCCAACACATCACTCACACGTGGAGTGATGTCCCTACGACCTCCTGCGATTATGGGACAAGCAAGACACACAACAATATATGTCATCCATTCTCCGCTGCCTCGCGGGATAGCTGTTTACTGGAAATTCTTCGGGAGTAAACCCCGAAGACAAATCTGGATCCTGTGATATATCTAGTCGTCTCGATATTGTCTTGCCACTGTCCAAAGGTAACTCAGGACTAGAAAGTGAGGTTGACAAAAGACGCAGTTTCTTGCTCACTTTAATCAAAATCACCGCGCAAGTCACCCATTTTAGTCGACAAAGAGAATATACTGTCCACACGGCTGATCAAAGAGAGTGGTCGTCATCACATGTGATGGGCTAACATCCTCACATACATCATTCTTCTCCCACAAGGTACCACGTGAACCACTATAGGGGTATATATTGATCCATCCATTCGTTCAATCGCACGTTCATTTTACCTTCAGTTTAACGATCCGAATAAAATCTGTATCATTCGTGTATATACTGACAGCTAGATTGCCATTAGTCTGGTCCAAACAGTAAGCGCAAGATCTCCATTTACGGATGAGCAGTCTAAGAAAATAAATGTTCTTAGTGAACCAGAATCTCTGCCTGGACTAAAACTCAGCCATCTCTCGTCTCATGACTTTCTTCTTTCTACTAGTCATATCAGTGACTTTGGATAGGAATGTTGATTTTCTTAAGTTTGCAGATTTAGGAATATGTTCAGATAAATGTTCTGAATGTAATACTTGGCAGTGAGAGATTCGTCTGTTAAGTTCTTCGAACTTGCCATTCTGACAAATAAAGACAGAATGGTAGGTAGATAGCGTGCTTAACTTATAAATGGTAACACATATCAAGCTGAAACAATTTTCACTGAACATGATATTGCCGATTCGTAGATAGTAGATCTTATTTTTCGTAGCTATGTCACTACCTTAAAGAGTTATTGGCATATAATTATATATATATATATATATATATATATATATAAATATATATATATATATATATATATATATATATATATATATATATATATATATATATATATATATATATAAAACTCCCATAGAAACTCGATCTCTTACCAAATCTCCAGCTTGGTCTAGAGTAATGTCCAAGCATTACTTGACATCTTGGTACCATCGTCATTAGGGGCCGTCTGGCTCTCTTTCCCGGCACCATACTTTTCATTAGTGTTCTTTCAAGACCGTTGTGTCTTTTGATGTGACCAAAGTATTTCAATTTTATATTCATTTTGGAATGTATGAACCAGTTCTCCTCAATGCCCAAATCCAATTCAGTAAGACATGTGCGTTTGTCCAGAAGACATTGGGCTAACCAAGAACTACCAGCTGACGGCTAAAGGGATTATAACATCACCTTCATACTCCTTCTCATCGTTATGCTCTTCCTCATCATCATCATAATCATCTTCATTTTCCTTCCCATCATCATAATCATCATCATCTGCATTCTTCTCCTAATCATTATCTTTATCATCCTCTTTCTTAATCATCTTCACCGTCTTAATCCTCCTTCATCATCTTCATCCTTTTTCTCCTCCTCCCCTTCCTCATCATCTTCATCAGCTTTGTTCTGGTCATAACCATCTTCATATCTTCCTTCTCCTCCTGATCATCATATAATCTACCTCTTTTGCAGGTTATGGTATCCATATGAAATACCCGGATAGGTCCATATACAAGTTTTGTGATTCATGCGGCGAAAAACCGTTTACATTATGAAGCGGAGGCCGAGGCTATAAAAACAGCAGCTGGGATTTTGCACCGACAACTTGACTTGGACGAATTGTTGCCGATGGACTTTGTGATTTTTAGTGACTCGGCGATACACAACATCATCACTGCCTACGGAAAAAACCTCCCCTTGCATTGGATCCCTGGACATAGTAGGCTACTAGGAAACGAGATGGCTGACAGATTGGCAAAAACAGGAGTCTCGAAACAACAATTACATAGACCCTTCAGTAACCACACAGCAAAACGAATTATTAATAGTTCTCGGGAAATCTGGATGAACAGGTGGGCGACGGGACAAACAGGTCGCAGTGTATTTAGCAAAATGTCACAGCCAAAAAAGTAATGATGACATAAATAATCTACATAGAAAATATCAAAGTCTCATCTTTCAGTTTCAAACAGGACATACCAGATTCAACAGCCACTTAAACCGCATCAATCCCCTGCACTTGCTCTTGTGCAGACATTGTTCTTATCGTGATTAAATAGTTCGAAATCAACTCATTGAGTGCAAGGCGCTTGCAAAGATGAGTAAACGATTCTTACAAGCACTTTCGACATTTGCCAACACACTGCACGGAGCAGTGACACAACTGAAGAAGACCTGTATTTATATAAGAATGACATTGGGCTGTAAAGTGCAGGCTTGCTCAGCAGCTATGGGATAACAACAACGACAACCAGATCCTCGTCAAAATCATCTTTATAATCTTTATCCTTCTCCTCTTCATAATCATCATCATCGTCACCTTCATCATCTTCCTCCTAATCATAATCACCTTCATTATCTTCCTCCTCCTCCTGATCATCCTCATAATCCTCTTCATCATCTTTGTGAATTTAATCCTTCTCTTCTTCATCATCATAATTATTTTCAAAATCTTCATCATATTCCCTCTCATCATCATCATGCTCATTTTTATTCTTTTTCTCCTCGTCGTCATCACCATCACCAAAAACCAATTATCAATTAAAAAAATAGAATAATAGTTTGAAACATGTAAAAAAAAACTATTGATCATTGTTCAGTGAAGAGGTGTCCAAGAACAAAACTGGCGGGACAGCCAAATATGCTTCCTCTGCTCGTAATTTCTTTAGTACTTTTACAGAAAGTGTTTGGCGTACATTTTACTAGTGCCACAGACACATTAATCAGTATTTTCTATCCGAAGTCGAATTGACAGTATCTCACTCTGGCGTGGATTGTGTGAAGTCTAAAGATTGCCACCTGTTTACTTCTGTTGAGCTTGTAATTTACCAAGGCTTGTTGTTGACCTTGAAGTTAGTTTTCGCTTATTCTCGTATCTACACCTGGTAAATATCCTGACCTTATCCTAAATTAGACATTCCAGATTGAGGATCGCTTTCCCCCGGTGAAATGTTAGGGTTAGAATCAGTTTTAGGCTTAGGTCTATGGCTAGTGTTAGGGTTAGTGTAAGGGTTAGGGTTAGGGTTACGGTTAGTGTTAGGGTTAGGGTTAGTGTTAGGGTTAGTGTTAGGCTTAGGGTTAAGGTCAGTGTTAGGCTTAGGGTTAGTATTAGGCTTAGGGTTAGGGTTAGTGTTAGGGTTATGGTTAGGGTTAGTGTTAGGCTTAGGGTAAGTGTAGTGTTAGGGTTAGCATTATTGTTAGGGTTAGTGTTATTGTTAGTGTTAGGGTTATGGTTAGTGTTAGGATCAGTGTTAGGCTTAGGATCAGTGTTAGGCTTAGGGTTAGGGTTAGTGTTATGGTTAGGATCAGTGTTAGGATTAGGATTAGGGTTAGTGTTAGGCTTAGGGTCAGTGTTAGGGTTAGGGTCAGTGTTAGGGTTAGGGTTAGTGTTAGGCTTAGGGTTAGTGTAGTGTTAGGGTTAGGGTTAGGGTTAGTGTTAGGCTTAGGATCAGTATTAGGCTTAGGGTTAGGGTTAGTGTTAGGCTTAGGGTTAGGGTCAGTGTTAGGGTTAGTATCAGTGTTAGGCCAAGGGTTAGGATCAGTGTTAGGGTTAGGATCAGTGTTAGGGTTAGTATCAGTGTTAGGCTTAGGGTTAGGATCAGTGTTAGGCTAAGGGTTAGGGTTAGTGTTAGGGTTAGTGTAAGGGTTAGGGTTAGTGTTAGGCTTAGGGTTAGTGTAGTGTTAGAGTTAGGATCAGTGTTAGGCTTAGGTTTAGTGTTAGGGTTAGTATTAGGCTTAGGGTTAGTGTTAGGGTTAGGGTTAGTGTTAGGGTTAGGGTTAGTGTTAGGATCAGTGTTAGGCTTAGGGTTAGGATCAGTGTTAGGCTTAGGGTTAGGGTTAGTGTTATGGTTAGTATTAGGCTTAGGGTTAGTGTTAGAGCTAGGGTTAGGGTTAGTGTTAGGATTAGGGTTAGGATTAGTGTTAGGCTTAGGGTTAGAGTTAGTGTTAGGGTTAGGATTAGTGTTAGGCTTAGGGTTAGGGTTAGTGTTAGGCTTAAAGTTAGTATTAGGGTTAGGGTCAATGTTAGGGTTAGGGTTATGGTTAGTATTAGGATTAGTGTTAGGCTTAGGGTTAGGCTTAGGGTTAGTGTTAGGGTTAGGGTTAGTGTTAGGATCAGTGTTAGGCTTAGGGTTAGGGTTAGTGTTATGGTTAGGATCAGTGTTAGGCTTAGGGTTAGGGTTAGTGTTAGGCTTAGGGTTAGGGTCAGTGTTAGGGTCAGTGTTAGGGTTAGGGTTAGTGTTAGGCTTAGGGTTAGTGTAGTGTTAGGGTTAGGGTTAGGGTTAGAGTTAGTGTTAGGGTTAGGATCAGTGTTAGGCTTAGGGTTAGGATCAGTGTTAGGCTTAGGGTTAGGGTTAGTTGTAGGGTTAGGATCAGTATTAGGCTTAGGGTTAGGGTTAGTGTTAGGCTTAGGGTTAGGGTCAGTGTTAGGGTTAGTATCAGTGTTAGGCTTAGGGTTAGGATCAGTGTTAGGGTTAAAGTCAGTGTTAGGGTTAGTATCAGTGTTAGGCTTAGGGTTAGGATCAGTGTTAGGCTTAGGGTTAGGGTTAGTGTTAGTGTTAGGGTTAGTGTTAGGCTTAGGGTTAGTGTAGTGTTAGAGTTAGGATCAGTGTTAGGCTTAGGTTTAGTGTTAGGGTTAGTATTAGGCTTAGGGTTAGTGTTAGAGTTAGGCTTAGAGTTAGTATTAGGGTTAGGGTCAATGTTATTGTTAGGGTTAGGGTTATGGTTAGTGTTAGGGTTAGGGTTAGGCTTAAGGTTAGGATTAGTGTTAGGGTTAGGATTAGTGTTAGGCTTAGGGTTAGGGTTAGAATCTAAATGTAAATTGAAGTTTGTTTGAGTTTAAGTATATATTTGGGTTTGGGTGTAGGTTAGGGTTTAAATTTAAATGTATTTAAGTTATGTTTAAGTTTAGATTTGGGTTGGAATTGATGGGGGGCGGGTGGAGGGGAGGAGGGTGGTTGATGGGCCTATGATGTTGGGGTTAATGCTGGGCGGGTGGAAGGGAGGGGGGTTGATGGGGCTATGATGTTGGGGTTTATAGGGCTATGATGTTGGGGTTGATGGGGGGGGGGTGATTGGTTGATGGGGGTGGGTTGAGAGGAGGGGGGTTGATGGGGGGGGGTGAGTGGTTGATTGGAGTGGGTAGAGGGGAGGGGATTGAGGGGGCTATGATGTTGGGGTTGATGGGGGTGGGTGGAGAGGAGGGGGGTTGATGGGGGCTATGCTGTTGGAGTTCATGGGGGGGGTGGTGGGTGGAGGGGGTTTGATGGGGCTATGGTTGGGGTTAATGTTGGGGTTGATAGGGATATGATGTTGGGGTTGATGTTGGAGTCGCGGCTGGGGCTGGGTTGGCTTTGAGTTCGGGGTAGGGGCTTGACTCTGAGTCTGAGCCTGAGTGTGGGTGTGGGTTTGTGTCTGGGTAGGAGTTAGACTCAGGGTCTGGGCCTGGGTGTGGGTGTGGGTTTGAGTCTGGGTTTGGATTAGGATTTGGCTTAAGATTAGGACTATGGTTAGTGCCAGAGTTAGGATTAGATAAGTAAGATATTCTTTAAGTCTTAAGCCAAGTATATTTTAAGTCAAGTGAATTTTACGTCAAGAATATATTGAGACAAGTTTAAAAAAAATATACTTTAAAGTCAAATATGTATTATGTACTAAAAGAAATTAATAAAAACTAAAAATTAGATAAAGTATAGCAGCAGGGAGGAGCGCGTGGCCGAATGGTTTTGAGGCCTGCCTACCGATGGTAGCTGTTCGAATCCCCGGTATGGCATATGTTGTTTTTCTGTTGCGGGTGAAATAAACAAAAATAGCCAGCACACGACGTGGCGACAGCAGTGGTGAAGCGGCCTGTAGTCCCCAGCCTTCAAAACCCCTCGTCTACCCAGCAATAAAAAACAGCACGTAAAACACACACACACACATAAAACACACATAAAAACACATACACATAAACCGCACACAAGTAAAACGAACACACGTAAAACACACACACATATATATACCACACACACGTCAAACATACACACACGTAAAACAGACGAGCACGCAAAAACACACCCATAAAACACAAACACGAAAAGCACACTCACATAAAACGCACGCACTCATACAAACAAAATATTGAAATAATCATTCAGATATGCCTGCAATAGAATGATAGGGCCCAACCCAAGCTGAGATAGAAGAATGTATCAAATGATAGTAGTTATTGTCAAAACAACTTCACAGACGCATTTCACAGATAACACATGTAGCCTGATATGGCAGAATCGTATCACTCCCCGCCAAGATGATATCATGTGACAATATTTAGACTGAGTCGACCCCATTACACACACCTCTTCATATTCCTCACATTATTCCACAGGCAAACACACACACACACATACACGCAAGCACGTTCTCACACATACACACACCTACTCACACACATCTAATAAATGTACACATCTACCCTATAAACACACATCTTCCCTATAAACTTACGTTACCCCATAAACACAGATCTCCCCTCTTAACTTACACCACCTCATAAACACATCTCCACTCTAAACTTACATCACCCCATAAACACATCTACCCTATCAACGTACATCACCCCATAAACACATCTACCCTCTAAACTTACACCACCCCATTAACACATCTCCACTCTAAACTAACATCATCCCATAAATACATCTACCTTCTAAACTTACATCCCCCCATAAACACATTTACCCTCTAAACTTACATCACCCCATAAACACATTTACCCTCTAAACTTACATCACCCCATAAACACATCTCCATATATATCTCAAATGATCCAATTCCCACATACAAACATATATCACTACGCCAATCTAACATCCTCCTAAAAATACACACATGTCCCAAACCTACACACATCATCGCATAAATTCACGTCTCCCTACCACAATCACATCATTTGACAAATACACGCACCTCTACTTTGACACACATCTATCTACCTTAAATCACCCAACCACATACACACCCCTCTCCATCCTACACATCACCAAACACACATCTATCTACCTTAAATCACCCAACCACATACACACCCCTCTCCATCCTACACATCACCAAACACACATCTATCTACCTTAAATCACCCAACCACATACACACCCCTCTCCATCCTACACATCATCAAACACACAATTATCTACCTTAAATCACCTCCCCCCCCCCCTCTCTTTTTTCATCTCTCTATGTCCAGTGCTTCTATCTATTACCATTTATCTTTCGTACAGTCGGTCTATAACTCTCTATCCTATTTTAGCTTGTCTTATCTTATTGTAGCTTTCCTTAGCGTGGCTTACTTTGTCTTCGCGTGCCTTAGCGTGTCTTAGCTATCTTAGCGTGCATTAGCGTGTTTTAGCTTGTCTTAGTTTATCTTAGCTTATCTTAGCGTGTCTTATAGGCTCTTAGCTTATCTTAGTTTGTCTTAGGTTTTACAATTTTTTTAAATTTCATTTGCGTTCGCCTAATTTTATCTATTCCCCAAAGCCGTGTGCGGTGCACTGTTGTTTTTATTTTGCGTCTGTCGGCCCAGTGCATCCGATTTCAGCATTCATTTTATGTAAGCGTCTGCTTCCCCCTGCATTTTCTAAGGTTTGCTTCCCCGGGGTAGAGGCCGGTGCTGTGATGGGGATCGAACCCAGCACCTTTGGTTGTGAGCCGTGTCACGTAACCACTAGCCCACGCGTCCCCTTGTCTTAGCTTATCGTAGCGTGTCTTAGCTTACCTTGGTTGTCTTAGATTGTCTGATCGTGTTTTAGCTTGTCTTCGCATGTTTTAGCATCTCTTAGAAAGTCTTAGCTTCTCTTATCTTACCGAATTTTAGCATGCCTTGCCTTACCCTACCTCACCTTACCTTGCCTACCATACTGTATCCTATACTATCTTACCATACCCTACCTTACTACAGCATACCATACCCTACCCTATCCCACCTCACCCTACCCTATCCCACCTCACCCTACCCTACCCTACCTCATCCTCTCTCACCCCACTTTACCCTACCTCACCCTACCTTACCATAATTCACCATACTTTACCCTACCGTACTCTACCTTACTCTACCCTACCTCACCCTACCCACCCCTGTTTTACTCTACCCTACCTTAACCTAGCATACCTTACTCCACCCTACCGCACCCTACCCTACCCTACCCTACCTCAACCTACTCTACCTTACCTTGCATTATCTTACGTTACCTGATATGAACTGTCTACTTATTTGTTTCTATGTCTGTCTTCCTATCTGTCTGTTGCCTGTGTGTATGTATGTCTATATGATTATATGTATGTCTGTCTGTTGTCTGTCTGTATATTGCGTGGTCTGTATGTCTATCTATATATCTATCTCGCTGTAAACTTCAACATAACTCTATGAAAACCTAAGAAGAAGATATTGACGAACACGGTTTGAATGCTCTACACACGAGGGAGAAAACAAAGTCAACCTTAAACATTTTCATTTACATAATATTCACAAATTAGTGAATAAGTACCATAATTCTTGAAGTTTGTCTCAATGGGAAAAACAAATATATCGTTGATGACCGACAAGTGCCAAATATGTTGTCAGTTATTGTAGATTTACGCTAACTTTCAGGAGTTGTCAACATTTGCATAGTTCTGACGTCACTTACTAACGCGTAGTCTCAATGCGACATTAGACATGTCACAAGAGGTACAAACAATAGCGTCAAATGAACTTTTAATATCTAGCGGACTCAACGTTCTTGGAACCTTAAAATGTCAGCAGACCGATATCTGTGGAATTTATAGTACAATATATAACAATAGAGAGATCAATGCGTGTTTCAATACAGGAGCAATTTTAGTCAATATATCACATATGCAAATATAACGGAATACATGCTTCCACGCGAGACAGCCAGCCAGACAGACAGAGAGAGAGACAAGACAGACAGGCAGGCAGGCAGGCAGACACATAGACAGACAGACACATAGACAGGCAGGCAGGCAGGCAGACAGGCAGACAGACAGACAGACAGACAGATAGAAAGATAGATAGATAGATAGATAGATTGATATATAGATAGATAGATTGATATATAGATAGATAGATTGATAATATAGATAGATAGATAGATAGATAGATAGATAGATAATATAGATAGATAGATAGATAGATAGATAGATAGATAGATAGATAGATAGATAGATAGATAGATAGATAGATAGATAGATAGATAGATAGTTAAAGATAGAGAGCGATAGATGTAAAGTTTGGTTCGAGTTTCAACACGAGACTGGAAGATTAGTTGATATGGCAACGAAGACATATTTTGGTGAATGTTCAAGCAACTTAGAAAGATGCTCTTTAGAGATTGTGTGATGTAAGATATTAAACATCGAGAGAAGGAGAGGTAAGGAGGGGAAGGGAGAGGGATGGGGGGAGAGGGAGAGAGAGAAGGAGGGAAAGGGAGGAGAGAGGGAGGGAGATGGAGAGAGAGGAAGGGAAAGGGAGAGGGAAGGAAGGGGAGGGAGAGGGAAGGAAGGGGAGGGAGAAGGAGAGTGAAAGGGGAGAAAGGGAGGGAGAGAAGTAAAAGTGAGGGAGAGAGACGGAGAGGGAGGGATGAGAGAGGGGGAGAGAGGGAGGGATAAGGAGAGGAAGAGAAGAGAAAGAGAGGAAGAGATAGAGAGAGTGAGGGAGGGAGAGAGGGTAAGGGAGAGAGGGGGAGAAGGAGAGGAGAGGAAGAGAGAGGGAGAAGTGCTAGACCCACACAAACAAGGGAATGTATAAGATACAGACAAACACACGCATATAGATAGATAGAAAGATATATATATATATATATATATATATATATATATATATATATATATAAATAGAGAGAGAAAGTGATTCACACATAGAGGGAAAGAAAGAGAGAAAGAGAGAGAGAGAAAGAGAGAGAGAGAGAGAGAGAGAGTGAGAGTGAGTGACACATTTAGAATGTAAGATACAATCTTACAGTGAATGAATGAATGAATGAGAGAGAGAGAGAGAGAGAGAGAGAAAGTGACACATACATGCAGAGAGAGACAAAGATAGAGAGAGAGATACACACACATAATATACATTTAAAAAAAGATTAAGAGAATACTTTACATCGATCAAACGATCGAATGATCGAGAGAGAGAGAGAGAGAGAGAGTGAGAGAGAGAGAGTTAAAATGAAAGACACACATGTTAGAGAGGGAGAGAGAAAGATATATTTATATGACAAACAGAGACTGAAGGAGACGTAGGAAGAAAAGACGGAAGGAAACACAGACAGGAGGAGTGAGAGAAGCAAAGAGCCGAAGCGAAAGAGAAACGAAAGGAATAAGAGACACGAGAGACCGATAAAGAGGGAGAAAGACAGAGAATGCGGGCAGTATTGGAAAATATATGGCGGACAGCAGGTCTGCCAGACACAAGGAAGATAAACGAGGCGCAAATATTGTGTTTATGGTCTCGATTCTCAGATAGGATAAAAACGTGAGCGTTTTCAATAACAATTCTGGTTTGGTGAACGTTCGACAATACCAACTAACATGGCTCAATATTATTTGTTTAATCAGCGAAGAGACTGTACGATTTGCAGATTAATAACAAGTATATATAATAAGGACTTTGAGGTATATGTCTGTCTCGAAAATATACTTTACCTCTAGCTGCAGAATGGAAGTTAAGTTTAATTTCTGTGTCACCCAATTGGTGGCAAGAACCAAGGTGTTAGCAGCAGCTTATAAAACGTCAGTAGATATGGGGAGGAGGGCGGGGCGTCCAGATGGTGAGTACATATGGGTGCGCCCAGGCACTGAGCACGTATGGGGGCGCCCAGGCACTGAGCACATATGGGGGCTTCCAGGCACTGAGCACATATGGGGGCTCCCAGGCATTGAGCACATATGGGGGCTCCCAGGCACTGACCACATATGGGGTCTCTCAGGCACTGAGCACATATGGGGGCGCCCATGCACTGAGCACATATGGGAGCGCCCAGGCACCGACCACATATGGGGACGCCCAGGCGCTGAGCACATATGGGGGCGCTCATGCACTGAGCACGTATGTTGGTGCCCTGCTACTGAGCACATATGGGGCGCCCTGCTACTGAGCACATATGGGGCGCCCTGCTACTGAGCTCGTATGGGGCGTCCTGATACTCAGAACATATGGGGCGCCCTGCTACTGAGCACATATGGGGCGCCCTGCTACTGAGCACATATGGGGCGCTCATGCACTGAACACATATGGGGGCTCCCAGGCATTGAGCACATATGGGGGCTTCCAGGCACTGACCACATATGGGGTCTCTCAGGCACTGTGCACATATGGGGCACTCGGGCACTGAGCACATATGGGGGCGCTCAGACACTGAGCACGTATGGGGGTGCTCAGGCACTGAGTACGTATGGGGCGCCCTGCTATTGAGCACATATGGGACGCCCTGCTACTGAGGACATATGGGGTGCCTTGCTACTGAGCACATATGGGGGCGCCCTGCTACTGAGCACATATGGGGGTGCTCAGGCACTGCGCACATATGGGGGCGCTCAGGCACTGAGCACATATGGGGGCGCTCAGGCACTGAGCACATATCGGGCGCCCTGCTCCTGAGCACATATGGGGCGCCTTGCTACTGAGCTCATATGGGGCGCGCTGCTACTGAGCACATATCGTACCGTCCACGTACTAAGCACGTATGGGGGGCACTCCCAGATGCAGTGAAGTCGATTCTATGAAATGTAAAGAGGTACGTATTCTGGAATCGAATCCTCGTCTGTCAAGTCAATCTGTTAAGATTCAGCACAAATACATTTCTGCAACTTTTTGTAAATACTTCGCAGCCCACAGGGCATGTTTTACAGTAATAATAATAGCTGCTCATCGCAACTGAACTAATAGTGAAAGCATGTACGGTAAAATTACTAACCGGCTATTAAAAGGTAGCCGCATAATACAGAATTGATATCGCATGGATATATTTACTTTCGTTGTAAATTCAATTACGTGGCATTTTATATGTTTGCCGTTCAACTGTGTCTTATCTCTCATTATCTCTCATTATCTCTCATTTTATTTATATATCTCTGCAACATTCTCTGTCTATCTGGGTTTCAGACAAAATAATAGCGAAAATAAAGATGCAACTTAAAACGAAAACGTCAACAAATAACCACAGACAAAAGTTCGGTGAGGGATTTCTCAGAAATATGACCATTCAAGATCAATTTAAAGTTTAAATATCAACTATACATCATATATTACAAAAGTCGGAAGATGTAGAAGATACAGAATGACAGCATGACGTGACTTGTGGAGACATTTATGGTTAAGAGAAATACAGTAAAAAGTAGGAATAACAGCGGATACTCTATCAAAGAGAGTTTGAAAAATAAAGAAAGCAGTCATGAATTTGAGGAAAACTAGATGCATCAGAGCTGAAGCTCAGGAAAAAACCAATCTGCAGCCAATATAGCGGTTAGAAAGAGCGCGAGAAGAGACCTCTCTAAATCTCTCTTCTTTCCACACACTCTTGTTTCATTTTACTCTGTCCAACAATCACAAGTGAGGCCCTTCCATTGCACTTTGGCTGGGCTGGCCTCTGAGAGTGCAAAAACCTAGCATAGGTACATACAGACGCACACATGCATTCAAGCACTGGTTGATGCGTCTTATATCTCCCAACTAACTACGGTCTGGGGTGGAATAGGCGCGCCTCCGCCAGTAGAAACTAGTGAGGCAAACACGTAAAATAAAAATAAAAAATAAAATAAGAAGATTCAAGAGAAAATATGAAAAGCTGGTAAAAGAAGCGGCTGAAGATGTAGCAAAGGTGAATGTTAAACACCTGTACAACACACCAAGAAACGTACAGGAACATTCACGCAAGTAGATGGCTTTATTCAAGAAAAGGAAGGAAATTGATTGGCAATACAAAGGAGTAGATGAAGAGATGGACTGAATATATTATTCTGCAGAATCGGAACTACAAGTTTCTAAAAACCAAACATAGAGAAAATATTTTTGTTTAAAATCTACATCTTTAAAATAAGAAATCCACTGACCCAAATTATATCTCCGCAGAGGCAACCTCTGCCGGTCGGTCGCTCGATCGGTCGATCGATCTGTCCATCTAGCAAATATGCGTTACTTCTTCTATGAAAACAAAACAATGATTGAGCAAATAGTTCATATATTTGGCCTTATCTTTCCTCCCCACGAAGCATCGAACAATCACTACATATGTATGACCTTTTCTCAAGAATTCCGAATCAAAGATTATGTACTCTACGAGTAGACGTTTTTGGGGAAATTAATTTTGCATTGGTTGTATGCAGACTCTATCTGCTTGCTCGCCTTTCCCCGTGTAGGTATCGGGAAGCGGTTTTTTGTGTCGTGGCCTCAAATGAGGTGCGCTGCTCTGGTCCGTAACGAGAAACTTTGACAGTCGGTAGTGATTTTTCGAAGGCTTATAGCAGAGCTCGACAGTTCGTCTCGCTGGTGATCGGACTCTCGCAAAGAGCTTGTGACCGACAAATGGAAAGCAGGAATCGTGCCCGAAGGCCCTGTGTTCTCCCGACCAACCCTCGGGAGAAGGGCAGGCCGGCAGGCCAAATTGTCTCTAGTCCCAGTGAAATTCATCGCCGGGGTCGTTGGGATCCGTTCTGCACAGAGCGCTGCCATCATTTCCTCGAGCGAGCCCGGTCGGTCGGTCGTCTGGTTGCGTGTAGGGGCCCCTGTCAGGCGGTCCTAGGTCAACGGAGTGAGGGACAGGGGGAACAACCGTCCGTCCGTTCGTCAGTCGGTCACTGCGGCCGTCCCAGTGAGGCTTTTTACACACCCGTCCTCCGCCGACCGGTGTGTGCGGTACGTACGTCTCCGACAGATATCTGGTTGATCCTACCAGTAGTCATATGCTTGTCTCAAAGATTAAGCCATGCATGTCTAAGTTCACACTGTCTCACGGTGAAACCGCGAATGGCTCATTAAATCAGTCGAGGTTCCTTAGATGACATGATCCTACTTGGATAACTGTGGCAATTCTAGAGCTAATACATGCTCACCAAGCTCCGACCCTCGCGGAAAGAGCGCTTTTATTAGTTCAAAACCAATCGTCGTTTCCCCTCGCGGGGTTGCGGTGTCCCCACTGGTGACTCTGGATAACTTTGTGCTGATCGCATGGCCTCATGTGCCGGCGACGCATCTTTCAAATGTCTGCCCTATCAAATGTCGATGGTACGTGACATGCCTACCATGTTTGTAACGGGTAACGGGGAATCAGGGTTCGATTCCGGAGAGGGAGCATGAGAAACGGCTACCACATGCAAGGAAGGCAGCAGGCGCGCAACTTACCCACTCCCGGCACGGGAAGGTAGTGACGAAAAATAACAATACGGGACTCTTTCGAGGCCCCGTAATTGGAATGAGTACACTTTAAACCCTTTAACGAGGATCTATTGGAGGGCAAGTCTGGTGCCAGCAGCCGCGGTAATTCCAGCTCCAATAGCGTATATTAAAGTTGTTGCAGTTAAAAAGCTCGTAGTTGGATCTCAGGCACAGGCGGGCGGTCCGGCTCGCGCCGGTTCACTGCCCGTTGTCTCCTACCCTACCGTCTGCCGGCTCTCTCCCACGGGTGCTCTTCACTGAGCGTCCTGGGTGGCCGGCGCTGTTACTTTGAAAAAATTAGAGTGTTCAAAGCAGGCCTCGGCTGCCTGAATAATGGTGCATGGAATAATGGAATAGGACCTCGGTTCTATTTTGTTGGTTTTCGGAACTGGAGGTAATGATAACAGGGACAAACGGGGGCATTCGTATTGCGGCGTTAGAGGTGAAATTCTTGGATCGCCGCAAGACGAGCTACTGCGAAAGCATTTGTCAAGAATGTTTTCATTAATCAAGAACGAAAGTCAGAGGCGCGAAGACGATCAGATACCGTTGTAATTCTGACCATAAACGATGCCGACTAGCGATCCGCAGGAGTTGCTTCGATGACTCTGCGGGCTGCTTCCGGGAAACCAAAGTGTTTGGGTTCCGAGAGAATTATGGTTGCAAAGCTGAAACTTAAAGGAATTGACGGAAGGGCACCACCAGGAGTGGAGCCTGCGGCTTAATTTGACTCAACACGGCCAAACACTGAAATGATTGACATGCCGAGAGCACTTTCGTTGGGTCTAATATGGAACGGGTGCTGGATTTAGACCCTCGAAAATCTGGGGCTATCCTCTCGACTGCTTGACTGTCCCGCATCCAGTGTTCGTTAAAGGAATTGGCGGAAGGGCACCACCAGGAGTGGAGCCTGCGGCTTAATTTGACTCAACACGCAAATACTGTAGAACGACTGACAAATCGAGAGCACTTTCATTGGGTCTAATAGTGAACTGGGGCTGGTATTAGACCAACGGAAGACAGGTCAGCTCTCTAATCTTCTAATGAAGGAACGCTACGGAAATCGTGTCTTAACCCCGCAGAAACTGCAGGTTCCAGATACCTGGCCACTGACAAACAAAAGCCCTCGATTAATTCGTCCTGGCCAAACAGTGAACGGGTGCTGGAAATAGACCATGGGAAGACAGGTCAGTTTTACCCTGAAAATGACAGGGCGTTGCTACGGAAATCCTGATCAACTCGAGAGGAGCCGCAGACATTTGGTTCACGTAACAGGCTGATCAGCCAATGGCGCGAGGCTACCATGTGAGGGATTACGGCCGGACGCCTGTAAGCCGGAATCCCGCCCAAAATCTCAGCACCACTGCAATGGGAGGCTGCGATATGGTCGGGACCTGGGGATCGCGCCTCAACCCTACCAGGTCGAGCCACATAAAGAGATCTCTTCCATCCGCCGATCAAAGCGGGCGGATAGCTGCTCGATATTCACCCTATACGGCGATGAGGTGCAAAAACCACCAACATAAGACTTAGTTCTTGGTCGGGGTGTCGAAAACAGTAGTGCAGCCACCTAACTGTGAACTGTCGAGACTCATTCCTTGACCACGATACATGTCCGCAAACCAGGCGAACAACATCTCCGTGACATTACCAGGCCTGTCCCCTGGTTAAATGCACTTCTGCTTCGATCTCTACCTCTGTACGTTATCAGCCATACCAATGGACGCAGAAGAGATGCAGACTAGCGGAGATTGCACACCTGCCCCACTGTGTCAACATCCCAGGTGGCGGGGAATGCTAGGCGTACCATCCCTGCATAGAAGCCAAGAAAATAAAGGGAGCAAAGAGATACCCCACTCACATGCAAATGCTACGTTTCTGGCAGGACGTGACGATCCTGGGATACAGACACACTGGACTGCCTCTCTTCCTGGTAAACCAGTCCATATCATATATCATCTCATATATCATCACCGCACCCTATAGACACGAGTAGTGAAGACTCGTTAGTCTGGTAAGACAACTTCCATAAGAGAGACAACTCTGATCACAAACAACTGCTGCCTTGCAGATAGGCTGGAGACAGCCAAAGGCTAAGGAGGGCATCCCTACAGAAACGCCTGTTGAAATCGGATGCACGGGGCCACAAGCCTAACGAAACAGTGCAACGTAAATCGCAGTATGATGACAGTATGCAGACTCTGCAGAGTCTTCTAAACCAGTTTTAAGACGTTAAGTTAAGCATGATGAAGTTGCCAGTCAATCACAGTCCTCTGTTTCCGCCATTAACGATATAATTTGAATATTACAGTGGATATATACTTTCCTCGCCTTTCTAACTTCTAGTGTTTAGAAGATAAACAGTTTAGCAGATATTTACGAGATGTGTTATTTTCTACCGTCTCGGTGTCCTACCTTCAACCATTAGAAGATACTGAGCATTTTAGACCTGATCTTATCCAATTATCTCCAAACATTGACCACATTATCAACTCCCCTGTCGTTAAAATAGTTTCGCTGTGCATTCGTAGACTCAAACATTCATGGCAAGGACAATGCAGACAGACTATTAGAAATAGGAATAAAGACAAGAACAAGCACACACAGCAACAACTTTACGTACAGCTAAACAGCTCATAAGAACAATAAACAAAGAAACAGAGATGGAGGTTTACAGGGGTATGGCAAACCCCAATCCAAGTGACAGTATCTATCAACTCACAAGGAAGGATCATAGCATCCTACAGATCACACGTAACAAGCAGCTGATCAGAATCCAACCACAACCCACTTCAGAATGCCAGCTGTGTACACACCCATACGAAACCGTTGATCCTCATCTCTCTCAGTGCTCGGTGCCCAATAATGTTTGGAAAACTCTTCTTCCTCCGAGGCCAGATAAATGGAACACAATTTTTGGTGCTAGACAACAACTGACAAATACTTGAAGATAGCATTCAATGGATTTAAGTCGAAGGGCGAGAGCCCGAATGCTGATGGATCCGTAACAAGAAAAAGATAGTCTTGTGCCTTAATTACAGAAGTCCTTTATTTACAATCAAGCTAAGAATTAATTTTCACTATTGTTATTTAAGTCACAAAAAATACAAATTATTAAGATATATTATAGAAACGAAATGTCTTTATTAACTCATCCACATAATACATTTATTCTTGTGATGTAAAACTCACTAGTAAATATAGGCATATTCATAACTTTAGTAATACTAAGTACAAAGAAACGGTTATCTATAAGTGTCTCCTGTTCACGCTAATAATTACTTACTTACCTTCCGTGTCCAAGCACTACGTCATACAGTGTGCATCCAGCATTTCAGCTATATAGATTGCCTTGTGATTTGCCTCCAGCATGCTTCCTGAAGGTTGGAGCAAGTCATCAGGTGGTCTGGGTCCTGCCTTGTGATCTGCCTCCAGCATGTCACACCTATTGCATGCTTCCTGGAGGTTGGGGCAGGTCATCCGGTGGTCTGGGTCCTGCCTTGTGATTTGCCTCCAGCATGTCAGACATGCTTCCTGGAGGTTGGGGCAGGTCATCCGGTGGTCTGGGTACTGTATTGCGCCACAATCACGTGTCATAATATGTGTTTCCCCATCGTTTCACATTCCTCTTGCCCCGGAATACACCAGTTCGGAGTCTGTTCAGCGACTTCCATGTTGTGGATGGTAGATGATGTCCGGGGGCAGGTTTCTCCCGAAGTTATATATCTGGGGCCTGTATCAACTCGTGCCATCTCTCGATGCGGCGACTTTCAGGGTTTGTCTGTACGGGCTGTGTTGATTTTAAGAAGCTTTGTCTGGATTTAAGTCTTGTGCTCTGTACCTTATGTTCAAACATTAGGTGCCTTGGATCATGCTCCTGTTTTTCTGGTTTGATTTCTGCTGCGACGCTTCTTCGAATCTCAAGTGGTGCTATGCAATCAATGGCATGCATTTTACCAATGGGAACGGGTTTTAGGCCCACTGATACTATCCGACCAGTCTCATTTACTGCTGAATTTAGTTCTACTGCATTGTATGAAAATTAACGAGCCAGTATACCAGCTCTTCCGAGTGAATCAGTTAAAGTACATGCAATTAAGAGTAGGAAGTCAAGAAGTAAGAAAACTCTATCGCATTTATTCCAGTAGTGCTCCCCATTATAAACGTAAAGTACTCGAACGAACAGGGTTATGCACCATACATATGTCATGGCGTCTTTTCGTGAGATATCGCCTGACGGATCAGGTTACCAGTCTAGAGATTGAAAATGGCCGTGTAGAGTTTTTGAAGAGGACAAACAAATGAAAATTGAATGAAATTGTTTAAAAAGTGGCATTGTTAGGATATGATGGCGAATGGTAACAATAGTGTAAAGAAGAACTAATGATGAAGATATGAAAGTTTGTAATCTGTGACATATTGTTGTACATGCTTTCACCAAGGTGTGTCAGGAAAGTTTAAATCGGTGAAAAGGTCGGGAAATAATAGCAAATAATCCGTGTAAAGGTTGGGGAATAATAGCAACAAATGGTGGAAAGGTCGGGGAATAATAGCAACAAATTGGTGAAAAGGTCGGGGAATAATAGTAACAAATTGGTGAAAAGGTCGGGGACTAATAGCAACAAATTGGTGAAAAGATCGGGGAATAATAGTAAGAAATTGGTGAAAAGATCGGGGAATAATAGTAACAAATTGGTGAAAAGGTCGGGGAATAATAGTAAGAAAATGGTGAAAAGATCGGGGAATACTAGTAACAAATTGGTGAAAAGGTCGGGGAATAATAGTAACAAATTGGTAAAAAGGTCGAGAAATAATAGCAACAAATGGTGAAAAGATCGGGTAATAATAGCAACAAATGGTGAAAAGATCGGGGAATAATAGTAACAAATTGGTGAAAAGGTCGGGGAATAATAGTAAGAAATTGGTGAAAAGATCGGGGAATACTAGTAACAAATTGGTGAAAAGGTCGGGGAATAATAGCAACAAATGGTGAAAAGATCGGGTAATAATAGCAACAAATGGTGAAAATTTGGGGGTGGTTATGTTTGAATTAATGGAAAGATGAGGAAATGATAGCAACAACTGCCAAAGACGAATGTGTCGGACCGAAAGGTGCAAATATCGTAGGTAAACTAGTGCCACAATGCATTCCGTTCTCTGAACTACATCTTGCTACTTGCAAAGCCCTGTTCAGGGCTTGGTAGCGGCAGATTGAGAGCGAAAGCAAAAAAAAAAAAAGGAAAAATGATAGCAACAAATGGTGGAAAGTTCTGGTGGTTATGTTTGAATTGGTGGAAAGATCGGGAAATGATAGCAGCAGATGGTGGAAAGTTCTGGTGGGATGTTTGAATTGATGGAATGATCGGGAAATGATAGCAACAAATGGTGGAAAGTTCTGGTGGTTATGTTTGAATTGATGGAATGATCGGGAAATGATAGCAACAGATGGTGAAGTTGTCATTATGACAGTAAACATTGGTGCAACATATCGCAGAAGGGCAGTAGGAAAAAGTGGAAAGACGACAGACAAGGGGGATTGACATTTAGAACAGCCAATGTACTTTTTTTTACGCCAGTCCGTCGAGCGATTTAGTAGTTTGTGATCTGGTCATAGCAGTGGAATGCAAGAATGTTACTGCGGCCGAGTACTCAGAGGGCCTCAATGCGCCTCCGGCTGAGCACTCAGCGGAGCTCAAGATACCTCATTTAGGAACGACGTGGGCTAGTTGTTAAGTGACACGGCTCCCAAACCGAAGGTGCTTGGTTCGCTCCCTATCACAGCATCGGCCGTTACCCCGGGAAAGCAAACCCTTAGAAAGAAGCAGACTCTTACATAAAATTAATTGCGAGTTGGATGCACTAGGCCGACAGGCGCAAAATAAAAACATAATGCAACGCACACTGCCTTATGGAATTCAAAAATAAGGCGAATACAAAAAAACAAACAAACAAAAGAATTTGCCTCCAGCTTAGCACTCAGAGGCCCTCAATGTGCCTCCGTTCGAGCACTCAGAGGGCCTCAATGTGCCTCCGTTCGAGCACTCAGAGGGCCTCAATGTGCCTCCGTTCGAGCATTCAGAGGGCCTCAATGTGCCTCCGTTCGAGCACTCAGAGGGCCTCAATGTGCCTCCGTTCGAGCACTCAGAGGGCCTCAATGTACCTCCGTTCGAGCATTCAGAGGGCCTCAATGTGCCTCCGTTCGAGCATTCAGAGGGCCTCAATGTGCCTACGTTCAAGCACTCAGAGGGCCTTAATGCGCCTCCGGCCGACCACTAAGAGCGCCTCAATACACATCCGCCCACTCTACAGATCTCTTTAATTCTTGGAACTAACAGCAGGGTAGGATGTGGACCCAAAACCTGTCAATCCGTAGCTTTGTTTCCAGAAGAAGCCTCCATATGGGTTCTGTCTCAATAGAGACGACCGTCAGGCCGATTCCTCAACTAACGACCTGGTGGCCATGTGCATTGGCGTTGACATCGTTATTAACAATGACCCCAAACCACGTGGATCTACAATTGTATTGGATCTTGGCCCTTGCCACAAGATGTGAAAACCTAATCAAGATGTAACATTCCAATGGCAGCCTTGGGTAGTGCGTCTCTAGCCGTCCGAGTGGAAGGCCAATATCGCGGCGAGAACACATCACTTCCAGAACCTCATGATGTGGAGAGCGTGCAACAAAGGCGGAGCCCTTCGTCAGTGCAGCTGTTCAATTAGCTGTTGCAGTGTGCTGGGAACTCCCACTTGCCTGAAGACCAACCACTGAGTAAAAGGCAGCCCCGAGGTCGACACAAACGACGAAGTTGGAGTGACGTATTTCCGGTGTATGTCCATGAGCAGGCGAAATGTAGAAGGACAATGATATAACAGTTGGCGGAATGTAGAAGGACAATGATATAACAGCAGGCAGAATGTAGAAGGACAATGATATAACAGCAGGCAGAATGTAGAAGGACAATGATATAACAGCAGGCGGAATGTAGAAGGACAATGATATAACAGCAGGCAGAATGTAGAAGGACAATGATATAACAGCAGGCAGAATGTAGAAGGACAATGATATAACAGCAGGCAGAATGTAGAAGGACAATGATATAACAGCAGGCGGAATGTAGAAGGACAATGATATAACAGCAGGCAGAATGTAGAAGGACAATGATATAACAGCAGGCAGTGAAGCCAGACCACCAGGGGCGCTGACTTACCTTCAACAACGGCCGGATGCGAAAGAAAAGCTATTGGCCAGAAACCTCTTTTGCGTCAGCGAGCAATGCAATTGGTCCGTAGCTTTTACATTCAGAACAATGGGGCATTTTATTTTGTACATATATATATATGGACATAAGAAAGTGCAGATAAGAAAGAAAAGAGAATTGAAAAAGTTAGCAAAACTTCTTGGTAACAAGATAACACACCAGAAAGACGTGCACATGACAGGACAATGGAAAGACTTTTATATTACATAGTGAGACATGAACACAGATTAAGGAAAGAGTAACTGAAGACAATGAATTCGGAAGTAGAAATAAAACAAATACGGAAATTGAAATGGGAGTTAAGAAGGATTATGATAAGGGATATCATCATCATCATCAGCTCTTTCCGTCTTGTTAGACGATAATAATTGTGCTTTGAAAAAAAAGGTTTGCGAATACAGTCCATGACGGTAACGAATGTGACTCGTAAGATCAATCCGGACAGAGAAGCATCTTCCACAGTGTGTGCAAGAAAAGTTGGGACCGTTTGCGGCATCGCATGGTTTGGCTTGTCTTCTCAAACTCTGAGTCTTTAGCCTATCAGCAATCAGTATCTCCTTTGTCTGTATTTCATGTTTAATCCTGCCCCTCCATGTAACACGATCCATGGCGTCCTGTTCCCATGACTCCAAATCGATGCCTGCGTCATTCATATCCCGCTTGCATACATCCTTGTACCAAATAGTGGCCGGCCCCGAGACTTTTTCCCCAACTGTAGTTCCCCATAGAGAAGATATTTTGGTATTCTGCCATCATCCATCCTCTGAATGTGCCCCAGCCATCGGAGCCTTCGATGACTAAGCTTGGACAAGATTGTGACACTGCCTGTTCTCTCCAACTCCTCTCCGTTGGTGATCTTGTCTTGCCACCCAACGCCCAGGATTCTGCGCAGGCACCTCATGCGATAGCTGTTTAGCCGCTCTCCTCGTGCATGTAGGTAGACCATGTCTCACTGCTGTAAAGGAAGAGTGCTGATAAGAGGAATAAAACCGCTGTAAAGAGTGATAGAAAAATAAGGTATAAAACCGCTGTAAAGAATGATAGAAAAAAAGGTATAAAACCGCTGTAAAGAGTGATAGAAAAATAAGGTATAAAACCGCTGTAAAGAATGATAGTAAAATAAAACAATTCTAAACTTAGCTACATCTATACCACTCACTCTTACACATCTCTAACACGGACCCTAGGGGTAAGACTCTTCCATTGCACTTTGGTTGGGGAACGCCCTAACCAGCGTAGGTAAATACAGACGCATAATTCATGCATTCAAGCACTGATTAATACGTCCTGATATCGCCTGAACGACTACAGTCCGGGGTTGAAAGGACCGTGCCTCCGCCAGTTGAATACAAAGAGGCAAACCTCCATTAACGGAGAAAAGAAGAAAAAAAGACCTCCCAAAAAAGTATACGGTAAGTGAGAAAAGGCGATGCAGACTTGAAGGAGAAACCACATTAAATACCCAATGACAGCTGAATAAAGTAATAAAACGAGGCACAGATGAGAATAAAGAGAGAAGTCACAAGTCATTATAAAAACACAGGCAAACAGCTCACAAAATTGAACTCGCAAGAGAAGAAAACAGGTATGGTAGACTGTGACGAGATTTGATCGCATGTCAAGTTTGCACGGCGTTGCATGGTGATAATGATGGTGATAGATTCAGATGCGCTAAAGTTGTGTAAAAATTGCGATACAGATTTACGTTTTTATTCTTGTGTTAGCGTTTAGCGTCAAAGATAATTACTCAACAGCTAAAGCACTGACGTGAAATGCATTAATTTTTTCTATATCTTTCTCCCAAATCCATTCCTTCGTCTACAAATAAAGTCACAGAGGAGTTTTTAGTTCTTAGTCGACTTGTACTTCTACAGGGGTAATGACTCTGTACAGGTCCCAGCTCTGGTGTGAGCTGGATATAGCTAGGAGACAATTTCCTGCTTAGAGGGCTAGGCTCGAGCAGCGTAATATTCCGCTACATAGGGACACGCGCTTACGAAGGGGGTTTAACTGATGTGCTAGTTCATTTTAATAGACTCAAACACTAGAGCGAAGTAGACCCGCAGCCTGTTAGATGCCACCTATGCTGCTCTAAACAAACCACCTAACCATGGCTGGTGTAATGCCATGTCACACAGTTAGTCGCCTCTTGCGACATGCTCTCTGTGGGGCAGTGGTGCTATTTTTGTCCTTTTCATACACAAAGACCCCGGCAGATCCCTCGGGCGAGAACCTGTACCAAAGTAAGAAAGGTGTAACTGTACCAAAGACAGAGGGATGTAACTGTACCAAAGACAGAGAGATGAAACTGTACCAAAGTAAGAGGGGTGCACTGTACCAAAGTAGGAGGGATATAACTGTACCAAAGTAAGAGACATGTAACTGTGCCAAAGTAAGAGACATGTAACTGTACCAAAGTAAGAGACATGTAACTGTACCAAAGTAAGAGAGACGTAACTGTATCAAAGTAAGAGACATGTAACTGTACCAAAGTAAGAGAGACGTAACTGTACCAAAGTAAGAGACATGTAACTGTACCAAAGTAAGATAGACGTAATTGTACCAAAGTAAGAGACATGTAACTGTACCAATGTAAGAGAGATGTAACTGTACCAAAATAAGAGAGATGTAACTGTACCAAAGTAAGAGACATGTAACTGTACCAAAGTAAGAGAGATGTAACTGTATCACGCATAGTTTTGGGGGACGAAGATGCAGCATTCAATGAACTGACAGCAGCCAGCTACTCAAATATGGCTGCATTCATCATGGCCAGCGAACCACAGCTGACCAAGACGCTATTCTGTCTCCACGTAACAAACCTGCAAAAGGCTACACCAATGTAGTCTGACTCAAAGAATAGGGTCGTAGGGAAACCCGGTACCCAAAAATAGGAAACCTGTTTTGCTGAACCGCAAGGGGCAGATACCGCATCTTCTCTATAATCTAGGACACAGCGTCCCTTCCATGACGACGCCGAAGCAGCAGCCGCTCGGTCTATATAAAAGATGTATCCGAATTTTACTTATTTGTTCTTCCGCTCTAGCAGGAGTGAGAACGAATACTACAGTTTGGCGTCATTGTAAAAAAAAACTTGAACAAATTTCAACTAAGAGAAGGCTGATAAATACACTATTTATTCCGATATTGTGTTATCAATATCAATCTTTGTCCTTACTAGAAACACATAAGAGAACGATCCAGAGCTGTGAGATGCGCTATGTTAGATATGCACCCTGAAGGACAATCCGAGACCGAATCCGCAAGACCACACTGAGGCAGATAGTGGGGACAAACCCAGTTAGTAACTACATTGCTCCTCAACAAATGAAGTGGTTTGGTCATTTAGTTAGAATACATTATGACCAGTCTGCAGGGAAAGCATATCGTATAGAGGTTCCCGGACCACGAGCGAGGGACAAATCTTGACGTCGCTGTCTCCGACACACTCAGGAAGTTACCCCTCCCACTTGACGATAACACGAAATCTACGTATCCCACGTCTCTGCAACGCCGTATGTCAGGGGCAGTACCACATACCACGTCTCTGCGACGCCGAATGGCAGGGGCAGTAGCACATACCACGTCTCTGCGACGCCGAATGGCAGGGGCAGTAGGACATTCCACCTCTATGCAACACTGTATAGCAAGAGCAGAAGGACATCCCACCTCTCTGCGACGCCGTATAGCAAGAGCAGTAGGACATCCCACCTCTCTGCGACGCCGCATGACAAGGGCAGTAGGACATCCCACCTCTCTGCGACGCCGCATGACAAGGGCAGTAGGACAAATGTAAGAAAGAAAGTAAAAAACTTACATAATTACATTCATGACTCTGACACTGATTTCTTCAAAAATTGTTTCAGAAAACTGCGGACAGTTACATGTGCGACTGTCCCATGTTACGAAACATGTTACAATACATTGGTCATATTATTACTTTGTGGATTACGGTATAAATAAAAGAACCGTCGTGAAATTCATTGCAATATTCCTCTCATGGATCTAATCCAGTTTTTCTTCTTCTTCTTCTTCTTCTTCTTCTTCTTCTTCGTACGAAGAAGAAGAAGAAGTAATCCAGTATTTAACCACTTCTTATTCTTAAGGGACAGTTGAAATAAAACGTTTGGGTCAGAGACGCTTAAATCGCTGAACCCTTAAAAACCGATCGCTGAACCTGTTTGGATTTATCATTAACCTATCCATACATTGCTGATCCCAGAGAGACCTCACTGAACCTGTCCTTCGCTGAAAACATAGAAGCATCATTGAACCTACAGAGACTGATCGCTGAACCTATAGAGGCTGATCGCTGAACCTATAGAGGCTGATGACTGAACCTATAGAGACGAATCGCTGAGCCTACAGAGACTGATCGCTGAACCTATAGCGACTGATCGCTGAACTTACAGAGACTGATCGCTGAACTTACAGAGACTGATCGCTGAACCTACATATGCTGATCACTGAACCTATAGAGATCGATCGCTGAACCTATAGAGATTGATCGCTGAACCTATAGAGACTGATCGCTGAACCGACATATGCTGATCGCTGGACCTATAGCGACTGATCGCTGAACCTATAGAGATTGATCGCTGAACCTGTAGAGATTGATTGCTGAACCTATAGAGATTGATCGATGAACCTATAGAGATTGATCGCTGAACCTATAGAGATTGATTGCTGAACCTATAGAGATTGATTGCTGAACCTATAGAGATTGATTGCTGAACCTATAGAGACATCACGGAACCGTTAGAGACATCACTGAACCAATAGAGAAATCACTGAACCAGTACAGACTGATCGCTGAACCTATAGAGACTGATCGTTGAACCAATAGAAACATCACTAAACCAATAGAGACATCACTGAACCAATAGAGACATCACTGAACCAATAGAGACATCCCTGAACCAATAGAGAAATCACTGAACCAATAGAGAAATCACTGAACCAGTACAGACTGATCGCTGAACCTATAGAGACTGATCGTTGAACCAATAGAAACATCACTAAACCAATAGAGACATCACTGAACCAATAGAGACATCACTGAACCAATAGAGACATCACTGAACCAATAGAGAAATCACTGAACCAATAGAGAAATCACTGAACCAATTGAGACATCACTGAACCAATAAAGGCATCACTGAACCAATAGAGACATCACTGAACCAATAGAGACATCACTGAAGCAATAGATACATCACTGAACCAATAAAGAAATCACTGAACCAATAGAGACTTGACTGGACCAATAGAGACATCACTAAACCAATAGAGACATCACTGAACCAATGAAGAAATCACTGAACCAATGAAGAAATCACTGAACCAATAGAGACATCACTGAACCAATAGAGACTGATCGCTGAACCTATCCATACATCATTGAACACATAGAGACTTTTCGCTGAACACCACCAAGCTGGTATGCTAATACCGAGGTAAGCCTGCAAAAGATAACTCTCTGCCACCGAATACAATACATGCCACACATACAATCTGGCCAAGCAAGCTATTGCTAATCTCCTTCCCTTAACTCACCTGTTGCTCTCCTTTGGTAGCTATCTCGTGGTTGAGCAGCATTTCCACAGCCTCGACATTCTCTTCGCTGATGGCGTGCAGCAATGCATCGCCGACCTCAACTCCGTGGGCCAAGAGCAGCTCAATCATCTCAATGTTTTCGTTCTCTATGGAGATCAAGAGGGCTGTCCGTCCTAGAGGATCCAGGCAGTTTAAGTTCATGCCTGAATGTCTTGCCAGGCTCAGGTACTGTCGGGTTGACGGGACATCTCCTCGCTCCACCTGGGGAAAACAGATGTACATGAACCTTAAGATTTACGTATAAACAAATATAACTGTCAAAATGAAGACCAGTGGTACATAAGATTCGAAGGAAGAGACGAAGGGAAGAAAGAAGACAGGAAGGGACGAAGGAAGACAGTAAGAAACGAAGGAAGACAGGAAGGAACGAAGGAAGACAGGAAGGAACGAAGGAAGACAGGAAGGAACGAAGGAAGACAGGAAGGAACGAAGGAAGACAGGAAGGAACGAAGGAAGACAGGAAGGAACGAAGGAAGACAGGAAGGGATGAAGGAAGACAGGAAGGGACGAAGGAAGACAGGAAGGGACGAAGGAAGACAGGAAGGGATGAAGGAAGACAGGAAGGGACGAAGGAAGACAGGTAGCGACTAAGGAAGACAGGAAGAAATGATTGAAGACATGAAGGAAAAAAGGAAGACAGGAAGGGCCGAAGGAAGGACGCAAGAAAAGGTAACATCTCTTTCTTGTGGTAAGGTGCTTTTATTATCTATTATCTCAAGGTCCAGGATTGAATACAAGGTAATTATTAATTTCCCTTACTGTAACTCAATCAATCAATGCACAGCGCTTCATTCGGAGCAGAGGACATTTGCAACCCTCCTCCAGCAAGTTCAATCTTGAGCTGTCCTTTCTGTCTCTTTCCAGTTGAAGTCCAGAGACCGAGCATAATTATCACAGTTTCTGCTTCGGATGTTTCTTGGTCTACCTCTCTTCCTCTTCCCCCGCGCATTTCATGTCAGGACCTGTCTGATCACGTTTGGTGGCGCTTACCTTATGGTGTGTCCTATCCAACTCCATTTCCTAAATTTTATATGTTGCTCCACGGGCAGATGTTTGCTTCATTCCAACAGAGCGTGATTCTTCCCCAAGTCTTGCCAGCCTTTACCAATTATTCTTCGTAGACATTATTGACGAACGACTTGAGTTGTTCCATTCCCTCTGTGTTGTCTTTCTCGTTCTCCAAGCAGATGAGGCACAAGAGTGCCGATGTGACATTGGAATAAGACATTCTTAACTTGGTATTAATCTTCATTTCTCTGGATTCCATATATTATTCAGTAACAGGAACAATTCCCTTGCCGTTCCTATACTAACCCTTACATGTGTCTCTGCGCACACTACAGTAAAATGGTGCTGTCCAGATATGGGAAGGTTTCTTTCCTGTAATTTCATTGAAATATTTTCCAAGCTCAAACAAAATCAGGTATGTGTGATCGCTGCTACTAAAAGAGTATATTGTCCCAAAAACTAATACATCGGTTGGGGATGAAGTGTTAGGACCCCCCCCCCCCCCACCTCCCCGAGTAGTTTAAGTAGCTGCATAGTACGGGAACGCTTGGGTGGCCCAGTGTCTCGGATACGGTTCTGATTAGTAGAGGTCACGGTTAACACGGTAGCAAGAGTGACATAGCTTTTGCTAGCGCTTAAACATCCCCAAATTAGTCTGGCAATGGGACAGGAGCTTCTTCTTCTTATTCTTCTTCTTCTTCTTCGTTCTCAATCTCCCTCTACCAAACCCTGAAAGGGCTTAAGTAGCAGAATGTATTCCAGAGAACGGAATGCGCTGTGTTGTAGTTTACAACTTGGCTGCGATATTTGCACCTTTCGGTCCAACACATTCGAATTCAACAAGGATTATTTGAGTACCGGGTTAGCATTCCCTCTTCGATCCCTTCTCCTTAGCCAATCTGCCCTGTTGCAGCCTGTTATCCAGGATCACCGCGTGGAGGTGTAGAAGAGTCTTGGCAGCTCTGGTTCGCTGGCCCTGACGCTAGCAGTCAGCTATGGGTCGCTGACCACTGCAGCTCATGCGCTGCTCAGCGTCTTGATTCCAGGACAGGAGCTGATTCGCACCTTCTTCCAACCAATCCAGTGTACATAAAGTCAAATGTGAATGACCAAGGGCATCTCCAGAAGATACAGATTAAGGAGCTACGACAGTCCCAAAAGGGTCGGTTCCATCGCATGTGTCAAATGCGTGACCAGATAGATAATGAGATGATTTGATCTTCTCATGAGAACACTACCTGTCAAAGATTTGATCTTCTCATGAGAACACAACCTGGTGAGGATTTGATCTTCTCATGAGAACACAACCTGGTGAGGATTTGATCTTCTCATGAGAACACAACCTGGTGAGGATTTGATCTTCTCATGAGAACACAACCTGGTGAGGGTTTGATCTTCTCATGAGAACACAACCTGGTGAGGATTTGATCTTCTCATGAGAACACAACCTGGTGAGGATTTGATCTTCTCATGAGAACACAACCTGGTGAGGATTTGATCTTCTCATGAGAACACAACCTGGTGAGGATTTGATCTTCTCATGAGAACACAACCTGGTGAGGATTTGATCTTCTCACGAGAACACTACCTGGTGATAATTTGATCTACTCATAAGAACACAACCTGGTGAGGATTTGATCTTCTCATGAGAACACTACCTGGTGATAATTTGATCTTCTCATGAGAACACAACCTGGTGAGGATTTGATCTTCTCATGAGAACACTACCTGGTGATAATTTGATCTTCTCATGAGAACACAACCTGGTGAGGATTTGATCTTCTCATGAGAACACTACCTGATTAGCTTCCCTTGCGGACAAATACGCGGAGGCTCGAAGAAGACTACCAAGAGGACAGGGGGTAGAAGACGGTAAGATGATTTTCCAGCGACAAGGGTTAATGACGCCAGACGCGACGCATCTGGCTCTATAGAGGCGACTAAGGCTCCTCACATAGCCCATAAAGGTACAAGTGGACTGCTAACTAACTAACCAACTAACTAATTAACTAACTAAAGTAATTAACTGACTAACTGCCTGTCTCACTAACTGACGGACTAACTAACTAACTAACTAACTAACTAACTAACTAACTAAACTAACTAAACTGACTAACTGTGTGTATCAGATTCAGACAGACAACGCCATCAAACTCTCAAGTAAAGAGAAAGAAATGAAAACTAATGACAGATAATTGGAAAATACTAAACGCTGGAAAAAAAAAATTAAATTGAGAAAAAGTGTAGAAAGAACACAATTTGAAGCTTGTGATTATTGATGAGTTAATTAAGTGGAACGACTGACAATAACTGAATGACTGAACGATATAAAGATATGATTACAGGAAGCTTTTAACAGAGATAATTGGGAGAAACAACGTTATTTCTTTTAGCACAACAAATACATGTATCTTCTACTACAAACAATGCTAATTAAACTGAGACTGCGGATTCTTCAATAAATTGTACTGTTCTTTTCAGTGTCCCAATACCGCTGTACAGTTGCTCCTCAAGGGAAGTAGGCGAAGGGCATATCTTTCTCTTCAGATCTGTGTGCTGGGAGGCAGTCTTGTTGTACATGTGCTGCTGTTATATTTGCCAGGCCGCAGTAACATAGGCTGGTGGTACTTATCTTGAATCTGGTCTACAGGTGGTGTCTCATTCTGCTTTGGTCAATTGTGGAGACGCTAGATGATAACTTTTAGTCATTTCTGGATAGTTGGTAGTATCCTTGGTCATTTCTGGATGGCTGGTAGTGTCCTAGGTCATTTCTGGATGGTTGGTAGTGTCCTTGGTCATTTCTGGATGGTTGGTAGTGGCAAAGGCCGCCGTCCATCGTAGACGATGATGGCATAATTAATTTTGCTAGCGCTATTTTTAAAAAGGATTAACTGCGCTACTTCTTATCCTCACTCTCTCGTCTCGAGCCGCCCGACTCCAGTGGCAAGTCAAGGACAAAACGATTCGGGAGTGACTACGAGATGCAGGGGACTCCGCATCAGGCATCCATGAAAAAGACGGCAGAGTCCGGAGTCGAACCCACACCACCTGATCACGAAGCCGACGGCTTAACCACTTCGCCACGGAATAGTTGGTAGTATGCAGGAAGTTATTAGTATTACATGTTTCCTAGAGGTTGGGGCAGGTCATCAGGTGGTCTGGGTCCTGTATTGCGCCAGAGTCACATGTTTCCTAGAGGTTGTGGCAGGTCATCAGGTGGTCTGGGTCCTGTATTGCGCCAGAGTCACATGTTTCCTAGAGGTTGGGGCAGGTCATCAGGTGGTCTGGGTCCTGTATTGCGCCAGAGTCACATGTTTCCTAGAGGTTTGGGCAGGTCATCAGGTGGTGTGGGTCCTGTTTTGCGCAAGAGTCACATGTTTCCTAGAGGTTGGGGCAGGTCATCAGGTGGTCTGGGTCCTGTATTGCGCCAGAGTCACATTTTTCCTAGAGTTTGGGGCAGGTCATCAGGTGGTCTGGGTCCTGTATTGCGCCAGAGTCACATGTTTCCTAGAGGTTGGGGCAGGTCATCAGGTGGTCTGGGTCCTGTATTGCGCCAGAGTCACATGTTTCCTAGAGGTTGGGGCAGGTCATCAGGTGGTCTGGGTCCTGTATTGCGCCAGAGTCACATGTTTCCTAGAGGTTGGGGCAGGTCATCAGGTGGTCTGGGTCCTGTATTGCGCCAGAGTCACATTTTTCCTAGAGTTTGGGGCAGGTCATCAGGTGGTCTGGGTCCTGTATTGCGCCAGAGTCACATGTTTCCTAGAGGTTGGGGCAGGTCATCAGGTGGTCTGGGTCCTGTATTGCGCCAGTCACGTGTTTCCGTGTCCAAGTACCACGTCACACAGCATGCATCCAGTATTCAGCCACCTGAATTGCCTTGTCATTTGCCTTCATCATGATAGATGATGTCCAGGGGTATGCTCCCCATGAAGTTCCAAATCTGTGGCCTGCATCAATTCGTGCCCATCACTGGAGCCTGCATCAATTCGTGTCTATCTCTGGGGCCTGCACCAATTCGTGCCGGTCTCTGGGGCCTGCATCAATTTGTGCCGGTCTCTGGGGCCTGCACCAATTCGTGCCGGTCTCTGGGGCCTGCATCAAGTCGTGCCGGTCTCTGGGGCCTGCACCAATTCGTGCCGGTCTCTGGGGCCTGCATCAATTCGTGCCGGTCTCTGGGGCTTGCATCAATTCGTGCCCATCTTTGGGGCCTGCATCAATTCGTGCCCATCTATGAGGCCTGCATCAATTCGTGCCCATCTCTGGGTACTGCATCAATTCGTGTCAGTCTCTGGGTCCTGCATCAATTCATGCCCATCTATGGGGCCTGCATTAATTCATGACCATCTATGGGGCCTGCATCAATTCATGACCATCTATGGGGCCTGCATCAATTCATGACCATCTATGGGGCCTGCATCAATTCGTGTCCATCTCGCGGGCCTGCATCAATTCGTGCCGGTCTCTGGGGCCTGCATCAATTCGTTCCGGTCTCTGGGGCCTGCATCAATTCGTGCCGGTCTCTGGGGCCTGTATCAATTCGTGCCCATCTCTAGACACGGCGATTCTTAGGGCTTGACTGTTTCGGCTTTGTTGATTTTTAGGAAACTGTGTCTGAATTTGAGTCTTGTGCTCTGTGGTTTCCTCCGATGTTACACAATGGTAGTATCCATTGTATCCCTGCTTTCTGGAATTCGTAACTATAAAACTTTTGTTCTTCAAAATGCAGCCACCAACAATAACAATAGGGCATAGCTACAAATTAACTAAAAAGATGTCCAGATTAGATATCAGGAAATATTTTTTTTAGTCAGAGAGTGGTGAATGTTTGGAATGCATTGCCTCGGGAGGTAGTAGAGGCAGGAACAATTAATGCATTTAAGAATACATTGGATGCGCATATCTTTTAGACCAATGGTAATGTAAATGAAACTGGATGTATACCGATTCTGCAGAGTCTTCTAAGCCAGGAAAAAGACGTTAAGTTAAGTTAAGTAAGACATTTTCTAAACAGCTGCCCTCAATTATTTGAGTTGACAGTTACAGTAGGACTAGAGTGCCGTTAGGTCTGACTCTGTCCCAGCCAGTATCACGATTTTCTCACGCATTTGGTTTTTGTAAAAAATGCATTTAAAGAAACATGTATGAAGAATTAATCAAATGCAATAATAGCACAGGGAATAGTCATGTCTAATTGTTATGTTTGTCTTATTTCTGTTGAGTTAATGACTTTCAACACCATGAACCCCCCACTTCTTAAATTAGGTTGTTTTTCCATTTGAACACAGTAATTCTTGCTATATGATGTCGTATTTACGTTAATTCCGGGTGTGGTAGCACGTGTCATTTGTGTGGTAGCAGGTGTCATTTGTGTGGTAGCAGGTGTCATTTGTGTGGTAGCAGGTGTCATTTGTGTGGTAGTAGGTGTCATTTGTGTGGTAGTAGGTGTCATTTGTGTGGTAGCAGGTGTCATTTGTGTGGTAGGTGTTATTTGTGTGTTAGCAGGTGTCATTTGTGTGGTAACAGGTGTCCTTTGTGTGGTAGTTGGTGTCATTTGTGTGGTAGTAGGTGTTATTTGTGTGGTAACAGGTGTCATTTGTGTGGTAGCAGGTGTCATTTGTGTGATATCAGGTGTCATTTGTGTGATATCAGGTGTCATTTGTGTGGTAGCTTTAGTTTTTCTATCTATAATCTATAAATACGACTTCGTTTTGTATTCATACTCATATATCTCCCTTTCGTATTTTATCATACTCTATATCTTCCTTTCGTATTTTATCATACTCATATATCTCCCTTTCGTATTTTATCATACTCTATATCTTCCTTTCGTATTTTATCATACTCTATATCTCCCTTTCGTATTTTATCATACTCTATATCTCCATTTCGTATTTTTATATACTCTATTTCTCCCTTTCGTATTTGATCAAACTCCATATCTGCTTTTTGTATTTTGTCATAAACTTTGGATACAGGTAGTAAGATAAACATATTTAGATAGGCAGTAAGGTAAACATATTGAGATAGGTAATAAGGTAATCATATATCAGACAGGTAATAAGGTAAACATATATTCAGACAGGTAATAAGGTAAACATATATTCAGACAGGTAATAAGGTAAACATATATTCAGACAGGTAATAAGGTAAACATATATTCAGAAATGTAATAAGGTAAACATATGCGAAGACACAGTGTAAGATAGTTAGATGATAAGTTAAACGCAAACGTATATAGATTATCAGACAGATGGGAAAATAGACTGCCAGAAATACATCCAGAAACAAGAAGCGTTGAAGGAGATATATATGTTTAAATTACATTTGTCTTGTTAAACAACATGGACTTTGTAAAATGGAATCCCTAGTTCTGACCCCATCTGCCTCTCATTCAACTAAAATTTTTACGTTAACAACGCCAGCCTCTAGAGGTTTTATTTGAGTTATTCTGAGTTCTGGCCACAAGGAATGTCGTTAGACTGACAAAAGATTGCAGTTTTTCGTAAAAGGTTTTTTTTATTTATTCAAAGAATACCGTCGCCACATGCTGAGCCAAAACGTGCGCTGGTCACAGATGTAACAAGGTCGGGTATCAATTGGCGTGTCTGCTCATTATTGTGCTTTCATTATTGTAATACTTATGAGCTTTCATTAGCTTTGTCAGTACAGGGAAAATAATTATAAATTTTAAAGAGGTTGGGACTTGTATTTGTCCTGGGAAATTCCTGGAGTATATTTATTTGCATACTATATGACACATGAATGAGGCCTCACCAACCACATCACATTCTCTTGTAGAATAGGCGGTTCAATGTCGCTTTGGATGATGGGGGAAGTAAGCTACCTAGCACCTTCTTCATCGTCTTCTGCGATCATTCTCAATCTCCCACTACCAAGCCGTGAACAGGATTTTACAAGTAGTAGGATGTAGTCCGGAGAAGAGAATGCGATGTGTCGCTAGTTTACAGTTTGACTGCGATATTTGCACGTTTCGGTCCGACACATCCATCTCTGGCACAAGCCTAGCACGTCTGTGAGACATATCCAAGGTCCGTTCAAAATCTATCGGACCTTTTTTTTCTTTCCAGCGGAAACAACTGAAGCACCGACGGTGTCCCCTCACGGAGAGGTGTAAGGGGTCTTCATGCGCAAGTGCGAATCACTTCCCACAGCCCTCAGGTAGCCACCAGTCGCTAGCAGTCAGTCTGTGAGTGAGTGAGTGAACATTGTGAATATCTGTCGTATTTTCGTGTGCTGCGAAAAGACGAAACGACTTAAGCAGAGCAATTGCATTACATTTTGAAAAAAAAGTATAGTGATATCGAACTGGAAACCATTCGTTGAAGATACCACAGGGAGTGGCAAATCGCTCCAAAGATGGCCGCACATTGGTGGGGAGCCAACCACATGTCTGCACGCGCTCAACAGGCCCAAATGACGAGGTCATGGACTAAATACGGACTTTGGTCATATAGAACCGTAGAGTCACCATTTAAGAACTTGTGGATGAGGTAGAGTGAAGAATTGATTCGCTGCACTCCATTTTGAGCGAGGATTTGGCTATGTGGGGAGTGTCCGCGAATTTCGCGCCGAAGCTGCTAATGATGGAGCAGAAGCAACTACTTCTAGAAGTCTCGAAGGACATGCTGGGCTGCGCAAACGCGATCGCGACCACCTGAAAACAGTGATCCCTGGTGGATAGCCATGGTTTTAGACATTAGAAAATAGCAATGCTTTTGAAAATAAATGTTTTAAAAACTGTTGAACATTGGCATGGAAGAATTCGAGACCAATAAGCTAATAAGAGAAATCACGAGCCATCAATATTTCTTTATTATTACAGGGAAAAAACGTCGGACATAGATCGGGCATCTGCTTAGAATAAACAGGAAAATACTTCAATTGCAGACAGTTTTGTGGGCCTTAGATGACAGCAGAAAGAGAAAAAGGCCAACGGAGACTCTTCAGAGAACAGTATTCAGAGATGGCCCAACTGTGGGTCCAATGTTCAGAGATGGTCCAACTTTGGGTCCAATCATCAGAGATGGCCCAACTGTGGGTCCAATCACCAGAGATGGCCCAACTGTGGGTCCAATCATCAGAGATGGCCCAACTGTGGGTCCAATCATAAGAGATGGCCCAACTGTGGGTACAATCATCAGAGATGGTCCAACTGTGGGTACAATCATTAGAGATGGTCCAACTGTGGGTCCAATCTTCAGAGATGGTCCAACTTTGGGTCCAATCATCAGAGATGGTCCAACTGTGGGTACTTCTTCTTCTTCATCGTACGCAGTCAGACAGTAACCATTATTTTTTCGAAAAAAGCGGCGATCATCCTGAGGCTGTCGACGCTGCCATAGAGCTTGTCTTGTGTTTCCACTGGTGATGGCCACATCTGCTCTCTCTGATCCTCGTATGTCGGGCAGTCCTGCAGCAGATGCTCAGCGGTCATTTTCCCGGTACCACAGGGGCATTCGTCGGTGCCACCTATCTTCAATGTGTTGAATAGGTTGTACCTCAGTCTATTGTAGCCAGTGCGAAGTCTGAAGACCACGACCTGCTCTCTTCTGTTCAACTGGTAATAGGCATCGTTTTTGGTGTAGCCAGTATGTTCAGTTTCCCATTTGGTCATGTATCTGGCTTTAATAAGCCGTTTTGACTCTTCGTACGTCATACTAGTATCTGTTTGTGGTAGTCTTGCACCTTCTTTTGCCAGTCTGTCTGCCTCCTCGTTGCCTTGGATGTTGCAGTGTGATGAGACCCACTGTACCACTACCCTTTTTGGTGCGTACTGCTGGCATAGATGACAGAGTACTGCTCTTAAGTCATTAAGCTCAATGTTTTTCTGGCTTTTTAGCGCTGGGACTACGGCCAGAGCATCTGTAAGCAGGACTGTATGGCTTTCATTTTCTATTTGTGTCACCAATTCTTCCACTGCCGCCCTCAGTGTCTCTGCCTCCGCTCTGAAATTGCTTGTGTACTTACCAGTAGCGAATGACAGTGTTATTTTTCTGCCATTTGGTAGGTTCAGGAATGCTTCTGCCCCTCCGTTCTGTGTAGTGTTTGTTACAGAACCGTCGGTGTATGCATGGGTCCAGTCCATGCTTGGGTAGTTTTTCGATATAAAGCTTAGGGTAGTATCTCTCCTTTCTTTTTCAGTCTGGCAGTTTTTGTTTCCAATACCTGGTATATTTTCTACCACCTCTGGAAATATATCCTGCCTCCAGGTAGGTTTTCGTACAGCAGTAATGGGCTTTGGTGTTGTTAGTGCGTTTATGGGATCTTCGTGCATCTTTGCTTTGGCTATTTCTGCAAAGTTTCTCCGCTTTAGTTTCCCATTTCCGAAATTGTTTAGTCTTTCAGCGATGTTATAATAACAGCTTGAGAGGCAAGAACAGCTTGAGAGGTACAGGAACAGCTTTGGAGTTATAAGAACAGCTTGAGAGGTATAAGAACAGCTTGAATGGCAAGAACAGCTTGAGAGGTATAAGAACAGCCTGAGAGGCAAGAACAGCTTGAGAAGCAAGAACGGCTTGAGAGACAAGAACAGCTTGAGAGGTATAAGAACAGCTTGGGAGGTATAAGAACAGCTTGAAAGGTATAAGAATAGCTTGAGAGGTATAAGAACAGCTTGAGAGGTATAAGAACAGCTAGAGAGGCAAGAACAGCTTGAGAGACAAAAACAGCTTGGGAGGTATAAGAACAGCTTGAGAGGTTTAAGAACAGCTTGAGAGGCAAGAACAGCTTGAGAAGCAATATCAGCTTGAGAGACAAGAACAGCTTGAGAGGTATACAAACAAATTGAGAGAAGAATAGCTTGAGAGGTATAAGAATAGCTTGAGAGGTTTAAAAACAGCTAGAGAGGCAAGAACAGCTAGAGAGGCAAGAACAGCTAGAGAGGCAAGAACAGCTTGAGATGTATAAGATCCGCTTGAGAGGTATAAAAATAACTTGAGAGGCAAGAACAGCTTGAGAGGTATACAAACCGCTTGAGAGACAAGAACAGCATGAGAGGTACAAGAACAGCTTGAGAGACAAGAACAGCTTGAGAGGCAAGAACAGCTTGAGAGGCAAGAACAACTTGAGAGGCAAGAACAGCGTGAGAGGTATAAGAACAGCTTGGGAGGTATAAAAACAGCTTGAGAGGTATAAGAACAGCTAGAGAGGTAAGAACAGCTAGAGAGGCAAGAACAGCTTGAGAGGTATACAAACCGCTTGAGAGACAAGAACAGCTTGGGAGGTATAAAAACAGCTTGAGAGGTATAAGAACAGCTAGAGAGGCAAGAATAGCTAGAGAGGCAAGAACAGCTTGAGAGGTATACAAACCGCTTGAGAGACAAGAACAGCTTGAGAGGTATACAAACCGCTTGAGAGACAAGAACAGCATGAGAGGTATAAGAACAGCTTGAGAGACAAGAACAGCTTGAGAGCAAGAACAGCTTGAGAGGTATAAGAACAGCTTGAGAGGTATAAGAACAGCTTGAGAGGCAAGAACAGCTTGGGAGGTATAAGAACAGCTAGAGAGGCAAGAACAGGTTGAGAGGTATAAGAACAGCTTGAGAGGTATAATAACAGCTTGAGAGGCAAGAACAGCTTGAGAGGCAAGAACAGCTTGAGAGGTATAAGAACAGCTTGAGAGGTATAAGAACAGCTTGAGAGGTATAAAAACAGCTTGAGAGGTATAAGAACAGCTTGAGAGACAAGAACAGCTTGAGAGGCAAAAACAGCTTGAGAGGTATAAGAACAGCTTGAGAGGTATTAGAATAGCTTGAGAGGCAAGAACAGCTAGAGAGGTATTTGAACAACTTGAGAGGTATAAGAACAGCTTGAGAGGTATTAGAATAGCTTGAGAGGCAAGAAAAGCTTGAGAAGTATTCACACATCTTGAGGGGTATAAGAACAGCTTGAGAGACAAGAACAGCTTGAGAGGCAAGAACAGCTTGAGAGGCAAGAACAGCTTGAGAGGCAAGAACAGCTTGAGAGGTATAAGAACAGCTTGAGAGGCAAGAACAGCTTGAGAGGCAAGAACAGCTAGAGAGGCAAGAACAGCTTGAGAGGCAAGAACAGCTTGAGAGGTATAAGAACAGCTTGAGAGACAAGAACAGCTTGAAAGGTATACGAACGGAGACGTGTGGTGGGGAAAGAGGGAGTTGGAAAGTGGGAGTGTCTGGATCGATTTGTTTAACCTGACCCTGATCACTCTTTGCTATCTCAGTTTGCACCAAACAGAAGCCTGTGTCAAAGAAATGTGTGAGATTTAAAACGGTCGCTGATGTAAAATGGGGTTTACATAATCATGTTGCAAGTCGCATGCCCAATCTCTTTTGCATTTGTAGTTATTTGTTTTTAAATCTCCAGAATCAACTAGAAAGCAATCCAGTCAACCCATTTACAAATGGGCATCTGGATTACCGTTAGGGAAGGCAATACAGCAAGGAAAGCACGTGGGCAGCTCAGCTCACGTAATCTTATTAAACACAGAATAAACCAGTTAATAGGGATACCAATAAGCTGGCTACCACACGATCAGGATTATTAACACGACATAATATAACAAAAACAAAAAAGCCGTACTGTTGCTGAAAGGCATGTGACTTGCCACCATGAGATAATCCAAATATACAGAAAAGAAAGACAAAACAAAACTCATAATATTAGACTTCATTAAACGAACTCTTAAACACTTCATCCTTGACGGCAGTGATATGTTACATGACAATTATTTCTAATTTGAGCCTAACCTGAACGTCTTACTATATCCGTTGCGTAGGTGGTCGCCGTCGCTACACGCCCCCACCCTGGCGTTAGGTGTACTTACCGAAAGCAGGTACTGCTTCTCCTCGTTGGTCAAGCCAACATCCTTCCTGAAGACACCCATCCCCAAGAAGTCCTCTCCGGTCTCAATGCCGAGTTCTTCCATCATTCTCGGGGCCGCGTTAAGCAATGACTCGCGGTAGGCGAGGTAAACCTTGTCCATGACCACGGGGTGGAGAAGTCAACCCTGTTGAGAATACAAAAGTGACAAAATTAGGCCAGACACAACCTAAAACTAAATGACAATATAGGCATTTATGTGATAAAATTAGGCCAGGCCCAACCTAACACCAGTTGACAATGTAATCATTTGTGTGATAAAATTAGGCCAGGCACAACCTAAAACTAAATGAGAATATAGGCCTTTATGTGATAAAATTAGGCCAGGTACAACCTAACACTAGTTGACAATGTAATCATTTGTGTGATAAAATTAGGAAGGAGATATCCCATGCCTTATTGGCAATAAAAGTATTTGTGTGGTACAATTAGGCCAGGTACAACCTAACACCAGTTAGCAATGTAGGCATTTGTGGGACAAAATTAGGCCAGGCACAACCTAACACTAGTTGACAATGTAATCATTTGTGTGATAAAATTAGGAAGGAGATATCCCATGCCTTATTGGCAATAAAAGTATTTGTGTGATACAATTAGGCCAGGTACAACCTAACACCAGTTGGCAATGTAGGCATTTGTGGGACAAAATTAGGCCAGGCACAACCTAACACCAGTTGGCAATATAGGCATTTGTGTGACAAAATTAGGCCAGGCACAACCTAACACCAGTTGGCAATATAATTATTTATGTGATAAAATTAATCCAGACACAACCTAACACCAGTAGGCAATATAATTATTTATGTGATAAAATTAGGCCAGACACACCCTAACACCAGTTGGCAATATAATTATTTATGTGATAAAATTAGGCTAGACACAACCTAACACCAGTTGGCAATATAATTATTTATGTGATAAAATTAGGCCAGACACACCCTAACACCAGTTGGCAATATAATTATTTATGTGATAAAATTAGGCCAGACACACCATAACACCAGTTGGCAATATAAACATTTCATACTAAAGATAAATCATCATCAGCATTATCGTGTGCTATGCCGCTCAGCAAAAAAGTTAATTGATTTCGACAACTTCCTTTTTAGGAATTATATCTTGGGCATTCATCAATGTATGACGTTAAATGGTCCAGATTCCATTTGTCAGTTCGGTATCTTGTCTCAGAAACTTGTTGTCATAACACGCAATAGGAGGTCGGCGTAGGCTAGTGGTTAAGTGACACGGCTCACAACCAGAAGGTGCTGGGTTCGATCCCCACCATAGCACCGGCCGTTACCCCGGGGAAGCAAACCTTAGAAAATACAGGAGGAAGCAGACCCTTACATAGAATGCATGCTAAAGTCGGATGCACTGGGCCGACAGGCGCAAAATGAAAACCACAGTGCAACGCACACCGCCTTGGGGATTAGAGAAATAAGGCGAATGCAAAGAAAACCCCCCCCCCCCCCCAAAAACCCCCGAAAAACACGCAATATTTTAAAATACGTATTGGTTGTTGTTGAAGTCGTTAAACAGTACTGGATAGACAAACAAGAACAAAATATCAGAAAGTGTCTGCGTGACTTAATAACTGTTACAGCTACCTGAACACTGAACATCAGTATATCAACAAAACAGCTGACAAACTGTATAGTTATCCAAAGAAAACACGAGAGGAAAGTGTCAACGTGAAATTAAATGTTAAAAAAAAAGTTCTTTGTATCGCAGGTCAGACAACATTAAACATGAAGACGTTATAAATGACATTAGAAATGATGACGTAGAAAATGAAGACATTTGAAATGATGACATTAGAAATAATTACATTAAAAATTCGGATATCAGAAATGTGAACATTAAAATTACGACATTAAAAATGTTGATACTAGAAATGATGACATTATAAATGACGACATTTGCAACGATGAAATTAGAAATGTAGATATTAGAAATGTGGACAATAAAATGATGACATTATAAATGTGAACATTAGAATGATGACATTGAAATGATGACATTACATATGATGACACTAGAAATGTGGACATTAAAATGATGACATTAAAATGATGACATTACAAATGACGACACTAGAAATGTGGACATTAAAATGATGACATTAAAATGATGACATTACAAATGATGACACTAGAAATGTGGGCATTAAAATGATGACATTAAAATGATGACATTACAAATGATGACATTAGAAATGATGACATTAAAATGATGACATTAAAATGATGACATTAGAAATGTGATGATAACTACCCCATGTGTAAAATATGTTTAAAGACAGAATGTGATGATTCGGTTACAAACAAACTTGGCAGAGATGGGTAGTCAAAGATCTCCAGACTCAGAACGGGACATCGCATCCTCAAGGCCCACCGCTACAGAATGGGTCCTAAAGACACCGCCACATGCGATTGTGGAGCACCCAAGCAAACACCAGAAGATATCCCGCAGGACTGCCCTATTTATGCAGACCAACGAGAGGCACTCCGGCCTGGTAGAGCGACCATGCTCGGAAAATCGTTGGGGACCGGCGAAGACCTGAAATAGTCTTCTTAGTAAACCTCACAGGGCTAGAAACGTGACGTCATTTGGTCGAAGAAGAAGAAGAAGAAAAAGGAAAAAAAAAGAAAATGATTCGTTCATTTCATTAGAATGCAATCTAAACAATTACCACTGTACAATTTCGCTTCAAGACATGTGGTAGATTGCGTAGCAGACGGATAGATAACACAACATCCTACTCAAACAGTACGTATAACCACATACTCTACACACTTAACTAAGAACATAACTTAAGCACCCAACAAGTGGGTGGAAAATTAATTCAATCAGATAAGACAGGCAAATTGTGTGACTTTCTGATAATGCGAATAAATGAGATATGTTTAACAAAACAAAACAAAAAACTACAATTAATGAGATTTGTATAACAAAAAAAAACAAACAATAAATGAGATATCTATAACAAAAAAACTACAATAAATGAGATATGTATTTAAAAAAAAAACTACAATAAATAAGATATGTATTAAAAAAAAACAACTCTTCGTTTCTTTAAATGTTCAACGTTGATAAACAAAAAGGCAGTCTTGCTATACTGTACAGATAATCAGAATCATGATAGTAACAAAGAGTATCAGAACCATGAAAGGTATGAAAGAGTATCAGAACCATGATAGGTAACGAAGAGTATCAGAACCACGATAGATAACGAAGAGTATCAGAACCATGATAGATAACGAAGAGTATCAGAACCATGATAGATGACGAAGAGTATCAGAACCATGACAGATAACGAAGAGTATCAGAACCATGATAGATAACGAAGAGTATCAGAACCATGATAGGTATCAAAGAGTATCAGAACCATGATAGGTATCAAAGAGTATCAGAACCATGATAGGTAACGAAGAGTATCAGAATCTTGATAGGTATCAAAGAGTATCAGAACCATGATAGATAACGAAGAGTATCAGAACCATGATAGATAAAGAAGAGTATCAGAACCATGATAGGTATCAAAGAGTATCAGAACTATGATAGGTAACGAAGAGTATCAGAACCATGATAGGTATCAAAGAGTATCAGAACCATGATAGATAACGAAGAGTATCAGAACCATGAAAGATAACGAAGAGTATCAGAGCCATGATAGGTATCAAAGAGTATCAGAACCATGATAGATAACGAAGAGTATCAGAACCATGATAGATAACAAAGAGTATCAGAACCATGATAGATAACAAAGAGTACCAGAACCATGATAGGTATCAATAAGTATCAGAACCATGATAGGTAACGAAGAGTATCAGAACCATGATAGATAACGAAGAGTATCAGAACCATGATAGATAACGAAGAGTATCAGAACCATGATAGATAACAAAGAGCATCGGAACCATGATAGATAACAAAAAGCATCAGAACCATGGTAGGTAACAAAGAGTATCAGAACCATGATAGATAACAAAAAGCATCAGAACCATGATAGGTAACAAGGAGTATCGTTTCCAGACAATAGACCTATCCCAAATGATGTCCTAGTCGTATATTTTGTATTAGATGACCAAATTGTGATCTTGATTTGGTAGTGCTCAGTTGAGGAATCTCGGGGTGTTTCGTAGTTGGGTGGAGTCGATCGATGTGCTGGTACTCGTTGGGGTGCCATATTCACATTCAGTCTTCAGACATAAGTCAACAGATGCCCACGTCACGTGCTTATGTTAGAGGGTCGGATTGTTAGGATCTGTGACTAGGAACACGACAACAACTTACACAGCTGGAGGTGTGAGAGAATATATGGAGATTGGGAGAATACACAGAGACTGGGAGGAAACGCCTTCAAAACGATACAATTCTTTTAGCCAGAGTTGAGCCGAGTTTGAATCCACAGGAGAAGAGAAAGGTGGCGAGGTCATAGAACTTTTGTAGAAGAAAAACGGTGGAAAGACCTGATCTAGTAATATGGAATCAAAGAGGACGATCCACACTTGACATTTGATGATATCGTTCCAAGAGACCTTATGTTCAATCTGGGCGATACAATAATAAAAATAATAAATTGAAATACTTAACGAAACAAGATATTAAATAAATAACAACATAATATTCATCCGTTAATTCTGTGTTTTTGGTGCAGATAAATGTCTCGATCACGATTTTAAACTTGTGGATTTTGCTTCGGTTTGATGGTTGGTGTCTCTCACCGAACTGGCATATATGATTGACATGATCATGTTTGGGAAGAAGTTTACCTCTTCCATCAACTGATGCTATGCTTTTAGCCCAGTGAGGTTCACGTAGGAGACTGCGTTTCAAGTCCTCGCCGGGCTCCACAGATTTTCGAACGTGGTCGCTTCCCCGGGTCAGACTGCATCTCTTTCGTCTGTATAAGTGGAGCAGCCCTGCGAGATATGTTCTGATGTCTGCTTCGGTACTCCACAATCGCACGTGACGGTATCTCTGAGACCCATTCTGTGGAAGTGGGCTTTGAGTCTGCAATGTCCCGTTCTGAGTCTGAAGATCTTTGTCTGCCCATCTCTGCCAAGTTTGTCTATGCTGTCACTTTCTGGCTTGTATTCTTTGTGCTGGTCTCTCCATTTCGTCCTCAAGTATCATTTGATGAGTGTCTTTGCTTTTTTATAGCTCTGTGGATCTCGATTCTGCGTGCGGGGAAGGAATACATATTCACGTCAAAAGAGTCACACACTCAATTAGAGAAACACATACATGTAGTAATGGACATATACGAAAATGTGCATTCTCGCATGACTATACGTTCGACTACACGTGCCAGCACACACATACATGCAAGCACGAACACACACGCACACGCACGCGCTGAAACATACGCACAGAACGCACGATTGCACGCGTAGACGGAATATTGATTGAAGAAAGTACTGGGATGAGAACGGGCAGGTGAAGACTTGAAAATAGGCCCCTAGTGCAGATCATATTTATGCGCATATTGGTCCTGTCAAAATTCCTCTATCCTTGTGAGACCTGGACAATTACACCTGACCTGCAGTGAAGGATACAGGCCTTGGAGATGCGATGTTTCCGAAGACTTTTAAACGTCACATACAAAGACCGAGTTACATATGAGAAATATAGTTCCAACATCAATAGGGCTTTTTGAAGACCTCTTGGCAACGGTTAAAAGACGGAAATTCGCTTGATACGGTCACATATCAAAATCAAACTGTCTTGCAAATACGATCCTGCACGGAAAGGCGCAAAGTGGACGATGAAGAGGTCGTCCGTAAAAGAGGTGAAAAAAAAAAATGGACCAATCTCCGACTAGATGAGGCACAAGCAGAGGCCGTTGACAGAGAGGGGTGACGTGGGATTGTCGGGGTTTCTTCATTGGGTCACTAGCGGCCTCACCTATTACGGGATTACCTGACCTGAGGACTAGTACAACTCCATGCATGTCGTAAAAGGGGACTAAAGAAAGTTGGGGATAGTGCTAGCAATCTCACCGTGTTAAACAAACTGCTACATAAACAACAGTTGTGAAAGCGCGCAAAGTATTTTTGCGCATTCTTCCAAATGGAGGCCAACTGAATTGTTGTCCTATACTCCGACAGAAGCGAAAAAAGAGACAAGTAGAATAAAAAGAAGGGAGCTCCAGGAGAATTAGATTAAATAAACCAATTCAAAACGTGGAATGGAATACAACAACGCAGTAATGATACATAATAGGGTGTCTAACACCACAACGAATAAACGAGTTTTATTCGGCTGTGTATTATTGCGCTGTCGTCTCACTACCTCGTGGAGGCGCCATTTTAGCGCGCTAGAAAATAGTTGCTGTCGCTGGAGATGACAGGCTTTGTATTTGCAGTTTAATCATAATCTCTCTGACGTCTTCGCTCAGAAGCCAATCCATCATCATCATGATTGTGGGAATTGTCATCATCATAATCCACACATCGTTACCACCATTATCAGCATGGAGTTCCCGGCTCTTCATAACGTCACATCCGTAGAACCGCTTATAGTATCGCTCGTTAACCCTCAACCAAGTCATGATATTAGACAAATAATCAATCAATCACGCTATGGTGTTGTTGTTGCTATTGATGGTATTGCTCAAAGATACTCATGCTGAATTGAATTAACTCTTGAATCTGTTTCTATCATAGCTGGTTACAGTTGCTCTTCTTTCATCTCAAACAGTACTTGACAAAGTGAAGATATGTCCTCCTGTGAGTAGTAGTACAATGCAGGGTTCTTCAGTAAGCTCCGCATAATGGGGATCACAGTATCAAGCCCCACCTCGTTGGCCAGACTGCTGTAATGCAGCTTGTTTTCCATACAACGAAGGAGGACGTAAGATGGGGTATTGATCAGTATCTTTCATCGGACCCTTATTACTCAATGTGCTGTTTAAACAACACTGATTCAAGCATTGATATTTAATAGAACATCCTCCAAACTATTATGTTAAACCAACCATCATCCAAACTATTATGTTAAACCAACCATCATCCACACCACTATGTTAAACCAACCATCACCCACACTATATGTTAAACCAACCATCATCCACACTATTATGTTAAACCAACCACCACCCACACCATTATGTTAAACCAACCACCATCCACACCATTATGTTAAACCAACCACCATGCACACTATTATGTTAAACCAACCACCATCCACACCATTATGTTAAACCAACCAATATTCACAATATTATGTTATACCAATCACCATTCACAATATTATGTTATACCAATCACCATCCACACTTATTTTAAACCAACCCTCATCCACACTATGATGTTAAACCAACCATCATCCACACTATGATGTTAAACCAACCATCATCCACACTATGATGTTAAACAAACCATCACCCACTCTATGATGTTAACCAACCATCACCCACACTATGATGTTAAACCAACTATTACCCACACTATTGTGTTAAATCAACTATCACCCACATTATGTATGATGTTAAATCAACCATCACCCACACTACGGTGTTAAACCAACTATCACCAACACTATGATGTTAAACCAACCATCACCCACACTATGATATTAAACCAACCATCATCCACACTATTATGTTAAACCAACCATTACCCACACTATTAAGTTAAACCAACTATCACCCACACTATGATGTTAAACCAACCATCACCCACACTATGATATTAAACCAACCATCATCCACACTATTATTTTAAGCCAACCATCACCCACACTATTAAGTTAAACCAACCATCATCCACACTATTATGTTAAACCAACCATCACCCACACTATTAAGTTAAACCAACCATCACCCACACTATGATATTAAACCAACCATCATCCACACTATTATGTTAAACCAACAATCACCCACACCATTAAGTTTAACCAACCATCATCCACGCTATGATGTTCAACCATCTATCCTCGTCTTTCCCAAAACGCCTACGCCACGTTTTCCAGGAATGTGTCTGTAAGTTTCGAAAACAACCCTGAATGTGATTGCACCACCAGACCACAGTCCCGACTGGAAGGTTCACACCATCAGCAACACTTGTACACATGCATAATCTCTTAACCAGCCCAGATAACTCATAAAATGAATAGAGTCAAACGTAAGATGTGTAGACTGTCTAAAGAAAAGTGGACTAATATAAAATGCAAAGTAATAGAAGATTTGAAAATTAAGCGCAATGCTAAATATATGCATGAGAAAATAAGGAAAACCTCAAATCAGAAAAAAATCATATAACAGGAGAAAGCTACATAAAAAATAGAAATGGCAGAAATTTCAAAGAGATGGACATAATATGTCACATAATGATTCCCCGAAAACTAAGGCATTCACAACAATGAAGGCCCAATAATCCACAAATCAGAAGTGCAGAAAATAATAAAAAATGGTAAAACTGCAGGCACAGACAACATTAAAATACAAATGATAAACACATTAGAAGGCTTGGGGATATACACAATTCCAGAACTATGTACTGACGTCAATATTACTTGATACATTCCCACCATTTTTAAGACATCAGTTTTTTTTCTCACATTTCCTCAAAGAAACCTTAAGCACCGGCTTGCATCGATTATTGAACACTGAGCTTGATAAGAAACTCTTCAAGATGTTGTTCAAGATTATACACGAACGATCTTCGCCGTGTGTGGAATAACGGTGGACTCTCTTGGATCCTCAATACGAATCTATTAGACGTGTGTAATTCCTGTTCTTCTATATAGCTCAGAGTCTTGGACCCTACTTAAACAGGATATATCAATACTCGATGCATTTCACACGCGCAACCAGCGACGCATCCTGGGTATCCGGTGGTTTGATCTTGTCCGCAACGTCGGGTCTCTGCAATGACGAGTCTTCCTTCCATCTAGGACACTTGGTCCGTCGCCGCCTGTCTGTGTTCGGTCATGTTGCCCGACTGAGTCAGGAAGTTCCGGCTCACAAGATTATGCTTAAATCAGTTACGTGTAACAATGGTTGCCCACCGGCTGGCTGGGAGCGAGGGAGGGGCCGCCCCCGTTCTACATGGCTCCGGCAGATTGCAGTCTCACCTTCAGCTCAGGACGAGGTTTTGCTGCAGGCCTCAGCAGCTGGACATGGTAATGGTCGACAGAGGCAACAGGCCTTAGATCCACAGGCGACCATTATTATTTGTAATTAATAATTAAGAATTCAATAGACAAAAAAGTAGATGAAGAGCAGTTTGGGTTTGAAAAGAACAATGGTACCAGATAAGCTATACCTTGTATGAAGATGTTGCCAGAAAGGCAAGCGTATCGAAGTACAGAAGAATGTATGTGTGTTTATTAGACTATAATAAAGTGGTCGATATAGCGGTTTGCTCTTTTCGATGTCCAACTGCCGAAGGATTTTTAACGTGCCCGACACTGAACAGGGGCGTTCGATCTCTACTGTCCAGAGATCCGGGGAATTACCAGAGAGTCCACGTGAATAAATCCAGGTCTCCACTGTGATTTGAACTCGCATCCTCCAGGACCTGGGACCGACGTCTTACCTCGAGACCACTCATAGTAAACGGGAAGATAATGGGACAAGTAAACTGTCTGGGAGTGCGCGTGTTTTGGAGACCGGTGCGAGAGTGCATCTCAGCATGTGCTATTCTGTCTCTTCATGCAATTTCGAGAATGGATCACAAGCATCGTAATGAAAGGTATTAAGTCTGTGCTCTTGTTTAGTAAAGGATGTCCATGTTTCACTACCATACATGGTACTTAAACGGGTTCTTTTTATACGACGGCTGTCTCCGAGTATTTGCAGGGGCAATTTCACAGCAATGGCATTACACGATCAGATTGCTAGCCACACGGAAAACCTTCAGTTGCCTTTCCCGCTGGGTCGACTTTAGGAGCAGTCGTACCAGGAACGAACTACGCTCGGAATTTCTTCTGTCCGTTTGGGATTTTGAGCCCTGGCGAGTTTTAATCCCAGTCTTAACAAGCCAGTTCATGCCGTCTAGGCTACACGCTCCACTAATGATAGACACATGCTCAAATAAGCTAAGCACACGTACAGACTAACAGTCTGATAGCCGAAGTAGCTGTCAGAGATGAAGTTTTAGATACTTCACTCAGCTAAGCAACAGCTTGCACGAGGTGGAATGACCTGTTCCGTTTCTCGCTGTCTTTCATTCCCTAACCGCAGGTCATGTACACATTTACCAATTAATCTCGTTTACAATTGGGTCGACTGAAGCGCGCCAATAGTTCGAGTCAACGCAATACATTTGGAGTGAAGGGCGAGTGCTCTAGGAAATGCACACTGGAATGCATGAGTTGCAGAGTTGCAGAGCGATTGACCCTCATAGCAAAGGCATCTGGTGTGGTCCCTGTTATCCAAGCGCTCTAATCGACCAAGATGTAAATGGGGACTTAGCTTAATGTTAGAGATATAAAGACAGCGATCAAGCGAACTGACAACCTCACCTCATTAAAAGTGAGTGATAGTAAATTACAATATCTACCACTTCATCCTTTACAGCAACCGTTTGTAAAGACATTTCACAACTGATAAACACGTACAGATACCATTACATGGCATTGGGTCAAAGGATGAGAGCCAGGATGCTGCTGGATCAGTAACAACAACAGCAACTACAACAAATATCATGACATGGCATTGGGCGGAAGGGTGAGAGCCCAAGAGCTGCTGGATCGACGACGACGACGACGACGACGACAACAACAGTAAAGACACTACATCCAGTTCTTGGGATCGATGGTACATGAATGAGTCATCGGTGTCATGGTGACCATGGGGCCTATGTTGGTGTCTGCCATCTGATTGGGCGACACAAACATGATTTTCAAGATCAGCAGTACTGTCATGGGTCACAATTAAAGTCTCATACCAGCTTCATCTGCCTAATTAACAATGACCCTTCCAACCTGAACAGTCTCTCTTTAACTTAATATACTGGATTGTCGTGTCTGGGGACAAATTCATTCTTGGTGTACAGACGAAGTGTACCAAAGTACTCAAGGAATTCATCGGTTTTCAGAATATTAGTTACCATCAATTTGGTAAAATGTTCTGATTTTTTTCTGTTTCTTCGTAGTTTTATATAATGAGGCTGCTAACCCCACTCAAACCACTCCAAGTCGCCTGTTACGATATGCTTGGAAAGCATATCTTACTCTTCTTCTCCTCTTCTTCTTTCTTCTTCTACCTCTTTCTTCTTCTTTCTTATCATTTCTTCTACGTTTTTATTCTTTCATAGTCTTTTCTATTCATTTTCTTTATTTTCCTTCGTCTTTCTTCTTCTTCGTTCGTCATGAAAAAGACGTGTAAACGTTGTGTCGTATGTTCCCATCAAGGCAGCTATAGCTGATTCGTTCGGTTGGACATATCCGATTTATAGACATGCGATACCTAGCATCTGATACCTAAAGTAATCACAAAGCTGGATGCTACCGCCACCTAATGACGTCTTTAGAAACTATAAACTACATTTGTCGGGAATCCTATATCAGTTCTGACCTGCTTACTCGTTCTTAGTTTTTAGTCGACTTGTACTTCTACACGGGCACATGCCCCAGTGCAGATCGCAGCTCTGGCGTGAGCTGAATGTAGCCGAGAAAAAGATTTCCTGTTTAGCGGGCTAGGCTCGAGTAGCTTAATGCTCCGCTGCGTTGGTGCAATGGCTTACGGGGTGTGGTTAAGAGATGTGAAAGTTCATTTTAAAAGCCTCAAAAAATCGAGCAAAGTAGACCCACAGCCTGTTAAGCGCCATCTATGCTGCTCTAAACAAACCACATAACCATGGCCGGTGTTATACCACGTTACAACAGTTAGTCGCCTCTTACAATATAGTTTCTGTGAGACAGTTGTGCTATTTTTGTCCTTGTCATACACAAAAACCCCGGTAGACCGTTCGTATCATTGTTTTCTCATTTCATGTGTTACTGGATATATAATTAGCTCGAAGAGGAAGAAAATCTGCACTTGGATTGATCTGCAGCTTCTACTTACCATAGTACCAGAACTATGTCGAGTACATTCATGTTCTACTTTAAAACAGTTTGGAAACCTCAGTTATGATCGGCCGACTGTTCTTTTGCCACCTGTCAAATGTCTATAGAGAATATCTTTGGGGATGCGACCATATTCCACACGCTGCACTTGATCAAGCCATCGTAGTCTTCGCTGTCAAAGGAGAGTCTGCATGTTTTGGAGAACGGTGCGAGAGCTTACCTCCGCATTTTGTCACTCTGTCCCTCCAAGTAATTTTAAGTATGGATTCCAATCGGCATAGACGGAAGTCCTTAAGGCTTTACTCTTGCTTGACATAGTGAGCCAAATTTTTGTTACAATATAGGAGCGTACTGACAACACATGCACTGTAAACCATGGCCTCAGTTTTAGTTGTAAGTTTTTGATTTCCTAAAACACTCGTAGTGAGTTCTACCAGCTGTTAGACCATGATCGTGGTTTAGGTGATCACTCCCGCTGTCTTGTAAGGAACATTTCGTACCCCTGAGCCTCGGTCTCTCCTCTCTTACTCTCATCTGTCGTCTCTTGGATATCGGGTCCAGGCCAAAAGCTCTTTCCCTCGGAACTATCCACAGGACACATTCGAGCCTCACGATTTGACGTAGGTGACTCGTAATAGGTAGTACCCCTCGTTGACAGTTTGTCCACAAAGAGCAAACTCGTGATGAACTACGCCCTTATGATCCAAATAAATAAACTGTCAACATGACCTTGACATTTCTTTGTGATTAAATTCCTTCTTTGATCGTGTCGACATCGGCGTTCTCCTTTTGTCTCATGGCTATAGACTGTGGAATCATCTTGACGATAGTCTCCCACTGCGTGTCACTGAGGTTTGACAAAATGTAACGCACATTCTTTTCTTAACGCTTTCAGTCATTTTGGTTTAAAACACGAAAACTTCTACATGCTCACATGATATCAAGGTCGTATTCCACCCTAACCAACCCGAGGGCAGCTGTTGGTATTCTCAAATGTGCTTTCTCTGGTCCTCGTATGTTGGGCAATTTTGCAGCAGATGTTCAGCGGTCATTTTCCCTGTACCACATGTGCATTCGTTGGTGCCACCTATCTTCAGTTTATTGAATTGATGGTACCTCAGTCTGTTGTGGCCTGTGCGGAGTCTTCTTCTTCTTCTTCGTACGCAGTCAGACAGTAACCATTATTTTTTCGAAAAAAGCGGCGGTCATCATGAGGCTGTCGCCACTGCCATAGAGCTTGTCTTGCAGTTCCACTGGTGATGGCCACATCTGCTCTCTCTGATCTTCGTATGTCGGGCAGTTCTGCAGCAGATGTTCAGCGGTCATTTTACCGGTACCGCACGGGCATTCGTCGGTACCACATATCTTCAATTTGTTGAATAGGTGGTACCTCGTCTATTGTGGCCAGTGCAAAGTCTGAAGACAACAACCTGCTCTCTTCGGTTCAACTGGTAATAGGCATCGTTTTTGGTGTAACCAGTATGTTCGGTTTCCCATTTGGTCATGTATCTGGCTTTGATAAGCTGTTTTGACTCTTCGTACGTCATACTAGTATCTGTTTGTGGTAGTCTTGCACCTTCTTTTGCCAGTCTGTCTGCCTCCTCGTTGCCTTGGATGTTACAGTGTGATGAGACCCACTGTACCACTACCCTTTTTGGTGCGCACTGCTGGCACAGTTTGCAGAGTGCTGCTCTTAAGTCATTAAGCTCAGTTTTTTTCTGGCTTTTTAGCGCTGTGACTACGGCGAGAGCATCTGTAAGCAGGACTATATGTCTTTCATATTCTTTGTGTGTCACCATTTCTTCCATTGCCGCCATCAGTGCCTCTGCCTCCGCTCTGAAATTGCTTGTGTACTTACCAGTAGCGAATGACAGTGTTATTTGTCTGCCATTTGGTAGGTTCAGGAATGCTCCTGAACCTCCGTTCTGTGTAGTGTTTGTTACAGAACCGTCGGTGTATGCATGGGTCCAGTCCATGCTTGGGTAGCTTTTCGATATAAAGCTTAGGGTAGTATCTCTCCTTTCTTTTTCAGTCTGGCAGTTTTTGTTTCTAATACCTGGTATATTTTCTAACACCTCTGGAAATATATCCTGCCTACAGGAAGGTTTTAGTACAGTAGTGATGGGTTTTGGTGTTGTTATTGCGTTTATGGGATCTTCGTGCATCTTTTCTTTGGCTATTTCTGCAAAGTTTCTCCGCTTTAGTTTCCCATTTCCCAAATTGTTTAGTCTCTGGTGCATTGGATGGTCAGTCAGTCTTCGGAGTTTCTCTGACTGCAGCTGGGCTCTGCAGTCTCTTCTGTCTGTCATGGATTGCAGATTTGTAATTTTTTCAAGTTCTACAATTGGCGTTGACTTCATGCCTTCTGTTATAACTCTCATGGCTTGGTTTTGAAGTTTGCTAATTTTATCAAAGTTCGCCTTTGCTGCTGTTGCCCATGACGCAATGTCATTCTCGAGAACTGGTCTTTCTCTTCCAGTGTACAGTTTCTTAAGTATTCTTTCGTCTGCTTCCCAGCTTGTGCCAGCAAGGTTCCTCGTGATTGCCATTCTTTGTCTTGCTCTCATTCGGTTTCTCTCGATCTGACTTTTCCATGTCATGCGGCGATCAAATGTGACGCCCAAGTAGTTTAGGTTGTCATTTGGCCGCAGATATTTGCCGTTAAGACTTATTTTGGCGTTTTGTAGTTTATTTGAAAGCGAGAATATCGTACATGTTGTTTTTTCTTAATTTATTTAACTGTACATTCAATTCCGGATTCGTCCACCGGGGTCGTTGTGTATGACAACGACAAGAATAGCACCAATGCCTCACAGAGCGTATGTCGTGAAAGGTGACTAATTGTGAAATGACATAACACCGGCCATGGTTAGATGGTTTATTAAGATCAGCATTGATGGCGCTTAACAGGCTGCGTGTCTACTTTGCTCGACTATTTGAGTCTATTACTATGGACTCGAACATCGGTTAACCACTCTTCCCGGCACTTATCCTAGCATAGCGGAGTAATACGGTGCTCGAGCCTAGCCCGTTAAGCAGGAAATCCTCCTCCTGGCTATATCCAGCTTAAACAAGAGCTGACACCTGCACAGGGGCATGCGCCCCTGTAGAAGTACAGGTCGATTAAGAACCAAAAACTCGTAGTGAGACGAGACAATGTGCCAGTCATTACGACTGTTAATTTGTGTGTCTAGAGAGAGAGATTGTCGTTGATTCTGATTGTATTCTACACATTTAACCAGAACAACTTATTTAATCCAATAATCTTTACTCTACAAAGTTTACTATCGCAACTTATTTAATTCAGTAATTTGTACTCTACATAGTTAACCATCAAAGGCAAAAGCAAATACCGCCGTCCATCGTAGACGATGATGGCATAATTAATTTTGCTAGCTCTAATTTTAGTATGGATTAACTGCGTTACTGTTTATCCTCACTCTCTCGTCTCGTGCCAACCGACCCCAGTGGCAAGTCAAGGACAAGACGACTAGGGGACGACTACGAGATGCAAGGGACTCCGCCTTAAGCACCCGTGAAAAAGACGGCGGAGTTCTGAGTCGAACCCACACCACCTGATCACGGCTTAACCACTTCGCCACGGAATAGTTAACTATCACAACTTATTTAATCCAGTAATCCGTACTCTACACGTAGTTAAATATCACAACTTATTTAATCCAGTAATCTGTACTCTACACATAGTTAAATATCACAACTTATTTAATCCAGTAATCTGTACTCTACACAGAGTTAAATATCACAACTTATTTAATCCAACAATTTGTTTGCTTTGTCCAATATTTACTATCTTTGTTTTTGTATCGTGCAATCTGTTTTCCCTTTTCAGATTCCTTCTTGCGGAAAATTGATTATTGAACTGGCCTCTCTTACATTTCATATCCTATGACCTTTATATCTGTCTTTGGTCCCAACCAACTGCCACCAGTAGAATGTACATCTTGGTATGTTATTTTATTAATGTAAGACTTGGTATGTTATTTGTTAACAATTTGTTTTGGTAGCTCGGCTATGTCGAGTACAGCAGGAAAAGAGAAAGTAATAAAGATACATTATTTTTTTAATCCTCCTTTCTTTATGAACATAGTGTAGGCAGACCATCTCACAAAAACTACAACAAAACATTATCAGTAATTCATTGACTCAAGCAGTAGCATGTGTGAATGCTAGTCAACTTTATTCAGGAGGATATACTTTGTTTACTGCAGCTTTCTTTGTACAAAATAAAACATGATTAAGGGCGAGGTGAGGATGGGGCTAACACCCTCATCATGCAAAAACAATATGCAGCAGGTACCATAACTGCAAGATAAATGCTTTGTAACAAGCTTTGCACAGTGATGATCTTCATGCTCAAATGAAGTGAAAGGATACGTCTGCTTTCTACCCGAATCCCCTTTAAAAAAAATCAACAAAATGAAAACAATTCTTTATTTTCAAAAATTAATTCTTAATCATTCCTTATGTAAAGTACAAAAGCACAATATACAGAGCTTCAATGTTCTCAAACTAAATAATCAGAAATTGAAAGATGAATATCATAGCTGTTGAGTTGTGTAGATGGCCAAGCCAAAGACACTCATAAGACAAAACATTGTCTTGTATTTGGACCTAACTGTGCAGCTTCATCAGTAGAAATGTCCCAATAATATGTTGCTGTGTGCAGTCCTGCACCAGTTTTGTGCATTATCACACACGTGAAAACATATTTGAATGGTTTTCCTAGTTTGGTCAGCTGGTTCAGACACTGTTCTATCACAGGGTTCAGGCACTGCTCTATCACAGGGTTCAGGCACTGTTCTATCACAGGGTTCAGACACTGCTCTATCACAGGGTTCAGGCACTGTTCTATCACAGGGTTCAAGCACTGCTCTGTCACAGGGTTCAGGCACTGTTCTATCACAAGGTTCAGGCACTGTTCTATCACAGGGTTCAGACACTGTTCTATCACAGGGTTCAGGCACTGTTCTATCACAGGGTTCAGGCACTGCTCTATCACATGGATCAGACACTGCTCTATCACAGGGTTCAGGCACTGCTCTATCACAGGGTTCAGGCACTGCTCTATCACAGGGTTCAGGCACTGTTCTATCACAAGGTTCAAACACTGCTCTATCACAGGGTTCAGGCACTGTTCTATCTCAGAGTTCAGACGCTGCTCTATCACAGGGTTCAGACACTGCTCTATCACAGGGTTCAGACACTGCTCTATTACAGGGTTCAGACACTGGTCTGTCACAGGATTCAGACACTGCTCTATCACATGATTCAGGCACTGCTCTATCCCAGAGTTCAGACACTGCTCTATCACAGGGTTCAGACACTGCTCTATCACGGGGTTCAGGCAATTCTCTATCACATGGTTCAGACACTGCTCTATCACAGGATTCAGACACTGCTCTATCGCAGGGTTCAGGCACTGCTCTATCACAGTGTTCAGGCACTGCTCTATTACAGGGTTCAGACACTGCTCTATCACAGGGTTCAGGCACTACTCTATCACAGGGTTCAGTCACTACTGTATCACAGGGTTCAGGCACTACTCTATCACAGGGTTCAGACACTACTCTATCACAGTTGATGTCTACTGGCTAACGTTTTGATGCTGGTACCCATTGTCATCAATAGCTTCTTCCTGGATCAAGACGCTGAGCAGCGCATGAGCTGCAGTGGTCAGCGACCCATAGCTGACTGCTAGCGTCAGGGCCAGCTGAGCAGCGCATGAGCTGCAGTGGTCAGCGACCCATAGCTGACTGCTAGCGTCAGGGCCAGCTGAGCAGCGCATGAGCTGCAGTGGTCAGCGACCCATAGCTGACTGCTAGCGTCAGGGCCAGCTGAGCAGCGCATGAGCTGCAGTGGACAGCAACCTATAGCTGACTGCTAGCGTCAGGGCCAGCGAACCAAAGCTGACAAGACCCTTCTACACCTCCACACGGTGGTCCTGGATAACAGGCTGCAGCAGTGCAGACTGGCTAAGGAGAAGGGATCGAAGAGGGAATGCTAACCCGGTACTCAAAAAATGCTTGCTGAAGTCGGATGTGTTGGACCAAAAGGTGCAAATACCGCAGTTAAACTGTAACTACGACACAATGCATTCCGTTCTCTGGACTACATGCTGCTACTTAAGCCCTTTCAGGGTTTGGTAGAGGGAGATTGAGAACGAACGAAGCCAAGCTAATAGCTTTTTCCACCGCTTCCTAAATAATATTTGTGATTTCATCAACCACAAACGTCTCTTCACGAGATTGGTAATCATCCATGATGGCGTATTTATATTGTCTTCGTGTATAATTCTTCAAACAATCAGCATTACTCAATACAGCCTTCCTAGTTATAACAGTCGAACTGTGTGTCTTGATAACAGCCAATTACCAAAATAATCTTAAACTATAAAATAATCATTAGGGGTTCAGTGGTCTCGAGGTCAGGTGTCCGCCTCGGGTTGCGGAGATGGCGGGTTCGAATGACTGTTGAGAGCGGATTTTTTTTCATGTAGAACTTCTGGTAAAACATTCCCCTGTTCTCTGGTTTAGTGAGATCGGACTCCCGAGTTCAGTGTCGAGCACGTTGAAAATCCCTTGACAGTTAGATATCGAAATTAACGGTCGCTGCCCGGACAAAATCCAAAAATTCTAGTTAAACATCTATCCAAATAATTTGTATCTTCCCCCAGGCCTAGTAAGCCGCAGGAAGTATTAAAATACCTGCTACCTATAGTCGAAGCCTAAGACTACCTGGCTCCAGACATTAACATGCCTGTTTGAATACCAGGATTCCAAGTATAAAGATAGTCCTATAGCGATGAAGGGAGCAGCGTAGCGCAGTGGTTAGCGCGCTGGCTTTTCATCTGAGTGGTCCTGGGTTCATTCCCCAGTTGAGGCGGTAATGTTTATTCAGACCCTAAAAGGGTACCGCTTCAGTCCGCGAAGTAAAAGCGGTGAGGGAGAGGAGATGGCTATCGCCCTCATATAGCCAAGCCTTTGAAATGTGAGATCACTAACACCTCACACCCCCACGGCAGTAATGCTATGGGAATGAGGGTACTGGACATGAGAGCACTGGACACGAGGGCGCTGGACATGAGGGCGCTGGACATGAGAGTGCTGGACATGAGGGTACTGGACATGAAGGTACTGGACATGAGGGTACTAGACATGAGAGTACTGGACATGATGGTTCTAGACATGATGGTACTAGACATGAGGGTACTAGACATGATGGTACTAGACATGAGGGTACTAGACATGAGGGTACTAGACATGAGGGTACTACACATGATGGTACTAGACATGAAGGTACTAGACATGAGGGTGCTAGACATGATGATACTGGACATGATGGTACTGGACATGATGGTACTAGACATGATGGTACTAGGCATGAGGGTACTAGACATGATGGTACTAGACATGAAGGTATTAGACATGAGGGTACTGGACATGATGGTACTAGACATGATGGTACTAGACATGAAGGTACTAGACATGAGGGTACTAGACATGAGGGTACTAGACATGATGGTACTAAACATGAAGGTACTAGACATGAGGGTACTAGACATGAGGGTACTAGACATGATGGTACTAGACATGAAGGTACTAGCCATGATGGTACTAGACATGATGGTACTAGACATGAAGGTACTAGACATGAGGGTACTAGACATGATGGTACTAGACATGATGGTACTAGACATGAAGGTACTAGACATGATGGTACTAGACATGAAGGTACTAGACATGGAACTGAATTCTGTTGTTGTTGAACCTCGTTTGTTGCATCAGCTGTTGAAAGCTCGTGTTCTTGTAGCATATCAGTCATTTCATCTATCCATCTTAGACATGGTTTTTCTCAATGTTTGTTATCACATCTTCTTGTGTTATATGTCTGTACTGGCAGTTGATCGGACTGCATTCTAATAATCATCGTGTTTCCAAGCTGGCTCCGCTGTCAGTACATCGAGACGATAACTTCAGATTTCTAATGCACTATCTCATTCTTTCTCTCCTGGAGATATTGATGACTTTTCTTCGACAGTTAATGTCTACAAAATCAACATTGGAAATATTTCTGATAAATTATAACGAACGGAAATGACCTTCCATTAAACATCACTATCTTGTCTTCGTGAAATTCCTCCATAAACCTGTTTTTCTGGTAGTGGGTCACATGTGGTTTAACGATGCTATACGCAAAAGATCCTACCTGTTCCATCTGGAACTCTAGTTTGAATACCTGGGAGAAGAAGTAAACATCCAGGAAAGCTAAAAAAGAGATTTAGTAAATCAAGACCAGAAATTACAGACAGGTGCAAAATAAGACAAGAGTATGCCTCGTACATGGGCTGTGTTATCTTGATAATTAAGTTACAGTTATGCATT